>OX328127.1:87473809-87671221 GCA_946811695.1 Gonocerus acuteangulatus
CCAAATTTCTGATTCACTAAAAAAAAAAAAAAAAAATCATGTTTCATGACTACACTATTACTATTATGACTACACTATTAGTGGGATCATACTACACTTTATGTTAAAATATTTGTTATATACCAGACATTAGACATAAAGCATGTATAAATATGAAATATGTCAATAAAATATAATATATGTAGGTATATAAAATATAAATGAGGCGTCTGGAATCAAAACAAGACACACCAAAAACCAAAGAAGCCTTAGTTTTATTTCATACATGTGTATGCATTTCTTAAAAGTTGTAAGTATAACATAGGAATGTTTTTAAGGGATTTGAGAATTGTATCGGTTATATTATCTATTTTGAAGGAATTTTTATTTTTGATGTATCTTACGTAGTTCTAAATTTCACTGATGTAAGTCCTATTTTGAAGCCACCTTTCCACTTCAGCATTAAAAAGTCCGTCACGCAGGAGCTGCATAACTAAGCACTTTCCTCAGAATTTGGGTAGTGAGCCTGCTTTCCAGAACAATTTGCTTAAAATAACCTACATAAATAAAATAAAAACATGAATAGTTCTCTTTTAAATTTGTAATGAGTAACTGATCAATTATTAATTTGCTTCCAGAGTTATGTTTACACATGGTACCTACTAAACTATGTAATAAATACAAAAAACCTCATATTTTCGTATTTTGATCTAACGCAGGAACAGGATACAGTCACTCTAGTGGTAGAAAGCGCTCCTTGCGGCGGCTTTGTGAACCTACGTTTGGCGGGCTTTTCTATTGAAATATATTACAAATTAAACCCCCGCTTTACGATTGACCGATTCAGCTCATTTTTACAACACTTCTTTCTCATGAGTTACCCATGACGTATACCGCGTTTCGTTACAATACAGCAGATATTACGACCGGTATGAGTATATTAGGAATTTGGGTCCGGAGTAAGCCCCCCCCCCTTCTAATGAACCGATTTAGTTTATTTTTACAACACATATTTAACTGTCGATTACCACTACGAATACCGAGTTTCGTCGAAATATACCCAAAATCACGGCTGGTAGTGGCGAATTGGTATTGTGGGTCCGGAGTAAACCCCCCCCCCCCTCCTAATGAACCTATTTAGTTTATTTTTACAACACATATTTACCTGTGGATTACCACTATGAATACTGAGTTTCGTCGAAATATACCATAAATCACGGCTGGTAGTGGCGAATGGGTATTGTGGGTCTGGAGTAAACCCCCCCTTCTAATGAACCGATTTAGTTCATTTTTATATCTCACTTTTCTCTCTATATTACCACTAAATTAGTGTTTTGGGTTCGGGGTAAACCCCCCCTTCCGGTGGACCGACTTTGGTGGTTAACGAACTCGTTCAATCGTTTGCTAATTGAATGCTATATACCAAGTTTCGTGACGAAAAAACAAAAACTCTGGCCGCTATCGAGTTAACAGACACATATATATATATATATATATATATATATATATATATATATATATATGCATATATATATATATATATATATATATATGCATATATATATATATATATATATATATATGCATATATATATATATATATATATATATATATATATAGATATATATAAATTTTAACGGGGGTCATTTTCGGTGTCTACTAGGTAGGATCGATAAAGATTTGAAGAAATTTTTCAAAAATTCCGTCATGAGTCCAACCTCAATAGCTACTTTCCTTCGGAGGAAAGTGCTAAAAACAGCATGATCTACGGAGTTTTGAAAATAATTTTCTTTGCCAGTATATAAAAGACATTTTGAACTTTTAAGATCAACTGTTGTATGAAAATCGTAAAAATAGTGATTTGTCTTGTTTTGATTCTAGACGCCTCAAATATAAAACACATGTATATGAAATAATAACAACGTCCTGTGATCCTGTGTTGCTAAAATATATATATATATATATGTTAGGCAGGAAGGGACCCATGACAATAAACCAGTTAGTGCTTGGACTCTGTGTAGTGACTACCTCTCCCTCCGTTATATATATCTCTTTTTAAAAACGTACTTCTTCCGAGCCGCCGGTTAACTGGTGCCGAAACCCGGGATTTATTGCGGCGCAGTGTACGGTCGTGTAGTGTATGCGGCCGCGATCAGTGCGGGAATCTGTTCAAGACCGGCTTAACCGAAGAAGAATGGAGGTACAACAGGACGTTCACGTCATACCACAGGAAGTCCATGTCGTACCGCAGGAAGTCCACATCACTGCAGCCACCATAGAGCTGCTGAAGCTAAAATCGGCGGTTGCGCAAGACATGCGCAACGCGATTAGCCAAGTGGAAAAGTTTACCGGAGACTTAGGGGAGTTAGCACACTTCCTAAAGGACGGAAAGCGATTGTCAGAAGCGATAACAGCCAAGGGGAATGCAGCATGGCTGGATGAAAGCGATGTGCCGACTCTGAGAGCTGCACTTGTAGGCCGAGTGAAGAGGAGCGTCCTTAATCAGATTCAGTGCGACACGAATACCGATTGGGACACAGTGGCTGATAGACTAAAGTGAGCTTACGGAGGGAGGAGATGGACCCCTGAAGAAGATATCATCCGCATGCTACAGGAAACAAAGGGGCCGAGAGAGTCGAATGGCTCTTTTGCTGGTAGGCTGATCTCATGGTAAGAGAAAATCCTAGAGAAATTGGGTGAAAGTGCAGCAGATCCTGACGCAGAAGCGATGAAGACCGTCGTCGAAAGGGTGATTAAAGTCCACCTAACCAAGCAGACGGGGAGACCGACAGGCGCTGAGACCTTCAGAGTTGCAGCACGAGCGCTAGTCGAGTAGGACGAGAAGGAGTTGGAGCCCCATTGCGCTGAGAAGAATAGCTGGCAACAAGCGAGACGTCGCCGAAGGATGGACTACTTTCAAGAACCAATACGCGCAGAACCACGGAGGGGGCCTAGCTGGCGACCAGAGAGACAAGGCAGCTATCCGAGAGGAGGTGGGCGACCGACAAGACGAGAAAGTCCTCGACGCAAGGACTATCGAGAACCGGCCACAGCGCCAAAAACGTGCTACGAGTGGGGAAAACGGGGGCATATTGCAGCCCGATGCCCTAAAATACAGTGCTTCGAGTGCAATAATACGGGCCACGTCGCTAGACACTGCCCGTATATACGAAAGAAGAACCAGGACAGAGGAGAACCGATGGAGGTCAACTGTGAGAAGGTCCGACCTAGAGAAGCGAGAAGCCCGATGAGCGAGGAGTCGGTCAGAGACTCTGATGACGATAGTGACTCAGAAGAAGAACCCGACCGGAAGGTAACTAGGACACACCGTTCTTACGCTGTGGTCCTGCGAACAAATCAGGCCGCTGAGAAGAGAAAATGAGATAAGGGTGAGCAGCGTAGCAACCAGAAGAAGTTCGGCAGAGGGAGGAACGGAGGGTTGCCAATCATAGGAGTGGATGGAGTGGAGTGGCTAATCGATACAGGCAGCACATGCACCCTAATTATCAAAGCGGCGATGACGAAGAAACAGAACGAGTGGAAGAAACCAAGCGTCAAGGCATGTGGCTGCAACTTAATCACACTGGGAGGAGAATGTAAAGTGCTCGGTGAGGTCGAGATCCCAACTGAGGAGTGGGGAGTTAGTGGTAATGTGATGATCGCCCATGTGGTTCCCTCGATGCCCAAGGAATATAGTGGCATCCTAGGATGGAACGCCCTAGAACTGCTGGGAGTAAAGTTGAGGACAAGGAAGGGGAAATGGAAGGTACAAGTGGGAAGGCGCACATATCGAGCGACAGAAGTATTGGCAGTGGAGGCGAACGTAGGGGCAGTGGGGGAAGATACCGAGGATCTGGAAGAGCTGAGAAAGGAATTCGAGGACATTTTTTTCAAGGAAGGACAAATACTTGGAGCTACCGGAAGGACGAGGCACGAGATCAACCTGGCAACCGAGCGTATTGTGTACGTAAATGAGCGGCGTTATCCCCAGATTATGAAGGAAGCAATCCAGGACGAACTCCAGAGCCTTCTAGCACAAGGAATAATCGTGCCGAGTATCTCGGGGTACAACAGCCCCCTGTGGGCAGTGTCGAAGGCGGGCGCACCAGGGAAGTATAGGGTCATCGTTGATTATCGGCGACTTAACGAGCTTACGAAGGACGAACACTACCCCTTGCCAAGGATGGAAGATATTCTGGACCGGTTGGCAGGAGCCAAAATCTTCAGTACCCTGGATTTAAAGGCGGGGTATCATCAGATCGAAATGCACCCACGAGACGCTGAGAAGGCACTTCATTCGAGAGAGGGCACTTCCATTTCACTAGGATGCCATTTGGATTGAAGAATGCGCCGGCGACATTCCAGCGATTAATGGACGAGTTCCTTATGGGTCTAGAGCCGGATTTCGTGCAGGGCTATATGGATGATCTTCTCGTTTTTAGCAAATCACTTGCAGAACATCGGCGTCACTTACGAAGAGTGTTTGAGCAGCTTCGCGCATTCGGCCTAAAGTTGTCACCGGAGAAGACCCACCTCGGCGTATCAAGCATGACCTTCTTGGGGCATACGATTTCTCACGAAGGGATCCGTCCCGACCCCGGTAAGATAGAAGCACTGGAGAATATCAAACTTCCTACCACTGTGAAGGAAATACGCAGGCTGCTTGGGGCTTTGAATTATTACCGTCGGTTCGTTCCGAACATGGCGAGGAAAATATCGGCAATCAACAATCTTCTCAAGAAAGGAAAGAAAGCCAAGGTAACCGACGACATGCTCCAAAATACGCAAAGTTGCATAGATATGCTCAAAACTTCCCCGGTCCTCGCTTTCCCCGACTTCAACAAGTCGTTCACCCTCACGACAGACGCTAGTGATAGAGCAATAGGTGCAGTGCTTGAACAACAGGGACAGAACGGGAACCAGCTCATAGCTTATGCCAGCTGGAGACTAACAGTAGCGGAAGAGCGGTATAGTGCTTTAGATAGAGAGCTTCTGGCGTAAGTGTGGGCTGTAGAACACTTTCGACCCTATCTCTACGGCCGAGCGTTTGTCATTAAAACGGACCACAAGCCACTCCAGTGGGTAGCAACGCTCAGAGAAACGTCGGCGCGTATCTCTAGGTGGAAGGAACGACTAGCTCAATATACCTTCACAGTGCATTACACCCCAGGACGCGACAACGTTGTTGCCGATTGGCTGTCCAGACTACAGCGCGTCAACGCAGCAGATGCGGTTGACAGTAGAGGAGGGCCGTCACTCCGCCAATTTTTTCAGGACTGGACGCCAGACGAAATCCAGGAGAGCCGCGACGACAGCTCAGCGACAGAGTCTCCCGAGGAAGGTGATCGGGAGCTGGAGGAAATCGATGACATCGTTGTGGCGAAAAAGCGATACATCATTTGGAAGACTGTCCAGTCGGAATCACCACAGATTCTCTATGGGCGGAGGACGAAATCTAGACTTACCTGCACCGTTCGGACTACCCCTATGGTCACAGACGACACGGTGTGCCGCCTCCTAGAAGACGCGTCGTTACAGGGGAAAACGACATACCTGTTTGTGGGGAATGCGGTCGTCTGGAATAAGATAGTGAAATTGTGGCGTCTCCAACGTATTGGCTTGGACCGCAAATTCGTCCGGTGTACCAGACTGGGGGAAGTTATCTCAGACCCACAAGTACAATTGGATGTTACGGTAGCTCAGCACCAAGGGAAAACGAACCATCGGGGATCAGCGGAGATGTTAGCCGCATGACCCAGACGATTAAGGACGTTGTGCCAAAGTGCGACGTCTGTAACAAGACTAAGTACGATAGAAGACCGCCGCTAGCACGACAGGAAGAAACGCTCACCCCAAGTGGTCCACTCCAAGTCATCCAGACGGACCTTTTTACATGGAAAGGACAATCATGGGTCACCATCATAGATATATTTAGTAAGGTAGCTATGGCGGTTTCAGTCTCCGCCAAGTCCGCCAGCGAAGATGCACAGATGGGCACAATGTTACGGGACTCGCGAGCTGTTAGTCTCCGACAGCGGACGAGAGTTTAGAAACGAAGATGTTAAGCAACTCCTGGCGAGATGGGGTACTAGAGCACATCACACCACACCAGGGAGACCCCAAAAGTATGGAGTCATTGAGCGACTCCACAGCACGCTAAGTGAGCATCTGCGAGTAAGCCACGCAGAACGGGGCCTATCACCGGAAGACGCGATGCCAGTAGCCGTGGTAGCATATAACCATTCTGTCCACAGTGCTACGGGATTCACACCCTTGGAGGTGCTGTTTGGGACGATGAAGTTGGGCCGAGAGGTCGCCGATGAAGCAGGTGAACCAGGTGCGGTGGCGGCGATCCGACGGTTTACAGGAACATCAGAAACGTGTCAGCCGCACGACGGCTGTACGCCTCCAGCGCGAGAAACAGAACCGTGTCCGACGACACAATTTGAACGTCCAGGACCCAGTAGTCCCCCTGCGGGTTGGAGATACGATTTACAGGAGAGTTCCGTCAAACCGGGCCAAAATGGACCTCCAATACGACGGACCTTATACAATCGTGGCCCTAAGAGAGAAGAACATTGGCACGCTCCGGACGCAAGACACGCCAATTCGACAGAGGAATGCTGAAGGTACCTGCCATTCAGCCCTCACGAAATCCGGAAACGGCAAGTAGCTAAGTTCTTCAAATTAAGCAAACGGAAACAAAAATGTTTTTTTTTATTTTTTTTTATTATTATTATTTCTTTTCTTCTATTGTTAACAGTAAAGATTCTCTCTTATTTAGTATTTTTCTAAGTTAATATATGTCTACGATAGTCTTCAGTATTATAATATGTGTTGTAACTGTTTCAGTTAACGTATTTTTTTTTTATAACGATCCTTTATTTTTTAGTAGTAAATTATGTTAGTGATAGCAATAAGTTTTGTACATAGTTTAAGTTAAGCGTGTCTTTTGGAAGAGATTCTTTATTATTTGGGTTTATTATATATTATTATATGATTAGGTATTGTTATAAGTGTTGTTCATATCTTAAGTGTACGTTATTGGAAATTTTGAGTTGTATTCTATTTTGTATTTCTTTTTCCGGGTCTCCCTTCCTAACTTCTGTTAATTAGAGTTTCTGTCAGCCTTGCCAGAAACTGGGGGGGGGGGGGACTGTTAGGCAGGAAGGGACCCAGACAATGTAAACAAATAGGCCGAGCCTATATAAGGCTCGGTAGGATGACAATAAACCAGTTAGTGGTTGGACTCTGTGTAGTGACTACCTCTCCCTTCGTTATATATATCTCTTTTTAAAAACGTACTTCTTCCGAGCCGCCGGTTAACTTATATATATATATATATATATATATATATATATATATATATATATATATATATATATATATATATATATATATTCGAGGCCATCTTAAATCTAATCCTACATGATATTCATGTAAAAAAGGACAGGAAATCACACGAATAGTGGCGCTGTAACTAGTAATTCAAGACCAATTTTTACTCCTCTCATTTATTCTACGATGGAATAAACTCACTCACATACTCATAGATGATAGTATAGTAAGATAGAGAACGAAACGTGTAAATATCTCATATCTGTAAAACTTACGTGAGTTGTGGCGCAGCACATCAGAGGTGACGAGGGCAGCCACCGACAATGATGAGCTAACAAAAAGGCGTCAATGCGACTGGCCGGTGAAAAAACGGAAATCCGGAAGATACTAAACTGAAAGCGGAGAGCCCGCCAAAACACGGCTCCTAATGTTGATCCGAAAATTAAAACAATTATGCACCTCTCAGGTGCGCTCCACTAACGGAGGGTTAAATATCTAAAAAAGTCCGACTCGCAGGAACTGCCTCATCTTAGAGCGGTTCCGTTCTTATCCCTAGTCTAATTTCGAAAGATTAAAATAGAAGCAGTTATTATTTTGTTGAGAGGAGATCGTTGACCGTTGATGATGCAAGGTAGGGATTGTCCGGGTTCGGTCACTGCTACTTAATAATACACACCCCATATGTGTATGTATGTGGGCATATATATGTACATATGTGTGCGTGTATATGTGTATGTGTATATGCATATATATAAATATATATATATATATATATTATATATAAATATATATATATATTATATATGTATATATATATATATAAATATACATATATATATATATATATATATATATATATATATATATATATATATGTTAGGTATATTTACATACATATGTGCATATATTAGTGTTAAATATGTCCTACTTGTATTTACAGCCCTGATGAAGGCTTGAAGTTCAAGCCGAAACGTCGGCAAAATAAAACCATTTTTACGATAAAAGTAGCAGTGACCGAACCCCGACAGTTATTATTTTGGTTCCACCAGTCTTGAAAGGTAGGATTTACAATCTTACCTGGAACGGTCGGCAACACTAGAAACTTTCCCGCTAGTTACAAGGTCTTGGAATCTTGGAACTCTATATTTCTAACAATAAATCGTTTTTGTTATTTTACTAAACCTGTTTTATTTTCGAATACATTATCCAACTATAAGCAATTAAAAAATAACAAGGAATAAAAAACAGACAAAAAGAACAGTTCGAATAAGCGAAATCAATTACTTTAAAGCTTTAAGCTCTTATTTCTCCGATTGTCATCGCCTAATAAAAACTTTCATTAGAACCTTTTATGTAGAGCATTTAATAAGCTTTCTGATGGTATTCTTCCGTTTACCAAGATTTTCAACCGTTTTCGAGATATTAATGAAAGTTCCCAAAATTTACATTATTTCTAACAACAGAAAATTGGTCTCATGTTTCATATCCTGTTTTACACACAAAATTTTCCCAACATAAGAAATTACAAAAATAAAAAGCAATAAAAAACAAAGGGAAAGAGACAAAAATTACAAAAAGAACGACAAAAACCCGTTCATAAGAACAAAACAGACGTATTTGAAGTTTTAAGCACTTATTTCTCCGATTGACATAACCTAATCAAAAATAGTTTTAGAATCATTTTTGTAGAGAATTTAGTAAGCTTTCAAATAGTTTTTATCCACTTACCACGATTTCCCAACCGTGTTCGAGATATTAATGAAAGTATACGAAGTTTCCAAAACTTTTCATGTCTGTTCATAAAATGTTTTATTCTAACCCTTCCTTAACTCCAAACGTAACATAACTTTCAACATATTAGTTTTAATGAAAGTAGAACATGCAGATAATGTTTCAACTGAATCCCGTGATTCTAAGTACCCAAACCAAAAACGGTATCCAAAAACTAGTTTTCCAATTTTCTCGAAAACGGTTAAAGCTATCGCCTTGAAAATGGTTTCATTCGTTTTCCTAGCCCAAGAAGCCTATAAAAAGAGTACTTACAAGCTTATGAACTCAAAAACGTAAGCGTTACGATTTTTTCTGCGCGAATTTCGCCCTAAACGCCATCTTCCAGTGGGCGGATTTTGCTGGTTAACGAACTTGACCTTTCAAATTGAACGACTGATTTTTGTACCAAATTTCATCAAAATCGGACCATCAGGGAAGCCAGAAATGAGCGAACAGACAAATATATATATATATATATATATATATATATATATATATATATATAAATAAATATATACATATATATATATATATATATATATATATATATATACAAATTTGAGCCACCGTTATTTTCGGTCTCTAGGGGTTCTGAAACGCGAAATTTTCTTGTCGGCACTTCCGGATTGTTTCATTGTATCAACCTTATAAGCGGGGTTCCTCCCTATGGGGGAGGGAGGAACCGCGCTAAAAACCGTTAGAAAATCATTGGATGTGGAACCTGACTATTCGAAAACTTACCAAATTTTCTCCATAAAAGGTTCTGAATGAATTTTCGACGAGGTGATGTCATGTGATGGTAGGCTGGCAGGAACATTTTTTATAGTTTTTCTAACTTTCGAAAAGGAAAGACAAACTTTTTTAGGCGATATCGTTAATCGTTATTGAGAAAAGTAGAAAACCTAATTTTCCTAACTAATATTCTGTTTGAGTATTCAGAAACGATTGATTCAGTTGAAAATTATTTCGAACATTTGCCATTATTCTAAACTCAGAATCATTTTCGTTACGTTCGGGGTTAAGGAAGTTTTACAAAAAAAAATGTAGTACCTACCGAAATAAGTAATTCTGGGACCTGTAGCAAAATTTTCTTAGATATCTCGAAAACGATTGGAAAGTCGTGGTGCGTTGGATAAATAAGTGATACATTGTTGTTATGATTTCCAGTACATTTAATAGCTTTTAGAAGTAAAATAAATACCTCAGCCATACCATAGAAAATAGTTTGTTTCTTTGTAATGGTGCTTTTCGAGCAGATTTCGAAGAAAAGTGTGTAATTCCCACGTATGTTGGTCTTCTGTACACAATGGCACCTAAGATCTCACTTTACTTCAGGCCACCATTGTTGACATTTTTCCCAAAACATTAGCTATATCTACCAGGCATTTCAAATAACACTACGGATAAGGATTTCACGGAAACGCTCTAAAATGAAACAGTTCCTCCAAGTCGGACGTTTTTTCTGATATTGTTTGTTTTATTTAATTTAGAGTTGTTTTTTTTTTTCAATAGGATCGTGAAAATATATTGTTGAATATGTTCGTTAGTCCTTGATTCGCGCAGAAACGGCGTAAGGGTGTTAACTGATGCATTTTCGCAGCTAAAAACATTAAAAATAAATTCAATAAGGTCATTTAGTTCAGAAAAAGTAGTTTTGTTTGGATGTAATAGCTTCTTAATTGACTAACAATTCCAAGTTCTTTATTGTTAGTATTCCATACCTCCAAATCCTCTCAGCCCCCCCTCAAAAAATTCTTCCAACCCCTCCCGAAATTATTTTCTATATACGCCCGTGGCAGCTATATATTCAATGATATTCAGGAACTTGGATTTTTAAGGGATATAGAGTAACAGGATAAATTCCTTACAAATCTTATTAATTAACACATTCCTTTGTAGGTTCTAAACACCATTCATAATAATATTCTGTTACAATTTTACGTCAATGCATATTAATTTCTAATACAATTATTGTCCAAGTTTTTAAATATATATTTTAAAAATTCCGTCACGCAGGACCTGCATAACTAAGCACTTTCCTAAGAATTTTTGTAGTGTAGACAACATTACTGAATAATTTGCTGTAAATAACCTATATAAGTAAAATGAAACTTGAATAGTTCTGCTCATTTACATTTCTTATGAGAACTGTTCAATTATTAATTTTGTAAATAATTTGCTCCCAGGGTTATGTTAATACATGATACTTTACTACTTAATAAATACGCAAAAACTTCATTTTCCGTCTTTTGATATGACGCAGGAACAGGATACAGTCCCCCTAGTGGGAGATAGCGCTCCTCGCGGCGGCTTTGGGAACCTACGTCTCGCGGGATAATTATAATGAAACAGAGTTTAAAGTAAACCCTCCTTTCCAATAGACCGATTTACTTCATTTTTACAACATATCTTTCTTATGAGTTACCCACGACGTATACCGCGTTTCGTTACAATACAGCAGAAATTACGACCGTTATGAGTATAATAGTACTTTAGGTCCGGAGTAAACCCCCCTCCAAATTACCCGATTTAATTTATTTTTAGAAGCCATTTTTCTCTGTTGATTACCACCACGAATACCGAGTTTCGTTGAAATGAAACAAAAATTACGGCTGGTAGTGGCAAATTGGTAATGTGGGTCCGGGGTAAACCCCCTCCCCCCCCCCCTACTAATGAACCGATTTAGTTTATTTTTACAACGTATTTCTCTCTTTAGATCAACATAAAGAATACCGAGTTTTGTTGAAATATAACAAAAACTACGGCTGGCATGGTCAAATTAGTGTTTTGGGTACGGGGTAAACCCCCCCTCCCGGTGGACCGATTTTGGTGGTTAACGAACTCGTTCAATCGTTTGCTAATTGAACGCTATATACCACGTTTCGTAAAGAAAAAACAAAAACTCTGGCCGCTATCGTGTGAACAGACACACACACACACACACACACACATATATATATATATATATATATATATATATATTTTAACAGAGGTCATTTTCGGTGTCTACTAGATAGGATCGATAAAAATTTGAAGAAATTTTTCAAAAATTCCGTCATGAGTGCAACCTCAATAGCTACTTTCCTTTGGAGGAAAGTACTAAAATGGCAAAATGAAAAAACAAAAATTACTTATTTTCGAGAGCTCTTAACCTCAAAGAATTTTTTGTGCATGAATATGTAATTTAAAGCTTCAGAATAAATAATGGAATTTGAAATAAATTATTTAATGGTTTTCTATAATGAAATTATCAATCTTATTTTGGACTGTCATTACCATCATGATCTTCAATATATTCATCTTGATAATGTCAACACCACCATTATCACCGACGCCATTATGATCATCATCGTTATCATGTTGATCATCACCATCATAATCATGAATATCTTCATCAAAGTCACCACCATTATTAGCATGATGTCTATCATCGATGACACCCGAATCATTATTATTCCCATCTTGATCATCAATATATTCATCTTTATCATAGACAACACCAATATCATTACCGTCACCATCGTCATCGTGATCATCAATATCCTTATCTTTATAACCGCCAACACCATCATCATCGTTGCCATCTTGATCATCATCATTATCATCGTTATCATCCAAATCATTATAACTGCCAGAATGATAAGTTTCATCTACATCACCATTATCATCATCAATATTTTCATCTCCGTCCTCGTCAACATCATCTTCATCATAGTCCGTACCCATAATTATTATCTTTATAATTCGCATCATCAGCAACATCCCGCGAATGATCATCAATATCTTTATCTTCTTTACCACCATCATCATCATCCTCGCCATCATGGTCATCATCATTATCACTGTTAACATCCGGATCATTACAACCTTCATTATCATCACCATCATCGTCGTCGTCTACAGAATCACGAATTTTTGTATGTTGTGTTTGATTTTAAAGCCGTACCATCAATTTGGCTATTAATGCCAGGCTATCTACAGATTGCCACCCTTTTATTATTCCAACAGCACGTGGTCGGTCACTCATTCAGGTACTGGCCAAGCTTGACTTTACTTAACTTCGGTGATCAATGGGATCCGGCGCATTCAACGTGGCCGTTGGTTTTTTTTTTTTTTTTTTTTTCACGGCGCATCTACAACTTGGCCATTAGCGCCGGCGTTGGCTAATTATCACAATTATCATCATCACTATCATTTTCTTTATCCTTAACATCATCAACATCGTTGGCATCTTTATCATCGTCTGATCTGATCGTCATCATCACTTTGTAAAGGAGGCCCATACAAGTTGAACTTGGTTTGTCGGTCTTCCATCCGCGGCTTTCCATTAGAACTTTTTTTTTTTACCTATTTTTTATGGTGCGTATGCACTTAGGCCATTATCACCGGGCTATCTACAGGTCGCCACCCTTCCTAAGCATCCATTGTTCAGCAGGGTTAGGAGGCCAACATTTAGTGGTTCAATGGATGAAAGAACTCAATCTGCTCCAGGCGGGACGTGAACCCTCATTTCCCGCATGACAATCCAATGTGGCCATAAGGAAATCTGCGCAAAATTCTAACAATTGGGAAGCCATGAATGAATTTAAAAGGATCTTCCCGACATTGTCTCCGATCTAGCCACCATTCTATGGTCTGTTTATTTCAGTTTCACAATTACAGCTCACGAGACACGTATGTTACTGTTTGTATTACTATTGTCAGAGTTTCTGAATGTCTAGAACTTTTTAAAATTCCTCACCTTGAGTTTTTGTTTTGTTTGAGGTATCATTAAAAACTGTTAGTGTAACTTAATATGTTATAAATCTTTAATTTTCAGCCTATACATGACAACGATTCTTAGGAAGGGTTTTCTACTGGTTACCACCCATCTCTATCCGTGATAGTGCAGATGCCTTTTCACCTTAGGCACGGACTGCATACGCCTGAGCACTCACGCCCATTGGGTCTCCTAAGTGTGGTAGTCCTTGATAGCCACTCCTCTTCAAAGCATGCATTTCAAATTTAGCAGTATACATATTTTGATTGTTTGAAAAATAATGCCCAAACCCGCAACAATTTTTCTTGATTTGGTGGACGGTCAAAGCATATATTAAAAAAGCGTCAATTTCTTAAAATTGCCTCTACATGTTTCGAATCCCTGGATGCCTCTTGAGGAGCCTAAAACTAGATACAGACTAATGGAACGAAGGTGAACCTTCCGCTAGAATGGCCAAGTCATTCCGTCAGAAGGTATCTAGAAGAGGATGCGAAACGTGTAGAGGCAAGGTTCGCAGACGACCTCGCCCTATCTGTTTCCCACGTGACTAAACATTCTGATGCTTGGTGTCAACAGAATGCAGTTAATCAACGAAACCTGCATACAACCAGCCATCGTAGTTTCTCATAGACCATCCTCAAAGAATATTTACCCGGTTCAAACCGAACATGGATGATCGATAAAGGCTCTAAAGTGACACACTTTTTTTCCAATCGGAGTGTTCCTAAGTGTTCTGGAATCAACGTTAGGGTAAACGCACCAGCAGCTGACATGCTTAAGGAAATTTCAGTCCATTTTAAGCTTTAAAAATTCTAATGGTGATGTCGGTGTATTTTTTCACTTTTATCTCGTCCAAAATCTATTCCCCTTGCTTACTACACCTTCAAATTTGAAAAACCTTCGCTCAATGATAGGATAAATGCTAATTTTGAGAAAAATTACTTTGCTCCAGTTGCTGTCAGGCAATTCTCCAATAGCTGACAGGGATTGCTCCAGTAGTTGACAGGGGCAATAAAGTCATGCAAAAAATAGCTTAAACTTTAGTATTACTTTATTTTAAAACAGGAATTATAAATTTATCATTTATTACAATAGTAGGAACTTGAGTTTTCTATTTTTGGCTTTGCCCCTTAAATCCAAGACAGGTAACTCATAAGCAGTTACGTACACAAATAATCTGAAACATTTTAGACTCTTATCAATTCAAATTAGGTATCATATTGTGGAGTAAAATACCTATATACCAATTAAATTAAACAAGATTTTTCTATTAAAGGCAAATTAAACTTAGTACTTAGGTAACTTCGGTTTTCGTCAACAGACATCAAACATTCGAACGCAATGAACATTTTTAAATAATGACAGTTATACAATTTTTAACAAGTCTTTAAATTAAAAAGTTACATTAACTGATTTAGGAAACTGGTATCTCATATTTAATTTTTTGCCAAAAAGTAATGGAGGAGGCAAATGTTCATCTATTTTGATCAATTTTCGTTTAGGACTCTAAGCTTATTTTCACTTTTCATGAACACATCCCGCAAGCGATTCAATGGTTTCAGTACAAAAGCAGAGATTTTTCCATCTTGTTTACCAACAACTTCATAAGCTCTTCTTGTGTTTCTTAGTGCAATTATGACAAAACTTCTTTCATCGCCAATGGCGGACAAAACAAGATTTTTATGGGGCAACCAGCTGTTCTCGGTGAGATACTCGCTACATCGAATCATCGTGCTGCCCGAATTCTTCGTCATATCTGATAGCTCGGTGGGAAGTCTTAAATTTGCAACATCGGTTGGGGCTTGCTTGTTGTGTCTGAGGCTCTTCCAATTTGTTTTCTTCAAGATCCAAATTGTTGTTAGAACTAGAACTTTGTTGTTGTTATTGTCTGGAAACATCACCTCCTGAAGGGACGTATTTGGTTCTATGGTTCGGCGATGTATGGCTGAGGAACTTCATGATTGTTTCTTATCACTTCGGGCTTAACCTGATGTTCAATGGGCACAATGCTAGGAAATTGTGAATCCTCTTTAAATCTGACTCCAGTACCATCACCTTCAATTTCAGAGACTACTCACTCTGCATAATCTTCTTCACTATCCTCAGATGGAAACCACTCTTCTTCACTAGAAGATGACTATCTTCTGTTTCTCTCTATTCTTGGTCCCAAATTTACCACTTTTCTTTCTTTTAAATTTTTTTTTCTCAACCTGTCTGCAGCTCTCATTTTTTTATTTTCTTCCTCTTCATGTTTTTTTTTAGATCTTTTTGTTTGTTATAATCTCTCCAAGACTCAGAAATTACGAAGCCGGGGTAACTTTTCCTCTTCGATATTTTCTTGGGAGATTCAGGCCACGCCAGCGCCTTTTTGAAAGGGCTTGGGAAGGTATTTAGTGGTGTTTCTGATATGCTGGTTTGGTTAGAAATTAACGCAAGGTGTGAGAAGCAGGTTGCTCCAGCTTGGTGAAGTGGATTTGGCCGAACTGTGTCATGAGTTTCGCTTACTCCCAAAACTATTGTACTATCTTACAATCTTACTTATTACAGTTGCCAACTGGATATCATCTGGCTACAAACTGAGAATTTTAATCGTTTGTTCAAGCTTCTGCCATAAGCCATAAAGCGATTTGTCATCATCCCCACTCGTCCAGGATTCGGCATTTTTAAGTAGCATGGCTTTTTCTTGCCCTATAGCTTCTTCTATGATTCTGAGTGCCGTTTTGGTATCCCTCAGCCTAATTGAGTCTTCGTGATTAATACTCTTCTTTCCATCTGAGAGCGTGGTGAAGGGAAATGGAGCTTCGGGGTTTCATGGCACCAAACCACATTTCCTAAATCCATTTCTGATAGCAGATGGTGGTACTTCTCTTATGGCTTCTAGCAGGGGTGCAAAGTGCTTCTTTTTTAAAAGCTGTTCCACTAGCTGACATGTTTTGCTCCAGTACCTGACACCCCCTGTCAGCTACTGGAATATATATACTACGTTCAAAATAGAATTAAACGGTATAGGATAGATAACGAAATAGAAAGGTTAAATAAGGAAAAAATGGCTGGAAGAAAATTATATGAGGGACCAGTAGCTGACAGGTCTGTCAGCTATTGGTGATATGCCCAATATTAGGGTCCAATGCCTGACACCCATAGAATTTCCTAATTCACAGTGAAATAAGGTTCAAAGGCAGATAAAACACAATCTATAAACACTCATAAGAAGAAACAACACACTAATTTGAGAATATAACAGAATAAGTAAAGAGGAGAACACGAACCGTAACTTGGTGTCTTAGCCGGGTGTCCTCTACTTGGAAGGCGCTGAGCTAGTGACGAAGAACATGCAGATGATTTGATTACCTGATATTACTATGCCCGCCAAAATAAAGCAGGGTAGGCAACCTAACAACGCAGAAATACCTACAGAAGCCATGGCTTTGTGAGAGGGGGGTCTGAAAGGCTTTGAACCTTTATTATTTATATTTTTCGAAGATGTTGTCAGCTACTGGTGCACCTGTCAGCTACTGGTGCGTTTACCCTATAGCGAAAACGTTTACATTTTATTTTTATTTTGAGAACCATTTTTTACAAGTACCTACAGAGATAATACAGTAGTAATTTATATAATTAGAAAAAAAGCATCGTTCTTCTTTTGAAAGAGCTCAAGGACGTACAAATTGGATTATCTCAAACCGAGATATTGAATTTTAAAACGTCACGTTACTTTTTCGCTTAGAAATTTTTAGCCTCTTCGGGACTGGGAAAAATTATTATTCTTTGTTTTCGATGATATTTACCACATTAGGGTTTCTTGGGGTGATGGTTTTAAATCGTCCATTATTTATGTTGTAAAAAATAGTATAATACAAGTTTACTTAAGAACGTAAGCATATTTTTGAATTTATTTGACGAAATATAAAGTATTGTTTGACCATTATATTTTTCTTTAATCTAATCTATAAAAAAAAAATGAATTGGTGAAAGAATCAAGTCGATGTCATTTTCAAAACACGATATACAAAATAAAGCATTTTCAACCAATATTATTTTATTTCTCGGCTCCTAAGGCGCATTGGACGGAACGCTCGGACAAATGTAGTCTATTTTTCGATGCAAAATCACCAGAAAAAAATTTGACCAAATCGGTGACCCCACTACTGTATACTCTCCTTGTAAGTCATACAAATGACGCTTTTCCTCCAGAATTCGTACGCAATTGCAAGTGGATAGACACTAAGGCGAATTGGAAAACCGTCTCTATTCCTACATAAAGAATACACTTAAAGTTCTTATATCCACCCATTTTGTTGCGTGATCCTGGGAGGGGAACGCAAGAATATTCTAAAGATTTAGTATAAAATAATTCACTTTATTGTACATGACATTATTTTTCATATAAAAATATTTCTATGTACAAAAATGAGTATCACATTGGCTTATCCTAGATTGGTAGGTTTTGTGTTGGCACTGAGGTTGTTTATTCCAGTTGATCACTTCCTGTAGTGATATCCCGTGGAAGGACTGTAGGACGTTCCTGGTCTAGCACCGAAAGATGAAGCACCATAGGATGGACTAGGACCAGCGTAGGAACCAGAAACACCGGTGTTGTACTCGCTCTGGGGGTTAGCAGCGTTGAAAGCCAACGATCTGTAAACAATATTGGTCAGGTGAATTGGTCTATAATCATAGGTAACGATATGCTTTATTAGAACCAATGAATATTCCACTTACTTGAGTATAGCTTCTGGGATGGGTGGTGGTGTAGGAAGATGAGCTCCTTGTGGTACGAATCCATTGGCATCAGCTGTGTATGTGACGGTGTATTGCTGTCCATCGGGTCCGGTGTAGGAATAGGATCCTTGAGCTGCGGTTCCTGATTCAGGACCTGCTACTCCTCCACTCTCCTGGGCAGAGATCCCGTTACCGGCCTGGTAGCTAAAACAATGTAAACATTTATGAATCAAAATTTCTTTATGTCTTTGTTAAACAGAAAAATGTCGTATGAACTAAATACAGAGATACTTTAATAAGTACTATTTACTTTCTCCAAAGAATAATTTAGATCCTAACGAATTTAGAAATATAATCAGAGCAAAAGCAGTTTCTATTACCTTTACCTAAAATACCCCATGGTAAATTAATAAATAATAAAACTTTCTAACGATTGGTCTTAAAAACAACCCATTTTTCCAAACTCTAGAATCACTTAGTTTTTATTGCTTTTCTTAAACCCCTTAAACCTCCCGATTGCCTATCACCTTTCTTCCATGACGAAAAAAAAACACTTTTCAGAAAGATTGTCCCTGCCATGGAGTACTAAAAGAGAATTCTCAGCCATAAATTTGGTTTCCGGTTCCAACATTCCACTATACAACAGTGCTTTTCGACATTGCTCAAGCATTAGGTCGGATTTGGCACCCAGGATAAGACAGAACGTTTTTTCCGACTTGGTCTATAAATCCTGGAGTCCCCCAAGGGAGAATTATTGGTCCTCTTCTTATCCTTCATTGAACTACGGATATTCCACACTCCTTTACAATATTAAATATTAAGATTATTTAAATATGAACACTATATAAATAAGAGCCAAATACCTCTGAGTGGTTCGCACCATCAAGGATAAATATACAAAACTTCAATATCTATATGATTTAAAAGTTTCAAGTGTAAAAACCTACCTGTAAGAATATGATCCATCTCCCTGGTTGGGGTTGTTCTCGTAGGACAGGATAGGGATGACAGGACCTGAAGGAGCACCAGCATATGAACCACCACCAGCACCAAACCCTGCACCAGCAGCACCAAATGAACTGCCTCCGTATCCTGGACGCCCAGCACCAAATCCACTACCACCTGTATAGCTAGGACCGGTGATGAGTCCTGCACCACTGCCTGATCCTCCTCTAGGTGGAAGGTAGGAGTTCAGCTGTGCTCCATAGGCACAGGAGATGCATAGCAAGGCTAACAATACCTGCACAGAAAACATGAACGACAATATTAATACTCTGAATTCATAACTGTCTAAAAGGTGCCGGTCGAGGCCTTATAAGTATTGTAGATTAAAATAGGAGTAAAAGCAGCTATATACATTTCTAAATTGTGTTCAAATTAATTCTAAAAAGCAAAATATTTCATTCAGAAGATCTCTTAAATATGATAGAGACCCTGACTATGACACTATAGGTTAACCAGAATGAATATAGTCTGGCCTCAGCTATAATAAAAAACTACATTTGAGAAAAAAAAAACCTGTTTACAATTCTATAAGTTTTGGCATGATTATTTGGTAATTCTATCCAGCTTTATATCCCCAAGAATTGCGCACATTAAAAGAGTTACATAAAAAAAATGAAGTAAAATTAGATCTGAAACATAAAAATTCGACGAATGTTTTAATGTTTACATTGAGATTTTTTGTTATAAATCGAGCAATATATTTAAGAAATTGTACTCTACACATATATGTTGGTAAAAAGGCAAAATAAAAATCTATGTTAAAAGCACAGTTAAATTCAACATTTCTTGTCATTTAACGATTAATTTCTCATACAACTGACGTTAAACTAAGCAGAGATGGGCATAATTTTATTTATAAATAAAAATACGAATTTATTCGTATTTCATATATTTTTGAATACGAATATATATAAATTCGTACTTTATATATTTGTGAATACGAATATAAATAAATTCGTATTTATAAGTGTGAATACGAATTTATTTTTATTCACATATATTAAATATAAAAATACAAATAAAATTTTATTCGCAAATTTTTCTGTGAATACAAATAAATTCACAGAAAAAATTGTAAATAATCACAAAAAATGTGAATATTTACAAAAAAATCAAGTGATTACAAAAAAAGCATATTAAAATATACGAATAAAAATTGATTCACATTATAATTTGTGAATAAAAATTGATTCACATTATAATTTGTGAATTAAAATTTATTCACAATAAAATTCGCAAATAAATTATGAATTTATTCGTATTGAGATGATATTACGAGAGTTATTGAAGGTGATTTTTTTTTTTATTTTTATGAAGGTACAGTTGACAAACTGTGTCCCTGCAGCATGGCTGGTGGTCCCGCGGCGGCCCGTTAATGTGATTTTTTTAATCACTTTATTTTTTGTAAATATTCACATTTTTTGTGATTATTTACATTTTTTTCTGTGAGTTTATTTTTATTCGCAGAAAAATTTTCGAATAAAATTTTATCTGTATTTTTATATTTAATATATGAGAATAAAAATAAATTCGTTTTCACACTTATGAATACGAATTTATTTATATTCGTATTCACAAATATATGAAGTACAAATAAATTCGTATTTTTATTTATAAATAAAATTATGCCCATCTCTGAAACTAAGTATTATTGCCTATACACAAACAAATAAACATATGTGTGTGTGGGTGTGTGTGTGTGTGTATATATATCGTAAATTAATAGAGCAGTACTCACTATGTAGTTCATGTCTGTAGAGTGTTGTAGACGAAGAGTAGAGTCTTGGCTTATATATCCTTCAGGGAGAGGATCATCCCCACCCTAGCTTTACGCAAGGACTCATCTTGAAGTGTAGCGGGGAAATATTAGGAACTGTATCAGTTTTAAACTTAATGGTAGACTTTTTAAAGGTATTTTTTCGGCGTAAAGTTTCCCAGGTCAGGGAATATAACTAGAATAGGGCCATGTGATCTCTTATTGTATAAACATCTTTCTTATTTAAGAAATATTTTTTATTTCAACCTCTGTTTATTTGTTTTAATAATTGTTTTGGCTTAACGTTTAATTTTATTTTTAAGTTGGTTTTGGGCTCAAATTGTTATTTTGTTTGTTTTGCTATTATTTTTACCGACGTTTATAAACAATCTGTACAATCAAACTAACTCACCTAAAGTTCATTAAATAATATTCAAAAATACAGCCCTTCTTATCTTTTCTCCCCTCTTTTTTTTTTGTTTTTTTTATCCCACAGTATTTATATTAATCTATTATATTAACCCTGGAATCACAACATGATGAAGCTGTTACAAATCTCACAACGTGGGGTCATATATGACCCCATCTAGTTTTTTGTAATTCTTTTACAAATTTGGTGTTAGGTTTCTGAAATGATATTATAAGATGACTACCATGTGTAATATAACAATTTATAGCCAAATAATGTTATTTAATTGTAAAATGGAGGAGTGGGAAATCAAACATCAAAATACCACAAATTTAGACATAAGTATATTCGAATATTTGTCCTCTGAATATCAACATTAATTATAACGTTTTCTCCTACAATATTTTGTCTTTATGACTGCTAGAAAAAAAAATTCTATAATATATAAAATTGGTTAAAAAGGAAAAAAATATAGTGACTTGAATACATGCATATTATAATGATCACAATAATAAAAATATTGTTATTCATTTATACACTTTTCACGTATACTTGACCTGTGATCCGCACACAGACTATTACTACACTTTGCACAATGTGTTACAACTTTCCTGTCTTTCTTACGACCGAAAACCCCACATCGTATATACGGCCATCCTCTTTTTCACTCGTATCTCATACTACACCAATTTCACTGTCTTCACTATCCAAAACGTCTCCAAACTCTCTGTTTTTCTCTTCTACAATTTGCCAAAGCAACTCATTGTGAATTTCATCTATAGTGCAAAATAATTTATCGTTGTACATACTACATTCGATAAATAGAAATATTACATAAACCACAACGTGGGGTCGCCCGTGACCCATAGGCTTTATTTACTTTCACAGGGATAGGAATGAGAAAAGTCTGACTCTCTATTATGACCACCTTGTCAGGACTGGAAGGTACAGGATCGGACATGTTTAACAGCTGGAATGTGTAGGAAATAAAATATATTTTCAGAACTCAGGGGTCACGGGTGACCCCACGTTGTGATTCCAGGGCTAAGATTTGTGAAATTCGTTGGGATATCATATCACGATTAATAAAATGTTATTACTATTATTATTAACTGGTGCACATAGTTATAAAATATACTGACGTATATCACTATAATGCATTAATACATTACATCTAATAAATTACATCATTTGTATAATGTGTTTATATACACGTGATACATTTCTGTAGAGTAAAGACTGATTCACGCTAGACCGGATCGGTCCGGGCCGGGCCACGGCCGGGACACGGTGAAACAATCAAACCAGCATTTTCAATGGACTCGTTCACGCTACACCGGGCCGGGTCCGTGTTTTTTACGTGTGTGATTGCTTCACCATGCTCCGGCCCGGACCCGACACGGTCTAGCGTGAATCGACCTTAAATCGCCAAAAGTTGTGAAACTCTTCATAAATCTATGTGTTTTTAACCCAAGTCCTAATTCCATTTTTACGTTGTATAGTTATTAGGGATTTTAGATTACCTATTTATTTTATTTATTATGTTGTATCTGAGGATGAGACCATGCGTGAAAAGCACTCAGGCGATAGTACAAGCAGTGAAGGTCGGACGTTTCATTTCCATGTATGAACGATTTTCATTTAATGCTCGGGTAATCAGCAAATCAGTAAGCTCGACGATGTTTCTTTAAAAAACGGTCAGAAGACCTTAATATAACTATGAAGGTCATTGTAAAGGTCACCCGAAAGTATCTTGAAATAACATTGTGTTATAGTGTAGATGGAGATAGTTAGCCGCTGTAGAGATACGAAGACAGGTATAGTTGGGATTCGGCTAGGAGAAAAACGTCAGACTTTCAAAAATAAATCTGTATTTTTGGACGTTTCGACTGCAACAATGGCAGCCTTCTTCAGCTAAAAAATATATACAACTTATAAGTAAAGAAAATGTACAACTAGTAAGTAAAAGACAGGCAAGACAGGTATAGTTGGGATTCGGCTAGGAGAAAAACGTCAGACTTCCGTCAGACTAAACGTCCAAAAATACAGATTTCTTTTTGAAAGTCTGACGTTTTTCTCCTAGCCGAATCCCAACTATACCTGTCTGCCTGTCTTTTACTTACTAGTTGTACATTTTCTTTACTTATAAGTTGTATATATTTTTTAGCTGAATAAGGCTGCCATTGTTGCAGTCGAAACGTCCAAAAATACAGATTTCTTTTTGAAAGTCTGACGTTTTTCTCCTAGCCGAATCCCAACTATACCTGTCTTCGTAACATTGTGTTATTTCGTTTGTCGGCATAAAAATATACATTTCTAATTAAAAAATAAGTTGAAACAATTATGAAGGTCATTGTCAAGCTCACTATAAATTGCTTGTTTATCCTTTGGTGTGTATAAACCCACTGAACCAGTGCCAGTTTATAAAACCGTCTGAGAGACACGATGGAACTCCAACCTTATTATCAAGACAAATCAGATTATTCGTCAAATAGAAATGTTATTTGTTAAAATGAAGTAATTAGACTTACACCCAAGTAGTCTATAGGGAGTAAAAACTAGAAAGAATGATTCATGAAGGAAGAATATCAAATCTGAGAACATTATTAGTTTTCGGTATTCTGACATTGTGGTAACGAACTAAGGAACTACAACTCTAAGAATCAGAATCATGAACTAGAAGGAACAACATCAAAAATGTTGTCACCAGGGGGTCTACCGTGGTCTGGTGGCTAGCGCGCTGGATTCATAAGCGGGAGATGGTGGGTTCGATCCCCACCGATAACACAGTGTAACGAAGTAGTGGAGATAATGGACAAAAATCATTAACCACTACTTATTTTCAAATAAGCATTTTTATTAACTGAAATCAACTCAAAACAATGTAACAATAGTATAATAATGCATTCAATACGGCTATAATAATATTAATTGTAATATTAATAGAAATAATATAGTAGGTAATAATATTATTAATAACAATATTATAAAGTATATTATAACTGTAACATATAATGCAGTAATAGTATAGTAGTAAATTATACTTATAATATTGCCATAGAATAATAATATTTTACCATTTTCTATGAAATTATTGAATATTTTTTTAATGCCGAGTCTGAATCGTTTTTGGATTCTCGTTGTGGGGATGATCCCACATTTTTATATATAACAAAGGATTTAACTGGCAGTTTTTTTTTGTATTGATTAATATTTCTTTAGGAGCGTCCTGCAGATTAAATTGAATCATTTGCCCAAGGATTAATACCGTCTTTTTGGCTTTATCCACATTTTTTTTTTAAAATCTGGAAGAAAAAATGATGATGGATCTAAAAATAAAAATCTTTGGAATCGGCAAACTAAATTGCCCTCAGTACATTATACATAAGGTAAACTTCAAGATGTAAAAAACTTGGGATGTGTTCAGATGAAGATTTTTTGCTATGGTCTATCAAAGTTTTGTTCTTAAATAAAATTTCAAAGATCAATGAAGAATAATTAAGGATAAATAATAAAGGAGTAATTATCCATAATCAATTATATCAGATAAAAAAGGGATAGTTTTGACGTAATTTCCACAGGAAGTTTCTCATCTCCGGGTTTGCTGAGAATATTCCGGGGTGCACCCTGGATGACGGCGCTAATGCCCAAGATTTGTCGATGCGCCGTAAAAAAAAAACAAAAACAAAAAAAAAGTTCATGAAGACTTTTCGGGAACATCCGAGGCAGATTGGTTTTTTGGATTTGTTAGATTTAAAAACCATTCTGAGCAAATAGTTCTCCATCATCAGAATCTCGCTGCTCATTATAAGATACGTTCACCAACAAAGATGGTATTCGTTCAGCGAAGTCTAGGTCATCAGGATGAAAAATATCCTCATCCTGATTCATGGATCGACCAGCCTTAACTCTGTTACTTCGTTGGAGGCAATCGATTTTTGAGGGTGAGGTAATTGCAGAATAAAAAAAAAATTAAAAGAATTTGTTAAATTAATGATAATATAATTAATAAAAAACATGTTTCTTGCAATAATACTGATGATAATAATTTAAATTAAGATATAAAAATAAATATTTTTACTCAATAATACAAATAATTAGTTTTTTTGGCTCTTTTTTTTATCAATAAAATAAATAAGAATTAAAAAATGTGCTACTCTGAATGCTTTGATAACAAAAATTATAAGAAATATGAGCATGTTTCATGCATTTCTTATTGCACTAATATACATATGCTTAACAACTAAAAATATGTACATTCCTTAGGCTATTACTTGCGCGAGCAAATATTATATCTAGCATGGCCTGGCATCAGTGAATTCCACTTAACAACTTTTTACACTATTTCACAATAGCACATGGTGTGTTTTCATCAATTAGCCGGCATTACCTCACATGCTTTTTCATTACCCGCACTTTTATATCTTCGCGGGTTCCCGCTGAGATATGCATAGAGGCAAGTAAGACGTAGTGTGACCTTGACGGCGTTGGTGGATCTCACCTCGCTGCTACAACTACATAAAATTCACAAACAAAAAGATAACGTAAAAGTAAAAGGAAATAGGTTAAATCTATTGAACTTAGGTTGCTGGGCATTAAGTATCTAAGGGTGGGTTTACACTTGCTAGTTATTGCAGGATATTTATATCAGACAGAAATTGCGACTAGTGTAAACCATGAGCAATTTATGTCTGATATATATATTTCTATCCCGAACTATTTGTGTCGACGCTTCTATACCACCAGGTGCAGACACAGTTTTTTACGACAACAATTTAATTTCAGAGATAAATATCTTGGCTACTAGCTGTATTGTCGACACTTCTATACCAACAGATGTAAATACTGATTATTTGTGCATTTGGTGAATTTATCGCAAATTAGAACAAATCCAGAACTGTCCTATACATATCCATGACATAAATGTCTAGCTATTTCTGTCAGTATGTAAACCTTCAAGAGAATATCTATCCGACTCCTGACATATATTTCCTGCGAGAAGTGTCAGATGTAAACGCACCCTAAGGGACACAGAGGTGTGCTTAACTGACAATGTATAACAGTGATGGGCATAATTTTATTAATAAATAAAAATACAAATTTATTCGTACTTTATATATTTGTAAATACGAATATAAATAAATTCGTATTCATAAGTGTGAATTAATTTGTATTCGCGTATATTAAATATAAGAATACAAATAAATAAAATAAAGTTTTATTCGCAATTATTTCTGCGAATAGAAATAAATTCACAGAAAAAATTGTAAATATTCACAAAAAATGAGAATATTCACAAAAAATCAAATTATTACAAAAAAATTCAAATATAATTTTATATGTGAATGTAAATGTATACATGTATACATGTAAATGTATAAATATTTTATAATAATGTAAATAAATTTGTATTCATATATTTTAATGTGAATACAAATTTATTCATATTATCATTTGTGAATAAAAATTTATTCAGAAAAAATTCGCAAATAAATTATAAATTTAGTTGTATTTACGATAAAATAATATTAAGAAAGATATTAATGGTGATTTGAGAGAAACTAGAGGCGCCTCCACCTTCCCCTACTCGTCCACTAGGCACTAGATCGTCTGTCTTGCTCATTATCACAATATATAGATTATGATTGGCTAACTGTGACTAATGGGTGTTTGCTCTACATAAAACGATAACATATAATCCCTCTTCAAAGTTTTAACTAGAAATAATCAAAATATCGGGAAAATAATGTTTTATCTAAAAAAAATAATAGAATTTGGACGATACGCACACATACCTATATATATATATATATATATATATGTGTGTGTAAGTGTGTGTATATATATATATATATATATATATATATATATATATATATATATATATATATATATGTATATATATAATTACGGTAATATATAAAATTATTTATATAAGTTAATTAATTTATAATTTATTGTTATTAATTTACATATGATTCTATTATAATAGGCGATTCGAATCTGAGAATGTGGTCTGACGATGACTGTTTTATTCTAGTGAAAGTAGATTTTCGGGAAACAACGATGACCTCTCATTGAACATTTTCAATTAATTTGCACAGCTGGTAGGTTTGAATGGAAATTCGGTATAACAGATTTATCCAAACTTATTATAGACATTTTTCATTCATTCATGGAAATGCACTATCTAATTTTCCAAAAAGTCCATTATTATAAATGAAATTATTACTTTGTTTATAATTTTAAAATTGTACTTAGATTTGAGCTATTATTGTTAATTTATTATGAGCACGATTTTATTTGAGTTAGTGGCTTTTAATACTTTTTTTGTTGTTCTTGATGACACAAGACGTTTTGACGCATTGGGTAGAAATAAATAAGGAGTTTCGTTTAAATTATTTATTGTACTTAATATTCATTTTTCATATAAAAATATCTCTATGTACAAAAATGAGTATCACATTGGCTTATCCTAGATTGGTAGGTTTTGTGTTGGCACTGATGTTGTTCGTTCCAGTTGATCACTTCCTGTAGTGATATCCCGTGGAAGGACTGTAGGATGTTCCTGGTCTAGCACCGAAGGATGGAGCACCATAGGATGGACTAGGACCAGCGTAGGAACCAGAACCTCCGGTGTTGTACTCGCTCTGGGGGTTAGCAGCGTTGAAAGCCAACGATCTACAAACAATATTGGTCAGGTGAATTGGTCTATAATCATAGGTAACGATATGCTTTTTTAAAACCAATGATATTACACTTACTTGAGTATAGCTTCTGGGATTGGTGGAGGTGTAGGAAGATGAGCTCCTTGTGCTACGAATCCATTGGCATCAGCTGTGTATGTGACGGTGTATTGCTGTCCATCGGGTCCGGTGTAGGAATAGGATCCTTGAGCTGCGGTTCCTGATTCAGGACCTGCTACTCCTCCACTCTCCTGGGCAGAGATACCGTTACCGGTCTGGTAGCTAAAACAATTTTAACGTACACAAAAAAATTGTTCTGTTCCAAAGACAACCACACACATAATCTTATGTTTTTCGGCACGCTGAATCCGAAGCTGAAGTCCGTTTGATCCCAGCTGGTCAGGTTGAATAGGATTTTGAGGTCAAATTTCGAATGAAGTCGTAAAATTATAAATAAATAGTGCTTCCATTGTTTTGAGGGTCTTTGAGTTCGAATTAGGGGCCTACTTCACCCCACCACTCAAGTTAATTTCAAGGAAAAATATGTTTGACAACTTTTGACAGTAGATTCTGAGAGAACGGAAAAAATTTACGACCAGATATGTGTTCTATTTATTTATTTCTTATTATATTCCTGAAGGTCGTTTCAAGGTCACTTTATGTTCCAATACAAAATGCAAAGATACAATTATGTGGCTTCATAGAACTAGACTATTACGTTAATAAGTTCTAGGTTTCACCGACTTTGAAACGAGGTTCAGGTTTAAGGTCATTTCAAGGTCAGAGAAAATAGGTGAAAATAACACGAAATCAGCTCCGCGTAAGGCGTCCACCACAGTCCAAACAAATTCCCTACCCACACAGAACGTGTGCTAAGTGAACGTCAAAACGATAAGATAATATCTTTCATATTCAGAAATCTTTCCAAAGATTCAGGAAACCCAATACCATAAGCCAATAATTGCGGGGAAAGTAACTATAGAGACATCTATATAAAATAACCTGAAAATATATATATATATTACATATGTAAGACGTTGTGGATTAAAGATTAACTTGTTAAGATTTGAAGTAAAATAATGCGATTTTGGTCGTTAATGAAAATTAATCAACCATAGAAAACATTTAAGAAAACAATTTACCTGTAAGAGTATGTTCCATCTCCCTGGTTGGGGTTGTTCTCGTAGGACAGGATAGGGATGACAGGACCTGAAGGAGCACCAGCATATGAAGCACCAAACCCCGCACCACCAGCACCAAATGAACTGCCTCCGTATCCTGGACGCCCAGCACCAAATCCACTACCACCTGTATAGCTAGGACCGGTGATGAGTCCTGCACCACTCCCTGATCCTCCTCTAGGTGGAAGGTAGGAGTTCAGCTGTGCTCCATAGGCACAGGAGATGCACAGCACGGATAACAATACCTACAAAGAAATTATGAAGCACGAAATTATTATACTGCATGGATCTAAGTATAACTTACGGTAAGTATGAACAATCTAGGCAAAAGAAGATTACATCCAATTTCCCCAAACATTAAGCAAACACTTTCTTTGATAAATTATATGCGTACTCCAAAATATGTATACGTAGTTGAGTTTCAAGGTTTTGGAAATATCCAACAAACGGTCCTGATATCGTCCCTATCATGTCAAACTATCGGATATGAAACGTCTTAGGGCGAAAACATAGTGGAGCAGCGAGGGTTGAGGGCAGCCGAGATGGGGTTGACCCTCTCAGCTACCCTCGCCGCTCCACTATGTTTTGGCAAGTGTAAATACATGCATTATTTTCAACCCTCTCGGCTACCCTCTACCCTCGCCGCTCCACTATGTTTTGGCAAGTGTAAATACATGCATCATTTTCAACCCTCTCGGCTACCCTCTACCCTCGCCGCTCCACTATGTTTTGGCAAGTGTAAATACATGCATTATTTTCAACCCTCTCGGCTACCCTCTACCCTCGCCGCTCCACTATGTTTTGGAAAGTGTAAATACATGCATCGTTTTCAACCCTCTCGGCTACCCTCTACCCTCGCCGCTCCACTATGTTTTGGAAAGTGTAAATACATGCATCATTTTCAACCCTCTCGGCTACCCTCTACCCTCGCCGCTCCACTATGTTTTGGCAAGTGTAAATACATGCATTATTTTCAACCCTCTCGGCTACCCTCTACCCTCGCCGCTCCACTGTGTATTGGCAAGTGTAAATACATGCATTATTTTCAACCCTCTCGGGTACCCTCTACCCTCGCCGCTCCACTGTGTATTGGCAAGTGTAAATATATGCATTATTTTCAACCCTCTCGGGTACCCTCTACCGTCGCCGCTCCACTATGTTTTAGAAAGTGTAAATATATGCATTATTTTCAACCCTCTCGGCTACCCTCTACCCTCGCCGCTCCACTATGTTTTAGCAAGTGTAAATACATGCATTATTTTCAACCCTCTCGGGTACCCTCTACCCTCGCCGCTCCACTGTGTATTGGCAAGTGTAAATATATGCATTATTTTCAACCCTCTCGGGTACCCTCTACCGTCGCCGCTCCACTATGTTTTAGCAAGTGTAAATATATGCATTATTTTCAACCCTCTCGGCTACCCTCTACCCTCGCCGCTCCACTATGTTTTAGCAAGTGTAAATATATGCATTATTTTCAACCCTCTCGGCTACCCTCTACCCTCGCCGCTCCACTGTGTATTGGCAAGTGTAAATATATGCATTATTTTCAACCCTCTCGGCTGCCCTCTACCGTCGCCGCTCCACTATGTTTTGGCAAGTGTAAATACATGCATTATTTTCAACCCTCTCGGGTACCCTCTACCGTCGCCGCTCCACTATGTTTTCACCCTAATTCAGATTCGATACTTAGCTCTTGGATTGTGGACAAATACGGCTTGTCGCAACTTTAACCCTTTTAGAATAGCTTTCAATGCCTTAAATAAAGTATCGAATAAGACCGTATTCCAATATATTACTTTGTCAATGCATCGAATAAGTTTACTATAAGTTTGCTAGTTTGCTCCAATTTTCATATTCGATAGTTTGACATGGTAGGGACGATAATACATCTCTGCTACGTTTTTTATTTTAATTTGTCTATTTATTATTTTGGAGTGGCATCGTTAAGTTCATCAGCTTACTACAGAAAATGAAATGCTATTCGCCTTAGATGTGAAGCATCAGCGATAAATAATAATAATAATTCATTTTTAGTTTGGTAATTATTTTTTAATAAAACGTTATAGCGAGTTAAGTTTATTATTATTATTGTTTATAATTTTGGACAGGGTGAATTTAATAACGTCAAATTTGACTGTGAAAAATATCGAAATACATACATATTACTTTTTAAATTATTTGCTTTATTTTTAAATATGGGTTTAAAAAAATGAAGTTTTAGGTACTATAAGGAAATATTTATGAATAAATAAACAAAAGAAAAAAAAAATTTCAAAACTTCAACAGCAAAAGTTCTTAATAATTAGAATTTTTAAATGTCAAGACTCAAATTTTGCAAAGAGCATTTATATATATATATATATATATATATATATATATATATATATATATATATATATATATATATATATATATATTCTTTTTTATCCTAGGAGGCATAGGGTCATTAAAGCAGTCTTCCTTTATTACACCACTTTATTTATTGGGCCCGACATGTTTCGTGCATCTTTTCTTCGCACCTCTTGAGGGGCACTTCTACAACAAAATATAATTTTTTGAACATCCACACAAACTTTTTTTCTACTATATTAAAACTATCAATAAGATCTCTGAACTGTTCCACAAAAGGCATTAAAACATTATCATGCTCATTAAATGTTACTCCTACCCTAAATATTGCAATAATTATAGCTAAATTACATATTTTTATATATATATATATATATATATATATATATATATATATATATGTGTCTGTGTGTGTGTATATATATTTATATATGTATATAATATATGCTGTACGTAAAAAAATGTGTACTCACTATTGACTTCATGTCTTCTGAGTGTGGTGATAGTGGATTGGTACGAAGAGCCGAGTCTTGGCTTATATATCCTTCAGGGAGAGGATCATCCCCACCCTAGCTTTACGCAAGGACTCATCTTGTAGTGTAGCGGGGAAATATTAGGAACTGTATCAGTTGTATAGTATCTTGAAACTGTTTACTCATATTTATATGATTATAACTATATATAGAGCTGTAAACCTGTATTTACTTATTTTATTTACTGTGAACCTGACTCAAATAAAATTATTTTCAATCTAATTTTTTGTTTCCAATCTTCCTAGTGGTAATCATTGAAAAATTTGCATATTTATTCTAGATTTAGCAGTCTCCTCTGAAGGAAAGTAGCAATTTAGGTTGGAATCGTCAAGAAATTTTCTTCGAATCTTTATCGAACCTACTTAAGAGACAGCGAAAATGACCCCCACTAAAATGTATATACTAAAAAATATTGTGGGGAGGGAGAGGGGTGGTTACCCCGGACCCAAAGTTTTGCACATCTCGGCCGTAAGTTTTGTTGTATTGCAATGAAACTCGGTATTCGTAGTGGTAATGTTAATAGAAAATTGTCGTGTAAAAATAAACTAAATCGGTTTATTTGGAGGGGGGGGGGGGTTTACTCCAGATCCAAATTACTAATTTGCTCATACCGGTCGTAATTTCTGCTATATTGTAATGACACGCGGTACATACCGTGTGTTTCTAATGAGAAAGGAGTGTTGTAACAATGAACTAAATAGGTCTATCGGAAGGGGAGGGTTTACTTTGTTTGCTACCACTAGGAGTACCTCTGTTTTGTTATGACTAAGGAATGGATGTTATTGTATTTTTTTTTTTTTTCTAATTCTAAATAAAAATAAAAAAATAATTTTTCACAAAATGTTTTAATAATTTTCTATAACATTTTTTTATCTAATTCTGCACGTTTTAAGTAATTTTAAAGTTTTTATTTTACATATTTTTAAATATTTTGTCAAAAATACATATTTGCACATTTTTGATTTACATTTTTTAATTGAAAAACTAAAAGGGAAACCGAGAAAGAATGCTTTACCCATTGAATCTAGATCACTGTGTCTTTTCTAATTGCAAGAAGCAAAGGTGGCTGGCTGCCACGCTTTCCCGGCGCTAATGGTCTAGGCGCAGACGCGTTTTACCAATATATATATATATATATATATATATATATAACAAATTATTGTTTAACAATTGCATTATTCCTTTAATTAGCTCTCTAAAACAAGTGATAAGGAGAATTGGACAAAACGCTCGGACACGTGTCGACTATTTTTCGATACAAAATCACCAGACAAAAATGGGCCTGATCGGTGACTCCACCACTGTATACGTCCCTTATGAGCTCAGACCTGCTCCATTTCATGTTAGACAATTTAAAAGTACATTTTGTTACAAACATTTTTTTTTTTTTAAATAATGTTCATCTACAGAAATTTTCAACTTCTTTTTTCTCCTTTTAAAATGAGTCCCCAGTTTTTATTAATTATTTTTTTTCAACTTTCTACTGTTGCATACATTTTTAACTTTTGTTGTTTTCATTTATAATAACAGGGTTCCTACTAGTTTTCTGTACTTTTATTTTTAATATTTTATAGTGTTTTTGGTATTTTTTACTACATATTTTCAATTTGTTATTTCATATTTCGTTGTAAGTAGCTAAATATATATGTACATATTATGAATATTATTTTACATGAACATCCGTTCCCTAGTTATGACTATGTGGATTGCAGGTTTCTGACTTCTGACACTAGGAGCGCTCTATCTCTTTCATGTTTTATTTGTTGTCTTTTTACTTTTCACGCATACAAACAAGACCGGAAGGAAACTAATTACAAAATTAATAATTAAAACTGCTGCCAACGGCCATAGCCACGTTGAATGCACCGGTTCCCGTAGATCACCGAAGTTAAGCAACGTCGGGCGTGGTCAATACCTGAATGGGTGACCGACCACGTGCTGTTGGCAGTAGAAAGGGGTGGTAACCTGTAGATAGCCCGGCGCTAATAGCTAAATAGTTGATGCGCCGTTAAAACCGAAAAAAACTGCTACTCATTACAAATGTAAGAGAGAAGAACCATTCATGTTTTTATTTTATTAATATTGATTAGATATTTAAGCAAATTATTCAGTAGTTATACTGCAGTCTACACTACCCAAATTCTGAGGAAAGGGCTTAGTTATGCAGCTCTTTCGTAACGGACTTTTTATATATCATGCTGAAGTTCAAATAAAAAAAAAAAGCATGTGAATTAATGGATATAATTTATTAATCCTAGCTCTACTAGTTTTTAGCCTGATTAGGAGATATAAGCGCAATTTGCAGAAACTGCGTCATCTTAGCGCGGTTCCGTTCATATCCTTACTGACATTAGTAGAGAAATAGAAGCAGTTAATCGTAAGGTTTGATATTTCGTTAAGTATATAAAATAAAATCTCAAAGAGAAGAAAGATTTAAGGTGCCACAATATGAAACTGTTAATATCCTAAGCGGAAATGACTCCCCTTGCCTTCTCAACGTTCGGTCTAAAAAAGTACTGTTACCAATACGTTTCTCATTTTCCTGCTTTGTTTTACTCAAATACTCATTTTGCTGGTTTATCGATTTTAATACAACAAACAACCAATTAACAAATACTAATACCCGTTAAAAAGAGGAAAACTAACACTTTCTAAGTTTGAAGCACTTATTTCACCGATTGACAAGGTCCCATCGAAAACTGCTTCAGAACTTTTTTTTAAAAGAATTTGGTAAACTTCCGAATGGTCACTTTCCACTTGCCATGATTTTCCAACCTTCTTCGAGATATTTATGAAAATATACGAAGATCCAAAAACATCATCATCATGGCTGTTAATAACACCTTGTTCGAATACTTCCTTCACTCCAAACGGAACCAAAGTTTCAATATCTTAGTTTCGATGAATTTAAAACATGCAGAAAATATTTCAGTTTAATCAGACGATTCTAAGAATGCAAAACGAAAATCAGTTTTAAAAACTAACTTTATTAACTTTTATTAAAACCGATTACAGATATCAACTTGGAAATGGAGTCATTCGTTTCACTACGCTATAGAACCTATACAGCGAGTACCTGCAAGAAAATTAACTCGAAAACGTCATCGCTACGATTTTTTCGCACGTATTTTGCCCCCAAACTGTCTTTCGGTGGGCAATTCTTCTGGGTACCACAATTAAATAATTCTTCAGGGTACACAATTTTATTAATTACTTTGAAATTAGACTGGAGATTTTTGTACCTAATTTCATAAAAATCTGACCCTTTTTGAGCAAGCAACTAGAAATATATATATATATATATATATATATATATATATATATATATATATATATATATATATATACAGTAGAATTTGGATAATTCGAAATGCTAGGGACCGATAAAAAAGTTCGAATTATCCAAAATTCGAATTACAAAAGTTTTTGAAAATAAAGGGGAAAAAATTGAACTTCATATTTTCACATTTTTTAATTAAAAAAAATACGTTTTATTTAAAGAATAACAAATATTTCATGCATTGATGATTATGTACATAAGTAATTAATAATTTATCAAAAAAAAAATAATAATAAACGTCTATTGTTTTGAAAAAAATTCATTTTCATGGGAAAGATTTTTTTCTTTATTTTTCAGGTAAGTTGGTAAAGCGTTAGGAGGAATTCCAAAGTCCATGGCAATTTCAGATTTTTTTTAAATCGTTTTTCGACTTCTTTAATCGCAGCTATGTTCTCTGACAACGTTAAAGTTTTATAACTTCTAGGCTTCGACATCTTAAATCAACAACTCACAGAACTGCACTGTACACCAGAAATTCAAGGCACAAACACCAACAACAACAAAATACAACAGATCTAGGCGCTGACTGATTTTTAACTGAATAAGAAATGAAAATCGGAAGGGGTGTTGGGAGGGAATTCTAGGATAAAACGACAGGATGGTGTATGTACCTGTAACTATAACAACCCCTGGAAGGGAGGAAGCGTGACCCACCACTTAGCAGAACTCCTAGAGTCCAAAAACTAGACAATGAGGCCACCGCTCTTCTTGTCCTGGAACTCCTACATCCGTATCTTATTATCCGCTTTTCCGGAAGGGAGAATATTTTCACAAGATTTAAGATCGACTGCCTCTTGTCCACTTCCCATTCGAGGTACAGACTCGTCAAAAATTCGAATTATCCAAACTTTGATACGAATTAACCAAGATTTTTTTACATTGTTTAGGCCCTAAATTCTAGGGACCGAGAGAAATATTCGAATAAAAGACGATTTCGAATTATCGAAGTTCGAATTATCTATGTTCCAATGTATATATATATATATATATATATATATATATATATATATATATATATATTGAGAAATCAGCTAAAATGAGCAGTTAATTTATCACTATCATGGGCACGACGCACTTCTGTAGCCCTTTCTGTGGCTTTAATAATAATAATAATTTACTTTTATTTTTGCTATTTAATAATATTATTTTACAGTTGGGGCTTTATGACCCTTCCCTCCGAAGAAACCGTACACTGCAAAACAAACGTACAAGGTACACTTGAGACTAATGTGGCATAAGATTCAACTGATTCCAACGCCCATTAAGACGATATTTCCGTGTGAGCGCTACATCACCTTCCGCAAGTAAATTCCACATTTAATATTCTTCAATGCCAAGTAGTTAAATAAAATCAGTACTACCCACTTTGATATTCAAAGATAACGATCGACTGTGATTTTTGGCATATTTTGAGCTCCCCACATGTGAGCAGCAATGTTTTAGTGATTCGCTACATTAGAACTATTTTTGTTTTGGTTATACTACAATAATTTTCCGTTCTTTTTGTGTGTTGTGAATGTTAGATTAATGTCAAAGTTTGTTATTGTCGAAGGTGGTATAGAGTCTGTGAGGTTTACTGTCCAAGTGTAAAAATCCGAATAGCTGTTATATTTCATTAAATCTCACAGAAATGGTCGGGCGTGATTTCTCCTATGTTCGTACGAAGCTACATTAGTTGCTTATTTTGTATTTACAGCTGACAATATAGCTCTCCTAAGGTTCAGTGGAGCTTCATTTGCTTCAGCGTATATACAGGACTTGACCTGAACGCATCTAGCGCCAACCGAAGTCCTGTATTATGTATGGGATTGAGTATGTTCAGTGTACTGGGCTTGGCAGACGAGTATGCTACGCATCCATAGTCCAGTAGTGACCTGGTGAAACTCCGATAGACAGTTAGCATTACTTTCCTGTCAGCGCCCCATTTTGTATTACTTAGAATCCTCAAAAGATCCAATGATTTTTTATATCTTTTAACAAGTTCCTTAAGATTGGGCACCCATCAGAATCATTTGTCGAAGTGGCGTCTTAGGAATTTTATTATATTATTAATTATTCTAATTGAAGGGGTCGAGGCAAAATAGTGCTAAACAACATTTTTAACAAAACTTAACTCTAGCTGCTAAATGTTGGATATTATGTGGTACTATCAGTCTATGATGATGCTACTAAAATATGACTACAAAGTGCTCTCTTTGCTACTTAATATTGTTGCCCCTAACGATTTTAACTGATAGTCCCACATAATATCTAACATAATATCAGCTACAGTTAAGTTTTGTTAAAATTGTTGCTTAGCACTATTTTGCCCCAACACCTTCACTTATTAAGTAGACTACAGTTTTGTATTACTTTTGGCCAGATTGTGCTATTTTTTGGTTGTTAACCCCGAGTTAACTCTGGTATTATTATGAACCATAAAAAGTATTTTATAACTTCTTGAAAAATGTTTTTCCATATTCATAAGTATTAAAAAAAACATCTCAATACAATCAATTAGTCCCGTAGCAGGTAACAAGAGCCCAGCTAGCCATATACTGTAGAAGTATCTGATTCATGACTTAAGGGCACACTAGGGGATAGTGTGGTCAGTACTATGCTCTGGCCGCCTCATTTTCCCCATTGCCGGTAATCATGAATTTCTAGGCCATTGCTGCCGGGCTATATACTCGTTACCACTGTCCCCAATACTTTTCCTAAACATCCATAGTGTGCACGGAATTCACTCAACGGGCTCTGAAATAAGTAAACTCCTTGCTGAAGGTGGGACTCGAACACATATCTTCCTCATGAAAATCCAAGGTATGAGCCACTAAACCACTGGTAGATCCGGTACCCATTAATTAATTAATTAAAGGCTAGGTGGGTCTAGGGTTGGTCAGGAATCTCGAATCCAACCCCCGAACGACGACAAAACAAAATAACATCTTTAGTGCTCAACCGCGTTTTGAACTCAGACAATCCAATGAGCTAAACTTGCCCCTATGTTAGGCATATATTGTTATATAAATTCAGTACATGAGTAATTAATTTGAAATTCGGTAAATACGTTTTCGTGGATCCATGTCCTAATATGAATTGTGTTATTTTATAATTGTTTGTTGGTTGCATTTAGTATTTCCTGCATTAGTAGTGGTAGTACCTACTACTAGGTTTCAACAGAATTCTGCATTGGTTTTAGTGGATCCATGTCCTAATATGAATTGTGTTATTTTATAATTGTTTATTGGTTGCATTTAGTATTTCCTGCTTTAGTAGTGGTAGTACCTACTACTAGGTTTCAACAGAATTCTGCATTGGTTTTAGTGGATCCATGTCCTAATATGAATTGTGTTATTTTATAATTGTTTGTTGGTTGCATTTAGCATTTCCTGCTTTAGTAGTGGTAGTACCTACTACTAGGTTACAACAGAATTCTGCATTGGTTTTAGTGGATACATGTCCTAATATGAATTGTGCTATTTTATAATTGTTTGTTGGTTGAATTTAGCATTTTCTGCTTTAGTAGTAGTAGTAACTAGTAGTTATGCCTCGGATACGCATAGTTGGGGAACTTAGCTCTTCTAATGTAGAGCAGTAGGTTTTAACAGAATTCTGCATTGGTTTTAGAATATTAAGTATACGGGAATTGACAGACAGGCAAGACTCATGTAAACATATTTTGGAATAATGATAATTTTGTCCTAATAAATCGCATCCAGAACATTTCCTTATACTTGTCCTCAATATCTACTTATGTTATGTGTTATTTATTATTACCATATAATTATAAAGTGAATGATAATACAACACAATAAAGTAGATGGCAGCCATGTTTGAAAATATAAGGTAGCTATTATGTAAAAATACATTTCTTTATTGTACTTCGCTAATCAAACTTCTCATATAAAAATACAGCTATGTACAAAATGAGTATCACATTGGCTTATCCTAGATTGGTAGGTTTCGTGTTGTTTGTTCCAGTTGATCACTTCCTGTAGTGATATCCCGTGGAAGGACTGTAGGATGTTCCTGGTCTAGCACCGAAGGATGGAGCACCATAGGATGGACTAGGACCAGCGTAGGAACCAGAACCACCGGTGTTGTACTCGCTCTGGGGGTTAGCAGCGTTGAAAGCCAATGATCTGTAAACAATATTTGTCAGGTGAATTGGTCTATAATTGTAGGTGTCAAAAGTCTTAAAAAAAATAACTATAACACTTACTTGAGTATAGCTTCTGGGATTGGTGGTGGTGTAGGAAGATGAGCTCCTTGTGCTACGAATCCATTGGCATCAGCTGTGTATGTGACGGTGTATTGCTGTCCATCGGGTCCGGTGTAGGAATAGGATCCTTGAGCTGCTGTTCCTGATTCAGGACCTGCTACTCCTCCACTCTCCTGGGCCGAGATACCGTTACCGGTCTGGTAGCTGCAAGAACGTAAAGATTTTCATTAACTTGAATTATGGATGGACATATTGGAAACATTTTGTCTTGATACTTCATGGGCCAGTCGGCATGAGATATACGTTTGACTACATTACATAGGCACACACACAAAAAGTGGTTCTGTTCCAAAGACACCACACATTTATTCTTATGTATTTCGTCACGCTGAAACAGAATCTGAAGTCCGTTTGATCCCAGCTCGTCAGATTGAAGAGCATTTGAAGGGGACATTTCGAATGAACTCGCAAAAGAAGAAATAAATAGACTTTCCGTGGTTTTGAGGGTCATTGAGTTCGAATCCGGGGTCTATTTCACCCCACCACCAACTCAAGGTCATTTTAAGGAAAGATATGTTCATTTTGCAAAAAAAAAATGAATTTCTGACTGCAGATTCTGTGAGAACGGAAAATTTTACATCCAGCTATGTGTTTTATTTATTCATTTTTTTTATAGTCCTGAAGGTCATTTCAAGGTCACATTATGTTCCCATAACAAATGCAAAGATACTGGCTCGAACTAGAGTCCTACGTTAATAAGTTCTAGCGATCACTGACTTTGAAACCAGGTTCAGGTAGAAGGTCATTTCAAGGCAATTACAAGATAAGGTCATTACAAGTCTGGTAGCTGCAAGAACGTAATGATACTCAGTAACTAGTATGATAGATACTTGAAAGTCACTCCACAGCAATGGCAAATACCTGCGAGTATATTTATGAACTATCTATAGACACAAGAAAGTTACATGTCAAATATTTTTTCGAATGTATATTCTGTTGTGAATAAGGAATAATGGAATCTTGGGTCTTGGTATAGAATGAGCTAAAGTTTAATCTCACAATAAATGCACTGAAGATGACAATCCCTCCTTGAAACAGCACTGGAGTATAGAATTAATTTATTGAACTTACTAGCAATATATTTAGACTTAAAAGTGGATTGGTCATTCATCAGGAAACATAATCATAAAAGAACTAAATGAAAGGCTTCTAATTATTTTTTTATTTTTTAGTGGGTTACTATTGAACATATAGACAAAAGAAACAGTTTTTTTTTTTTTCAAAACAAGCTGATGCAGCATCGAGCTGAATATTTATGAACATTAAGTCAAGGTATCATTAAGTCCTCAATTTATTCTATTTAAGGTTTCCCGAAAAATTCGTAGAAAAATTTAGAAATTAAATTATATGTTATAATTTATTTACAAAAATTTAATATTATTACAATTTAATATATTACAGCAATTAACAGTTCCAAGAGGGCAGTGAGTCAGGCATTATAAGTGGATATTTGTTCCTTAAGGTTCCTTTAGCTTGACTAATGGAAATCATACCGATAGGCTTGGCATGCCTTCTACAAATGTCCAAAAACGGTAGTCTTATATATAGAGGATATACTTCGACCAACAACTAAACACGGTGCGTTTTGTATTTTTAGTTTGGGCAGGATTTTGTTACTTTGTTTAAAAAATAAAATGATGTTTCTTAAACGGATATCGCCCTTGCTCATGTTCCGTTAGCAAAAACAGGTCTACAAATAAAGATAAAGTTAATACATTAAGGATAACGGTATATTAACAAAAATGGTCTTTATATTTATTACTAGCTTACTCCCGGTCACGCAGATTACCTTAACCTAAATTGTTAAGGTTAGAAGTAAAATATGTGATTTATGTCAATCACACAACAGAATCAAGGATACAATTTACCTGTAAGAATATGATCCATCTCCCTGGTTGGGGTTGTTCTCGTAGGACAGGATAGGGATGACAGGACCTGAAGGAGCACCAGCATATGAAGCACCACCAGCACCAAACCCTGCACCACCAGCACCAAATGAACTGCCTCCGTAACCTGGACGTCCAGCACCAAATCCACCACCACCTGTATAGCTAGGACCGGTGATGAGTCCTGCACCACTCCCTGATCCTCCTCTAGGTGGAAGGTAGGAGTTCAGCTGTGCTCCATAGGCACAGGAGATGCACAGGGCGGATAACAATACCTGCACAGATACCATCGTGCTCGAAATTATTATACTGCATGGTTATATGTATAACTTTAGGAAAATTATAAACTATCTAGGGGAAAGAAGATCACATCTAATCAGCCTGAACTTCATGCAAAAACTTCCTATGGGAAATTATTAGTTATAAGTTCTCAGAAATTTGTCCAATTAGTTCCAAGATTTCAGAAATTTTGAACACCCAGTCCTGATATAAAGTAATTTACATGTCTTCGATGTTATTTAAGTTATGATCTAGTTATTTAATTTACATATATTCATTTATCATTTAACAATTCATTTTTAATTCGGTGATCAATGTTAATGAAATAGTTTATTATCACTATTTATAATCGTGGAATAATGGACGTCAGGGTGGATTTGTGGGGTCACTTTTCATTGTTAAACGTCTCAAAAGAGCTAGAATACAAAGTATAAAGAGCTTTTTACGAAAGTACGCTTTTTTCTAACCATATAAATGACTACTGCATTATTTCTGTAGGTAGAAAATGGTTGTAAACAATGGTTCTGAAAATAAAAATAAAATGTAAACGTTTTCGCATATAACATCGATTCGAGAACTCATAGGAACACTCCGATTGGAAGAAAATGTGTCACTTTAGAGCCTCTATCGACCCTTCATGATAGGTTTGAGTCGGGTAAATGTTCTCTGAAGGAGGTTTAGGAGAAACTACTAAGGCTGGTTGTATGTTGATTTCGTTGATTAACTGCATTCTGTTGAGACCACGCAAAAGAAAAGACATCAGCCCTATCCTGGCTAGAAAAGGGTGGTAACCTATAGATATCCCGTCCTAAAATTCATAGTTACTAATAAATGAACGTTAAAATTTGACGTATTTTAAAATTTAAAATTTAATAATAATAATAATAATTTACAACAATAAATGTGATAAATAAAAAAAGTCCGACTCGCAGGAACTGCGTCATCTTAGCGCGGTTCCAGTTTTTTTTTTTTTTTTTTTTTTTTTTTTTTTTTTTTTTTTTTTTTTTTTTTTTTTTTTTTTTTTTTTTTTTTTACGGCGCATCTAAATCTAGGTCATTAGCGCCGACATCCAGGGTGCAGCGAGGAATTTTACCAGCGAGCCGTGGGATGATAAAATTCCTGCCGGAGGTTGGGAATCGAACCCACCATCTCCCGCTTATGAATCCAAGGCGCTAGCCATTAGACCACGGGAGACCCCAAGTACTTATAACATTATTATTATTAATATTAATAAATATGCCAATATCATTAAGATGCCGCAATATGGGGTCACATTCCTACAGTACAAACCTTTACTGCTTAGTAAAACCCTGTAATGCCATTTATACCGACTTGGATTACTTTTTAAAAAAAAAAAATATCGATGTTTCATAATTAATATCTTCCTTAATATTCAATTTAATAATAATAAATGATATGAAGAATATTAATTCATTATAATAGCAAGAAAGTGCATCATAAGGAATTCGGGTCTGTGAGACCCACCCCCGTTAGTCAAAAGGAGGCGACCTCTGCAGGGTTAAGTTAATATCTAGTTATTTGATTCACATTTATTTATTTATTATTTAAGAATTTATTTGTAATTCGGTGATCAATTTTAATGAAATAGTTAATACGTTTAACTTTATTATTATCACTATTTATAATCGTGTAAAAATGGGCGTCAGGGTGGATTTATGGGGGCACTTTTCAATGTTAAACGTCTCATAAGAGCTAGAATACAAAGTACTTTTAACAATATTATTATTATTAATAAATATGTCATTAAAATGCCGTAAAATGGGGTCACATTCGTACAATTTGGTGAAATATGTACAAACCAGACTGCTTGGTAAAACCTTACCTAATGCCATTCGTACAGTGTGGTGAAATATGTACAATCCTAGACTGCTTGGTAAAACCTTACCTAATGCCATTCGTACAGTGTGGTGAAATATGTACAATCCTAGACTGCTTGGTAAAACCTTACCTAATGCCATTCGTACAGTGTGGTGAAATATGTACAATCCTAGACTGCTTGGTAAAACCTTACCTAATGCCATTCGTACAATTTGGTGAAATATGTACAATTCTAGACTGCTTGGTAAAACCTTACCTAATGCCATTCGTACAGTGTGGTGAAATATGTACAATCCTAGACTGCTTGGTAAAACCTTACCTAATGCCATTCGTACAGTGTGGTGAAATATGTACAAACCAGACTGCTTGGTAAAACCTTACCTAATGCCATTCGTACAATGTGTTGAAATATGTACAAACCAGACTGCTTGGTAAAACCTTACCCAATGCCATTCGTACAGTGTGGTGAAATATGTACAATCCTAGACTGCTTGGTAAAACCTTACCTAATGCCATTTTCTAGCAACAAAAACAGATGGATTTTGCTCCTATGAGGTAAAGTGCACTGTATTCATAGGCTGGGATTGTTACAAGACTCTACATTCGATATGGACTAATTAGTACAAAATATTTTAATTTTATTATTATTATTATTATTCTGTTTTAGATGAAACTCAAAGCAAACAATTAAACTATTCGGAAAGAATAAAGTTTTTAGGCAAAAAACTGTTATGGAGGTTATTTTGGATTTGTCTATAAGACATTTAAAATTTAGTCAAATCTGTATTAATGTGGTCCCATTTTACAGTAACGAAGTTTTAATATAAAGAAAAAATTAGAAATAAATAAACTAGTATAAATTAGAATTTTAAAATTTCGTTGAACCTATACTAGGCATGTTGTATATAATATATATATATATATATATATATATATATATTTGATGTTATTTTTCGTCGCTGGGATAGTATTTTTAGATGGAACGGCATTTTTCTCCAGCGGTGGTACTCCTCCTCACTTCTTCCCGGAATATTTCGATGGATTCATCTCCATCTTCTGATGATACTGTGGCTAGAGGGGGGAAAAGGAGCCCAGATCGAGAAAAATATCATTCCCTTGGCTACCACCGAGGAAGAAACAAGTACCTGGCTGAAGAAGATGGAGATGAATCCATCGACATATTCCGGGAAGAAGTGAGGAGGAGTACCACCGCTGGAGAAAAATGCCGTTCCATCTAAAAATATATATATATATTTACATTATTTTTATAATTTACAACAATTACAGCCTCGGCCAATCAAATTGTAGTCATACAGAAATTAAAAATAATAAATATATAACAGTACTAACAAAACAAAAACAAATAAAAAAAAAATAAATATATAAAATAACGTCTCAGCTATATACTTATTTTAACCGACTTCAGATATTTTTTGGAAATTTCACCATTAAAAAGGTCTTTGTTAGTAAAAGTACCATTCCAAATCCTACAACACCTAGACACTACATCTCTAAATGCTTATATTATATATATATATATGGTGAATGTATATATATGTGTACTCACTATTGACTTCATGTCTTGGGAGTGTGGTGATAGTGGATTGGTACGAAGAGCCGAGTCTTGGCTTATATATCCTTCAGGGAGAGGATCATCCCCACCCTAGCTTTACGCAAGGACTCATCTTGAAGTGTAACGGGGAAATATTAGGAACTGTATCAGTTGTATAGTATCTTGAAATTGTTTACTCATATAAGCACGTGATCTATAAATGTAGGAATAAACCAGTATTTACTTATTTTAATAATTGTTATCTTGACTCAAAAAAATTCTTATAGACTGCTAAGGTATTTTTTTTTTATTTACAATCGTTCTAGTAGTAATTATTGAAAAGTGACTTTATTCATTCCATATTTCAGGCTAAAGGTAAAAGTCCGACTCGCAGGAACTGCATCATCTTAGCGCGGATCCGTTCTTACCCCTAGTCTTATTTGGAAAGATTAAAATAGAAACATTTATTATTTTGGTTCCACCTTTCTCGAAAGGTCTTGATTTATGATCTTACCTGGATGGGTCGGCCAACCCTAGAAAGGCCCCGCAGTTGAAAATTGTCACAATTTCTTCGATTCTCTATCTTTGAAAGCTATATTTCTAACAATAAATTGTTTTTAATATTTTACTTAACCAATTTTATTGCTAAATACATTATCAAAATATAAGCAATTAAAAAATAACAAGGAATAAAAACAGAAAAAAAGAACCGTTTAAAAGAACAAAACACACACATTTGAAGTATTTTTCCAATTTTCTCGAAAACAGTTAAAGCTAACACCTTAAAAATGGTTTCATTCGTTTTCCTAGGCCAAGAAGCCTATAATACGAGTACTTATGAGTATATGAAGTTAGCGCAACGATTTTTCGCGCGAATTTCGCTCCAAAAACCATGTTCCGGTGGGCGGACTCTGCTGTTTAACGAAATTGATCTTTCAAATCACACGAAAGATTTTTGTACAGAATTTCATCAAAATCGGACCATTTTCTGGGACCTAGAGAGCGAACGGACATATATATACATACAAATTTGAACCACCGTCATTTTCGGTCTCTAGGGGTTCTGTAACGTAAAATTTTCTAGTCGGCACTTCCAGATTGTTTCATGAGATCAACCTTATAAGCGGGGTTCCTCCCTATGAAGGGAGGGTGGAACCGCGCTAAAACATACTAATTAATTAATGAAAATGTATTTATCCTAGTTCTACAAGTTTTGAACTTTTAGTGCCTCGCCAGGAGCGAAAGAAAAAGTGATATCCAGTCACACTAGGCAAGTCAATCTTGCACTATCAGGAACACGACACCCTGACGTAGCTCTGATAGTGCGATGTTCGCTTGATTTCTATGGTTCTAATAATAATTTACTGATGTGTGCAGTTGGGGGGCTTTATGGGCCCTTCCTCCCCACTAAAAGTACACTGCGTACATAATTGACATTGTAACTAATGCGACCAGTGCTCCGATGGCACACTAGCTCATGATATGAGAACTCTGATGCGGGCGCTGGATTACACTATGTTTATTTATTTATTGATGTTCCGCTTCGTGGCGATGTACACCTTACATTTTATATAGTTATTACGAACATTACACATACATATACACACACATATACACATATATACATGTATAAAAAAAAAAATCAGTCCCGTAACAGGCCACGAGGGCCCTGTGGAGCAGATTCTGTAGAGGAATCTGATTCATGACCATACGGCACACTAGAAAGATAGTGTGGTCAGTACTATGCTCCGTCCGCCTTATTTTCCCCTTGGCTGCTTCGACTGCTAGAGTCATTACCACCCAAGGTACCCATTGATAAATTAATTAAAGGCTGGATTGGCCTAGGGACGGTCAGGGAGGCCGAATTCAACCCTTGAACGAAGACACTATAAGAAAAAATCTTTAGTGCTCGGGATTTGAACTCAGGTCCTCCAACTTATTAGTCCAGTGCTCTACCACTGAGCTAACCTCACCCCCACACACATGTATATATATATACATAAATATACATACACACACACACATATGCATACATATTACTAAATTACATTATATCAGGTTATTGTCTACATATTTACATTACATTATGCTTAATACAAGTTTGTTTTTATTATTTACACACATATATACATACACATATAATATTAGGTTACATGATTTTAAATTAAGTTTATTTACATGATGTTTGCACAGCAGTCTTTTTGCATTTGCATCTTAGGAAGATCAATACAGATTAGAAGGTAGATGAATTATCTCCCTACGGTGGGATATTCATGTCTCTATAGGACACTATGGTAAGGAAACATTAAGCTGCGTTCAAATGAGTTGGTATAATCCATTGTTGTGTAGGTAATGTAGAAGGTAGATGAATTATCTGCCATCGGTGGGATATTCATGTCTCTATAGGACACTATGGTAAGGAAACATTAAGTTGCGTTCAAATGAGTTGGTATAATCCATTGTTGTGTAGATAATGTAGAAGGTAGATGAATTATCTGCCATCGGTGGGATATTCATGTCTCTATAGGACACTATGGTAAGGAAACATTAAGCTGCGTTCAAATGAGTTGGTATAATCCATTGTTGTGTAGATAATGTAGAAGGTAGATGAATTATCTGCCATCGGTGGGATATTCATGTCTCTATAGGACACTATGGTAAGGAAACATTAAGCTGTGTTCAAATGAGTTGGTATAATCCATTGTTGTGTAGGTAATGTAGTATAGAGTCTATGTGTTGGCTATCTTCACTTAACAACTCGCATAAGTTGTAGGGTAAGTTCAGATCACGTCGTCTCATGCATTCTGTGAGTAAGTGTTTTATCGTAAGGGTAGTGTTACTTATTTCACATTGCGGCTGTTCTTGTCTCGTCATTAAGTAACTGTGAGTAAATCGAGAGTGACCAATCCTTAAGCGGGTCAAAACCACTTCATCTCTTCGGTTTCCACGGGGACTGGATGGCCATTCTTTTACTGTATGTTTGATAGAATGGAGTTTATTTTCTGTTAGTTGCGTCCACGAATTTTGCCAGAATAATGTTATAATGTCTCTTGTTCTGTTTGTCAAGTCTTGGTGGGTTAGTCTTGTTATTTCTACGTTTGTTTGTTCAGTAGCTGTTTTTGCATGAGAGTCGGCCAACGAACTTTTGCCTAGGTCTTGGTGACCTGGTAGCCAGTGGATGGTGGTTACGTGTCTGTTTAGTGTGTGAGCCTTAAATAGTATTCGTTGTAATAGTGGATGATGTGTATAGCTGTCAGTTAGTGCTTCAAGTGCGCTGAGTGAGTCCATGTAAAGAACAAAATCACTTCTATCTGTAACAGATATATTTTCCAGGCCAATAAGGATGCCATAGAGCTCAGCTGCAAAAATACTCGCCTGATTGTTGATTCTTTTTGTTATTACTTGCTCTTCGATTAGACTATATACTCGAGGTAGTTTTTCAGCACCTACATACAAATCCTTGTGCTGACGGTTCTCCCATTTTCTCTATTTTTCTGACTTAGGGATTCACAACAGACAGAAGTGTGATGAGTTTCGCATGTGCAACATTGTTTCCAGAGATGTCCATTGGATCTCTCACAGACCACGCCAAAATCCCCGTAAGCATTTTTGTTTCATTTAATTTTTCTCAATTTAGTGCTAATTTGTATAGTTCCTTAGAATATTTAGCATACAAATTATTATGTTTGCTTATAGAAAAGAAGAAGACCATTGTTTCTTATGTTCCACAAATAAAAAAAAAATAAAAAAAAAAAAAAAAGGAAATTTTTTGTTGATCTCGAAAACGGTTATTATAATACATATAAAATTGTTGTCGATATGATTGAGAAATGGTTCCTCATACAAAGTTCAGACGAGTAAACGGCGAAGTCCAATGTTAGTATTTTATTCCTTACTGAATGTTGCTGTGATAAATTGTCAACTGATTTATGTTAAATTGGCAATGATTTCCCCCACCGTCCTCTGTTTCTTGGTCAGCTTGGATCGGAGCCCATTGAAGATCAGTTGGTAAAACGGAGCTTGCGTCGGATCCCGTAATCATTACGTGGATTACCGAAATTATGTCATAAATATATATTAATTCTTTAATAAATCGCTTAAAAAATAATCTTGATGCATTATAAAACCCTGTATTGCACTATCATGGATAGCATCCGTGTGACTTTATGGGTGCCAGCATCGGAGTGTTAAGAATATTTAAAACGAACAGTCTTGATCTTGCAGAAAGTAATCCTTCTCCAGTTTCTGTCAGACAATGGCCAATGACAAAGTGAGAAAGTAAGACCTGAATTTTTAAAGATGATATACTCCAAATATTTACAAGAACGCAGAAAATCAGCCAGATCGTCATGGTTGCTTCAACACTTCAAAGTGTTCGTCGTACCTTAATGATTCTATGTTTAGGTCCGAGAAAATTTATCCTAAGCTGTGATTATATTTATAAGTTATTTTTTTTTATCTTATCTGCTTAAGTAACACGCCCGAGACATCTCGGGCACAGCTTTCTTTTCGATTTTCGTCTATAAGTAAACACGGTAGCTGAAAATGTTACGGATATTTAATGTCATCGCCAGTTTACGTATTTACTTAATTTTTAATTTAACAATACCTATTGACGCTCGAGTTAACTCGAGATTGTTGCTACAATATTTTTCTTATTGGTAAACCGGAGCGTGTTTGCCAGCCGCTGCCGGCATACCTGTGCAGGCGTAGTGCAGGTGATCGGAGAAGAATCGAAATTCAATCTTTTTACCTGCGCGGGCAAGTTGACCACACAGTGTGTGCGTGTCATACGGTAAACCTGCGCGGGCGAGTTGAACACACAGTGTGTGCGTGTCATACGGTAAACCTGCGCGGGCGAGTTGACCACAAAGTGTGCGCGTGTCATACGGTAAACCTGCGCGGGCAAGTTGACCACACGGTGTGTGCGTGTCATACGGTAAACCTGCGCGGACGTGAGGTTAGTTTTGGCAAATAATACAGCACGTTAACGTATTTACTTGATTTTCATTTTAACTTTACCTAGACTACAGTTTTGTTTCATTTATAGCGATATTGTGTTACTTTTTGCCTACGTATTGACGCTCGAGTGAATTCGAGAATCGTTGAATTGTTGTTGGTATTCTTTGTTTGGGGGGGGGGGGTCTGGTTCATTGATGCTCGATTTGGTGGTAATGTCATGAGTCATAATAAATATCTTGTATCTTTTTTTCTCAAGAAAATTGTTTTCTATTTGGGCTTACTATAGATCCGTTTCGAGTTTTCTATTTCGTGTATAAATCATCAAGTTTTTACTTTTACTCTTATTACTAATTATGAAGCAGTTTTGTATTACTTTTAGCGATATTATGTTATTATAATATATCCATTTTGCAAAAAAAAAGACGTTGACTGCAGATTCATTTTTTGCAACATAAACATAATTGTCCTTAAACATAAATTACCTTCATTTTGCTGAAAAAGACCTCGCATTCGAATTCAGTGATCCTCAAAACCACGGAAGCTCTAGTTATTTCTTCTTTACGACTTCGTACAAAATTTGACCTTCAAATGCTCTTAAACCTGACGTGATGGAGTGAAACGGACTCCAGATTCGGATTCAGCGTGTCCAAATATATGTATACATGTCTTTGGAAAAGACCACTTTTTTTGTGTGTGCCTGTGTTATTCAAGCTCGAGTTAACTCGGGCATTGTTATGTTGCATAACAAATATTTCTTTTCTTATAAAAAAAAAATCGTTATTATTGGGCATTAAAAAGCTACATCTTTTGAGCTATATCTATAAGAAATAAAAATGATGTAAAAAAACGAGGATTTTTAGCATATCAATTCAATCAGTCCGGTAACAGGCCGCAAGGACCCAAAGGGGCAGATACTGTAGAGGGGTTGAATTCTTGATCATTTGGAACACTAGGGAAATAGTTTTGGCAGTACTATGCTCCGTCTGCCTGATTTTCCCCTTGGCTGCTTCTGGCCGCCAGGGGTTTCCACTTTGGGGTACCCATTATTTCTAGGCCAGTAGCACCGGGCTATCTATTGTTAACCACCCTCCCTACACATCAATGGCAGGAAAATATCTCAACGGGCCCTGAAATAAAAAAAAATCTTTTACATACAGATTCAAGGCATTAACCACTAAATCACGGGGAGATTTGGTACCCATTAATAAAGTAATTCAACGGCTGGGCGGGCCTAGGGTTGGGCTGGTACCTCATATCCAACCTTCAACAACGACACTAGAAAATAAAAGCTATAGGTCGCGCCGGAGTTTTGAACTCAGGTCCTCCACTTAGCTAATCGCGCCAATATATTAGGCGTATATTGCTCTATAAATTCCGTAATTAAGCAGTTTAGGGATGTCAATTACTTGGCTTATTAAATAATTCGAGCCACTAGCGCCGTTGATAGCCACTAACGCGTCAACGGGATCTCGCCGCTTCTAGACTGAAAGCCACCGCTCTATTTACTATTGTATCCGATAGTATTCATTAAAAATACAGTTTGATCTTATTTAATGAGGGTTTGCCTCTGCTTCCCGGCCCCTTTGCATAGTTAGGGTTTCTCTGAAGGGTCTTATTTGGTGTCTTATCAGTTGATTTTTGTTTCCTTGACTACTTAGATATTTTAAAATACATTATAAGCATTGCAGGTCTTATCACTTATATTTTATATCAATTTATATGTTGGGGTGTACCACCCAGTGTGTTAGATTAAGTTAACTTTTAAGTTAAGTGTGTCATTCTAGGGCTACTGGTAGGTTACGTAAGCTCTAGTAACATTTTTATCCGATAGTATTCATTAAAAATACAGATTGCCTCTCCTTCCCGGTCCCTTTGCTTAGTTAGGGTCTCTCTGAAGGGTCTTGTTTGTGTCTTATCAGTTGATAATTCCATAGTGAACATGTTTCGTAGATATTATACCGGCGCCGAGATATTTGACCTGATATTATTTTTACAAAAAATAATTTAAAAAATTTTTAGTAAGAGAGAAAAACAAAATTTAAAAATTACCTAAACTAAAAGCGTTTTTAAGTCCTCCGTTGACTGCTCCAACGCCCAGAATAAGAAATTTGTAACGGAAAAGGTTTTAAGAAAGAAATAACAAACGCTTATTAAGAGAAATGAGATGAGCAGTAAAGACTCAGCTATTTTAATACCGTCCTGTGGAACCAGGAGAGTGACACGGACTCTGCTCCACGGGGATCTAAAGTCTTGCGGGTTGCCGCTTCGTTAAGGGTTAATGAAGCGAAGTAAGATGGACCCACCACCGACAGGTGCAGACTAGGGGAAGCCAACCCAGCTGGCAGTGTAAGCCATCCGAGTCTTATGGAGCCAAATAGTAATCTCCTGCTAAAATTGGTCAATATTTATTATGAAATGGAGCTAAACATACTTTTTCAGGATTCTCCGAACGGATAAGTGACACATTTTTGTGGAGAGGTTTTCAATAATACGATATAATCATAAAGTGATTAATAGACAACACAAAACAGTATATAGCAAACGTGTTTGAAAAAAATAAGGCAGATATTATGTAAATATACATCACTTTATTGTACTTGACATTCACTCATTCCACTTCTCATATAAAAAATATCTCTATGTACAAAAATGAGTATCACAATGGCTTATCCTAGATTGGTAGGTATCGTGTTGGCACTGAGGTTGTTCGTTCCAGTTGATCACTTCCTGTAGTGATATCCCGTGGAAGGACTGTAGGATGTTCCTGGTCTAGGAGCGAAGGATGGAGCACCATAGGATGGACTAGGACCAGCGTAGGAACCAGAACCACCGGTGTTGTACTCGCTCTGGGGGTTAGCAGCGTTGAAAGCTAACGATCTGTAAACAATATTTGTCAGGTGAATTGGTCTATAATTGTAGGTGTCAAAAGTCTTAAAAAAATAACTATTACACTTACTTGAGTATAGCTTCTGGGATTGGTGGTGGTGTAGGAAGATGAGCTCCTTGTGCTACGAATCCATTGGCATCAGCTGTGTATGTGACGGTGTATTGCTGTCCATCGGGTCCGGTGTAGGAATAGGATCCTTGAGCTGCGGTTCCTGATTCAGGACCTGCTACTCCTCCACTCTCCTGGGCGGTGATACCGTTACCGGTCTGGTAGCTGCAAGAACGTACAGATTTTCTCTAACTAATATTATAAATACTCATCATCCCTCAGTTAACGTAACTACCTGTGAATATATTACAAGCTACCTATCGATAAAAGAATATGGCAGTCTTGAGTATTTTATTGTCCTGGTTTTTGCTGCAAAAAAAAGCTGAAATGTAATCCCTCTATAAATGCACTGAAGATGGAAATTCCTCTTGGAAAGAGACCTGGAGGATATAATAAAGTTATCGAACTCTTCAGCAACATTTTAGCCCTAGAATTGGCTTGGTCGTTCCCCTGGAAACTAGAACATTAAAGAAAAACGGAGTAGAGCTTAATAGAAGGCATTTAATTATTGGTGATTTTGCAGGGGGCTAATATTATAACAGATAGGCAGAACATATCGTTTTTTTTTAGTTTTGTTTTTTCAAAACAAGCTGGATATTCAAGATAAATAAATATCATTATGACATCAATTTAATAATTTAAGGGTTTCCGGAAAAATAGAACTATCTAGAGAAAAAAAAAAAAACAAACATTTTAGAAACCCGAAGCTATTTTACTACAGAACTATGCGGATAGTTTAACATCGGCCTGCAAATTCACAATAAACACAGCCCGAATCTTATTTATAGTTTGGGCTCCATATTTTACTTTGTTAAAAAAAAAAAAATGGATCTTGTCTTGGACATGTTCCGTTAGCAAGAACATAGACATACGTACCCTTGATAATGACTTATTACGAAAGAACATACAGTTAATGTGTACCAATATAAAGGGTGTCCCGCATTGAGTTTTCATAACTTCAGGGGTTTATTCTGCATTTTGTGCATTTATTTGTGGTTCAGGGATGGAGAAACTACTGTCAAAACATGGAGTAGACCTACTAAAACTTTTGTTTATTTTCAAAACACTTTTCTTTTTTTTTTCTTACAAACTGAGTTTTCGGGATTTTAGATTAATTTATCGTTAAAAACGACCACATTTCTAAAATTCACATTAAATTTTCAATAAGAAACACTCGTTATGAAAATATTACCTTATAAATTAAGAGCTATACTATATTCCAAATGGATGTGAATTGGTTGATATTAGTGTTTTCTTAAATTATTCAATGATTTATTAATCAGCTGTTTGTAGACATAGAGGTTTGCCCCCGTCTCAAAATTTACATTATTTAACAAACTTCAAAATGGTACCTCGTTGTTATAGAAAAAGATCTATTTGAATTTAATTTTCTCTGATTTCTAAGTGAAAACCAATAAATGTGCTTTAGCGGGAAACAGGAATTGTGAATACATTCTTCAATTTGACACGATAATGTTTATGTCACATACTTCCCGCCCTACGTGACGTGTATAATACAAGACCATCTATGAAATATTAACTCTGGTATCAAATAGATGGTTGCCCAGCTCATAATGGAAGATTGGTGACAGAATGGCTGAAACCTCCCATTGTTAATTTTTAATTTTAAAAACTCGGACAACCCAATAGTTTAAGCGTGGAAACTAGCTAAAGAAACATCTATAATAAGTAACATGAAAAAATAGAACTTATATTTGTTCATTGATAACTAACTTGTTAAGATTTGAAGTAGAATATGTAATTTTAATCTTTAATGAAAATTACTCAACCACACAAAACATTCAGGAGTCCAACATACCTGTAGGAGTAAGATCCATCTCCAGTGTTAGGGTTGTTCTGATACGATACAATAGGGATGACAGGACCTGAAGGAGCACCAGCATATGAAGCACCGCCAGCACCAAACCCTGCACCAGCAGCATCAAATGAACTGCCTCCGTATCCTGGACGCCCAGCACCAAATCCACTACCACCTGTATAGCTAGGACCTGTGATGAGCCCTGCACCACTCCCTGATCCTCCTCTAGGTGGAAGGTAGGAGTTCAGCTGTGCTCCATAGGCACAGGAGATGCACAGTACGGATAACAATACCTGCACAGAAAACATTAGCTTAATATATACTGTAAGTATTTATGTACTAAAATAAGTGTAATTAAAAATGTCGCCTTTCCTGTATCGTAGTCTAGAAGATTACATATAATTTGCCCCGAATCTGAGCAAATCTTCCTGCTAGAAATTCTATGTTATACCTTCTCTGAAATATTTATGTTTATATCTTGACCGGCGCTAAAGGCCGATGCGCCGTAAAAAAAAAAAAAAAAGGTCTTGAGCTCCAAGGTTTTGTAAATTTATGACAAACGGTCCTGATATATTGTCATTTACATCTCGGCAAAGTTATTTATTTTTTTTCTCACTTAATTAATTGATATCTATTTGTTTATTTATCTACTAAATCATTTTTAATTCAGTGATAAATTTTTAAGAAAAATTTGATGCAATTCAATTTCATTATTATTACTATTTATAATCGTCAGGGTGGATTTAATGGGGTCTCTTTTCAATGTGAAAAATCTTAAAAGAAATACCAATTAATTTGTAGATTATTTTTATTAGTACTGATTATTTCAAAAAAATGATGAAATTTCGCGAAATTTAACAATATAAATATTATATAACTTCAACAGAAAAAGTTCTTTAAAATTAGTATTTTAAAATTCTAATGAGCCTTATGGAAAAAACTAATTATTTCGAACAAAAGTGCAGTTACAATTAGCTTGTTTTTTATATAGTATATGTAAAAATATAAAAATTACTCACTATTGACTTCATGTCTTCTGAGTGTGGTGATAGTGGATTGGTACGAAGAGCCGAGTCTTGGCTTATATATCCTTCAGGGAGAGGATCATCCCCACCCTAGCTTTACGCAAGGACTCATCTTGTAGTGTAGCGGGGAAATATTAGGAACTGTATCAGTTCTATACTATATTGGAATAATTTACTCATATATACATGAGTAAAACTATAGGTATAGGAGTAAACCACTATTTACTTGTTTTATTGACTGTAAAGTTGACTGAAAAAAAAATTCTTATAAATTACATTTTAATGTGTTTTTTTTTATTTATAATAGCAGTAATTATTGAAAAATGTCCGCATTCATTCCAATTATTACATTTTAGGCTAAATGACAACAAATAAAAAATGCGAATTAATAAATAAAATGTATTAATCCAAGTTTTACGAGTTTTGAACCTTTAGTGCCTCATCAGGAGCTAAAGAAAAATTGATATCTAGCCAGACTAGGCAAGTCAATCTTGCACTATTAGAGCCAGGACACGCTGGCGTAGCCCTGATAGTGCGATTTTGACTTGCTTTCTGTGGCTTTATTGCCCCTTGCTCCCCAGTAAAGGAACTCTACAAAACCAACACATAAGGTATACTTCAGACTTAAGTGACATCAGATCACTTACAATGCACAACCCAGGATCAACTTCCCTAGGTGCAGGCAGTAGTTATAAAATGCACGACCAACAAAACGAATTCTGGAAGACAATTTTTGTCTAGACTTGCAGTGAATCTGGAGCTAGGTTTGCTCTGGAGGGAATAATTTACCAGACTTTGACGTCGGAAACAATGCGACCGGTGCTGCGATGCCACACTAGCTCACGATAGAAACCACATGCTGGTGGCGCTACACTAGGTTATTTACCAGCACCTACATACACTAGGTAGTTTTTCAGTACCTAGATACACTAGGTAGTTTTTCAGCACCTAGATACACTAGGTAGTTTTTCAGCACCTAGATACACTAGGTTGTTTTTCAGCACCTAAATACACTAGGTAGTTTTTTCAGCACCTACATACACTAGGTAGTTTTTCAGCACCTAGATACACTAGGTAGTTTTTCAGCACCTAGATACACTAGGTAGTTTTTCAACACCTAAATACACTCGGTAGTTTTTTCAGCACCTACATACACTAGGTAGTTTTTCAGCACCTTGATACACTAGGTAGTTTTTCAGCACCTAAATACACTAGGTAGTTTTTTCAGCACCTACATACACTAGGTAGTTTTTGAGCAACTACATTCACTAGGTGATTAACCAGCACCTACATACAGTAGGTAGTTTTCGGCACCCACATGCAATCCCTTTTGCTGACGGTTCTCCCATTTTCTCTATCTTCCTGACTTATGGATTCACAACAGACAGTAGTGTGATGAGTTTCGCATGTGTAACATTGTTTCCAGAGATGTCCATTAGATCTCTAAGATATCACGCCAAAATAAGTAAGCATTTTTGTTTCACTTAAATTTATCTCAATTTAGTGCTAGTTATTGTACTTCTTAGAATATTTTGCATTTAAAATATAAATTATTATTTCTGGTTTCAGGAAAGAAGGTACTATTGTTTCCTATGTCCCAAAAGGTAATATAACAATAAAAAAAGTTTTATTGGTCTTAAGTACGTACTTGATGGTGAAATTAACATACAAAAGAAATTGGGATACAAAGAAACCAGTTATTATAATTTATTATAATACATATACAGTGGGTCAAAAAATTATTCATACACTTAATTTATTGGTCAAAAATGTTTTATTTTATTTTTTTTAATCCTAACTAACTGCTTCTAATAATAACAAATAACATTTCCCTTTATTTTGATGCAAAACCAAAAATTAAAAACACGCTCAATTCTGTTAATAACAAAAAAAGAAACTTTGGCATGCAAAAAAAATTATTCATACACTTAAATTAGACGTTATAACTCTAAAATTGTTTCATGTGCCAATGTTTCAACTTAATACCAATAATTATTTATTTCTTATGAAACAGAACGTGTTTATAAACATTGGAAACACTTGAAACCTCAATATTCTAAGATAATTCTTGCGAAACAGATCGCAAATCTATGGAGCTGAGTTCTAATCTTAAACATGAAATCATTAAACTTTTAAATCATGAACTGAGTTACCGATGCTTGTCATGAAAGCTGGGATTGTATTTAGCTACCAAGCAATATATAATTAAAAAGTTAAAAATCTCATCAGTGGCCAAAAAAAATACACACGGACAGAAAACGTTCGGTGAGTGTGTCATTCCAGTGAAATCTTGCGGAAAGCTGCAAAATAAAAACTCAAATTATTTGCTCCCGAACAAGCAGAACACATCGCAGCATGTTGTCGGAACCCTGTAACATCTTAAACCGTAAGGAACTGGCTACATAAAGCGGGATATAGTGGTAGAGCAGTTAATAAAATAACTTTTATAAATTTAAAAATTCTACAAAAAAGAATTAAGTTTTCCCGGGATCATGAGTAAAAAACAGCTTTCATTTTGGAAAAAAGTGTTGTTTTCGGACGAAGGGAAGGTCAATGTTTACAAATCTCTCGAAAAGGGATTTTTTTGGGCGCAAAAGAGCAGAGCTTTGAAGCAAAACATCTCCAACCTATGGAGAAGTAAGACCGGGGTAATGTCATGGTTTGAGGTTGCATGAGCGCCAGTGGAGTTGGCGAATTTTCAAATATTAATGTTTATTTGAATACTGAGAACTATGTGAATGTGTTGCAACGTAATTTAAAAAAAAAAAAAAAAAAAAAAAAAAAAAAAACATTTGTGAAAGCTAGGAATAGATAGCACCTATTTGTTCCAGCAGGTCAGTGATCTCAAACATACCGGGGAAAAACAGAATGGCTATTGTACAATGTTTGCCTAATGCTGCAAACACCACCTCAATCACCAGAACTAAACACCTCAGAACATTTATGGGCATTATGGAAGTTAAAAATTACAAAATGTTCATGTTATTTAGGGGAAGAGTTAATTTATTGCCCTCAGAAAACTTGGGCAGAAATCGACTGTCAGGAGAATAACGAACGCGTAGAAACAATGCCTAGGAGACTTCAACCTGTCATAAATCAGAAAGGGTATCCTAGTAAGGGAGAGGAAGGGGGTTGAAGTACTGAAAATGTTTTAGTAGAATCTTTTTTTTTTTTTTGTTTAATAGGTGTATAAATAGTTTTTTTGCTTATAAAATTTTCAAATTTTGCTACTGATTTAATTCTATTAGGTATTACATTTGAATGATTCATAAAATTAATGTCAAATGCTCTTTTTTATATGTATTTGTTGATATTTTGCGCTAAAAAAAGAACAAAAAAAGTTGAGAAAAATCGATCTGATTGAGAAACTGTGTTCTTCCTACATTGTTCAGATGAGTAAATGGCGGAGTCCATTGTTAGTATTTTATTCCTTACTGAATGTTGATGTGATAAATTCTCTGATGATTTGTGTTAGATTGGCAAAAATTCCACCACCGTGCTCTGTTTCTTCGTCAGCTTGGATCGGAGCCCATTCCACCACCGTTCTCTGTTTCTTCGTCAGCTTGGATCGGAGCCCATTCCACCACCGTTCTCTGTTTCTTCGTCAGCTTAGATCGGAGCCCATTCCACCACCGTTCTCTGTTTCTTCGTCAGCTTGGATCGGAGCCCATTCCACCACCGTTCTCTGTTTCTTCGTCAGCTTGGATCGGAGCCCATTCCACCACCGTTCTCTGTTTCTATGTCAGCTTGCATCGGAGCCCATTCCACCACCGTTCTCTGTTTCTTCGTCAGCTTGGATCGGAGCCCATTCCACCACCGTTCTCTGTTTCTTCGTCAGCTTGGATCGGAGCCCATTCCGCCACCGTTCTCTGTTTCTTCGTCAGCTTGGATCGGAGCCCATTCCACCACCGTTCTCTGTTTCTTCGTCAGCTTGGATCGGAGACCATTCCACCACCGTTCTCTGTTTCTTCGTCAGCTTGGATCGGAGCCCATTTCACCACCGTTCTCTGTTTCTTCGTCAGCTTGGATCGGAGCCCATTCCACCACCGTTCTCTGTTTCTTCGTCAGCTTGGATCGGAGCCCATTCCACCACCGTTCTCTGTTTCTTCGTCAGCTTGGATCGGAGCCCATTCCACCACCGTTCTCTGTTTCTTCGTCAGCTTGGATCGGAGCCCATTCCACCACCGTTCTCTGTTTCTTCGTCAGCTTGGATCGGAGCCCATTCCACCACCGTTCTCTGTTTCTTCGTCAGCTTGGATCGGAGCCCATTCCACCACCGTTCTCTGTTTCTTCGTCAGCTTGGATCGGAGCCCATTCCACCACCGTTCTCTGTTTCTTCGTCAGCTTGGATCGGAGCCCATTCCACCACCGTTCTCTGTTTCTTCGTCAGCTTGGATCGGAGCCCATTTAAGATTAGTTAGTAAAACGGAACTGTGCTATCTAATCTGCGTCGGATCCAAACTACGCGGATTACAGAAATTTTGTCTAAAAATATATATTAATTATTTTATAACATCGCTTTAAAAATAATCTTGATGCATTATACAACCCTGAAGTTTACCAGCATCTGAAGTTATCAATCTGAGGGACTGGATCCCATATGCGTTAGCACCCGTGTGACTTTAGGGCCGCCAGCATCGGAGTGTTAAGGATATTTAATTATTATTATTATATAATATATATTTGTCAAATACGACTCACTCACTGACTGACTGCCTAACTCACTGACCTATTATCGCCCAGCCCATACCACTTGACAGAAAATATGGAAATATTGCATGGACACTCCTTTTATAACGTAAACACTCGCTAAGAAAGGATTTTTATGTTCAATTTTTTCAGTATTTTTAGAGGGGTTTGATTATTCAGTTGGCTAAAGCAGGCAGGCCTAGGCAGCATGCGTTGCTAGGACGATAAAAGAACAGCTGTTACCGTACTGTATCTATTTCATAATATTATTTTTATTTGCAGTTCATTTCAACTATGATGGAAGACCTTGAATTACTAGAAATAAACTGTGATTTTGTCCCTCATAGAGTTTATGCAATACCTGGTGATGGTCCATCTGAGGTAGTTATATCCCGAACCCTAGCACAGCCTCTTCATCCATCAGCATCCCCAGTGACAACTTCTGGGTAATGCTCGCAAAAATAATGGGTGTTTCCAAATGACATCTCGAAAACATATTTTTTTTTTTTTAATTTTAACGTCCATTTATTATTCACAACGAATTTTAACTTGTACTGGTTAAACTCCTGTTACTGGTAACCTATAGATAACGGGTTATCTCTAGGTTATCTGTTTGTTGGCACTAGTCCGGAGCGCCCCCAATATCAAGAAACATTATACTTTGACTACTTATCAATTGATCAATATTAATAAAATGGAAAAGCAATATTGGAGGAGTATTCTACAACTAATTAGCTACAAAAAAATGTTAGTTCAAACGCGATTAAACACCTTCGTTTTTGGTGGTTTTTTTCCCTCTCGGTACCACTGTGCGGTTCTCCGATGCCTCACTAGCTCATGATATAAACACTCTGATTCTGGCACTAGATTTCACTACATACACTATGTAGTTTTTCAGCACCTACATACACTAGGTAGTTTTTCAGCACCTACATACACTAGGTAGTTTTTCAGCACCTACATACACAAGGAAGGTTCTCAGCATCTACATACACTAGGTAGTTTTTCGGCACCTACATACACAAGGCAGTTTTTCAGCACCAACATACACTAGGTAGTTTTTCAGCACCAGCGTACACTAGGTAGTTTTTCAGCACCTACATGAACTAGGTAGTTTTTCGGCACCTACATACACAAGGTAGGTTTTCAGCACCAGCATACACTAGGTAGTTTTTCAGCACCTACATACACTAAGTAGTTTCTCAACACCTACATACACTAGGTAGTTTTTCGGCACCTACATACAATAGGTAGTTTTTCAGCACCTACATACACTAGGTAGTTTTTCGGCACCTACATACACTAGGTAGTTTTTCAGCACCTTCATACACTAAGTAGTTTCTCAACACCAGCATACACTATGTAGTTTTTCAGCAACTACATACACTAGGTAGTTTTTCGGCACCAGCATACACTATGTAGTTTTTCAGCACCTACATACACAAGGAAGGTTCTCAGCATCTACATACACTAGGTAGTTTTTCGGCACCTACATACACAAGGCAGTTTTTCAGCACCAACATACACTAGGTAGTTTTTCAGCACCAGCGTACACTAGGTAGTTTTTCAGCACCTACATGAACTAGGTAGTTTTTCGGCACCTACATACACAAGGAAGGTTCTCAGAATCGTTTTTGGAGGTTTTTTTCCCTCTCGGTACCACTGTGCGGTTCTCCGATGCCTCACTAGCTCATGATATAAACACTCTGATTCTGGCACTAGATTTCACTACATACACTATGTAGTTTTTCAGCACCTACATACACTAGGTAGTTTTTCAGCACCTACATACACTAGGTAGTTTTTCAGCACCTACATACACAAGGAAGGTTCTCAGCATCTACATACACTAGGTAGTTTTTCGGCACCTACATACACAAGGCAGTTTTTCAGCACCAACATACACTAGGTAGTTTTTCAGCACCAGCGTACACTAGGTAGTTTTTCAGCACCTACATGAACTAGGTAGTTTTTCGGCACCTACATACACAAGGTAGGTTTTCAGCACCAGCATACACTAGGTAGTTTTTCAGCACCTTCATACACTAAGTAGTTTCTCAACACCAGCATACACTATGTAGTTTTTCAGCAACTACATACACTAGGTAGTTTTTCGGCACCAGCATACACTATGTAGTTTTTCAGCATCTACATACACTCGCTAGTTTTTTAGCACCTACTTACACTAGGCAGTTTTTCAGCACCAACATACACTAGGTAGTTTTTCAGCACCAACATACACTAGGTAGTTTTTCAGCACCAGCATACACTAGGTAGTTTTCCAGCATCTACATACACTAGGTAGTTTTTCAGCGTCTACATACACTAGGTAGTTTTTCAGCATCTACATACACTAGGTAGTATTCCAGAACCTACATACACTAGGTAGTTTTTCTGCACCTACATACACTAGGTAGTTTTTCAGCACCTACATACACCACACCAAAATCCCCGTAAGCATTTTTGTTTCACTTAAAGTTTTCTCAATTCAGTGCTAATTTTTATAGTTCCTTAGAATATTTCGCAGAGAAACTATTATGCTTGGTTACAGAAAAGAAGGCACCATTTTTTCCTGCATTCCACAATTAAAAAAAAATAATGAATATTTTTGTTGATCTCAAGTATGCACTTTGATGTGGAATCAACGAAAACTCAGGGAATTAAAAGAAGTTATTATAATGCATGTACAATTTTCAATATGAATGAGAAACTTTGTTCTTTCTACAACGCTCTGATGAGTAAATGGCGGAGTCCATTGTTAGTATTTTATTCCTTACTGAATGTTGCTGTGACAAATTCTCAGATAATTTATTTTAAACTAGCTGAATACACGTGCTTCGTCACGGCCTATGTTATTTTATTACGTTAAATAATGTAACATCAAAATTAAAGCTACTATGTATATAATGTTGTGCAATTCATTATAGCACGGTCGCCATATGTTGTTCATTAATTGATAAGTAATCAAAGTATAATGGTTTTGGACCTTAGGGCGCTCCGGACTTGAGTCAAGAAACAGATAACCTAGAGATAACCCGTTATCTATAGGTTACCACTAACGAGTTTAACGTTTTGGGATATTAATACCTCGGATTGACCATCACCAGATACAGAGTAAACTCTATGAGGGACAAAATTACAGTTTATTGCAAGTAATTCAAGTTCTTCCATCATAGTTGAAATGAAGCAGAAAAAGAAATAATATTATGAAATAAATACAGTACGCTAACAGCTGACCTGTTGTCCTAGCAACGCTTGCTGCCTTGGCTTGCATGCTCTCTAACCCAATAAAAATTCAAAGCCCTCTAAAAATACTTACAAATTTGAATATCAAAAAATCCTTTCTTAACGAGTGTTTACGTTCTAAAGGAAGTGTACATGCAAAATTTCAATATTTTCTTTAGTTGTTTGGGCTGTGCGATGATAGGTCAAGGAGATTTTTTTTTTTTGACAAATATGCAGGGTGTCCCGCATTGAGATGTCATAACTTTAGGGGTTTATTCTGCACCTGATTTTAGTTCAGAGACGCAGAAATGAGCGTCCTAGCTCAACGTGTAGCAGAGCTATTCAAACATTTGTCTATTTTAAAAACTATTAGGTTTTTTCATGGAAAACTGTGTTTTCCGGAATTCTGGTTAAAATGTCGTAAATGACGACCATTTATTAGGAATCTACAGTAAATTTCCAATAAGGAACAACCGTTATTGAAATCTTGTCATGTAAATTAAAAGCTATAGTAAGAGTGAACTATTTTTATTAGTATTTTCTTAAATCATTCAATATTTTCTTAATCAGCTTTTGTAGACTTAGCGGTTTGCCTCCACGTCAAAAGTTGCCTCATTTAATAAGATTTAAAATGGTACCTCGTTGTTTTAGAAAAAAAAATTATTTATGTCAACTTTTTTCTCATTTCTTAGTCAAAAATCAAGTGTTCCAGGCTCGTCTGTAGCCTTAGAATGTGTATTTTCAGCCGCTGGAAAAATCGCTTCTGAGCTCCGGAACAAAATGAGCCAAACAAATATCCTGCAAGTAATTGATAATTCAATTCAATAGTGGAGTCGACTATCCAACTAGTAGTCCTACTAAGTCGTACTGCAAATCGGAACGTGGATGGCCTGCTTTAGAGAGTGCTCGTGAGTGACGTACAAAGACTAGAGTTGGATCGCTAGTTGGATAGCAAGTCGGAGCGTGAGTGGAGTCGACTATCCAACTAGTAGTCCTACTAAGTCGGACTGCAAAGCGGAACGTGGATGGCTGCTTTAGTGAGTGCTCGTGAGTGACGTACAAAGACTAGAGTTGGATCGCTAGTTGGATAGCAAGTCGGAGCGTGAGTGGAGTCGACTATCCAACTAGTAGTCCTACTAAGTCGGACTGCAAAGCGGAACGTGGATGGCCTGCTTTAGAGAGTGCTCGTGAGTGACGTACAAAGACTAGAGTTGGATCGCTAGTTGGATAGCAAGTCGGAGCGTGAGTGGAGTCGACTATCCAACTAGTAGTCCTACTAAGTCGGACTGCAAAGCGGAACGTGGATGGCCTGCTTTAGAGAGTGCTCGTGAGTGACGTACAAATACTAGAGTTGGATCGCTAGTTGGATAGCAAGTCGGAGCGTGAGTGGAGTCGACTATCCAACTAGTAGTCCTACTAAGTCGGACTGCAAATCGGAACGTGAATAGCCTGCTTAAAACGGTTGCTGAAAATGTTACGGATGTTTAATGTCATCGCCAGTTAACGTATTTACTTTATCTATTCTATAATTATACCTAATCTACAGTTTTGTTTTATATATGGCTAGATTGTGTTATTTTTCGGCTACTTATTGACGCTCGAGCTAAGTCGGGAATTGTTGTTATGTTATTTTGGGGGAGGGGGATAACTAATAAAAATCTGGTTTTTCTCCGCAAAAAATTGTTTTACATTCCGCCATACTAAGTTGCATACGCTGAACAACAGCTCCAAAAATATCTCGCGTATAATTCAGTTTCGAGTATTCTACGAATGAGTTAACTCGTAAGTAAATCATCATGTTTTTACTTTTGCTCTTACTATGAAGCAGTTTTGCATTACCTATTTTTGTATTACCAATTTTTGTATAACCTATTTTTCGGTTACTTATTGAAGTTAAAGTTAACTCGAAGTATTGTTATGAGCCATAATAGATATTTTATTTCTTATAACGCTACATCTTTTGAGCTATTTCTGTAAGACATAAAAATTATATTAAAAAAACGAGCATTTTTAGCATATCAATTCAATCAACGTGACCTGTAAAAGGCCGCAAGGACCCAGAGGGGCTAATACTGTAGAGGTATCAAATTCTTGGTCATATAGAACACTAGGGACATAGTTTTGGCAGTACTATGCTCTGGCCGCTGGGGTTTGTGGGTACTTAATTATTTCTAGGCCACTAGCGCCGGGCTATGTACTGTTTACCACCCTCCCTAAACATCCATGGCAGCGAACTATATCACCGGGCCCTAAAATAAGAAAAATCCTCGCGGCAGCCACAAAATAATCACGGGGAGATTCGGCCCCTCTTATTTTATTTTATTTTTTTTATTTATTTATTTTTTATTTTTTTTGCATCACGGAGAAGTTTGTTATTATTAACCCTCCGTGGTCCACAAGGACCCCACTTACATTTTTGGTAGTAATACGCGCTAATACTTCATAAGACTACCTTCAAAAAATATTCAATCAATTTGTAGGTGTCTGTAAAGATACCCTCCAAATATGGAGTCTCTGGGTCCAAAATTGTGGTTGTAGGATTTGAAATTGCATTACAGAAAGACAATAACACAGGAAAATGGAATCTTTTCGTCAGATTGTAAAATTTGACGAATTCGGTTTTATCTTGATACCAGATACTACCATGATGCAAACTAATTAAATTGGAAAAATAAAATACATATAACTAGCCTAAAAAAAAATTTATCACGGAAGCCAACGGTCAGGCCCCAACCCCATTTTTCAACACAAAATAATCAATTTGACGAGTAGACTATCCTTTATGAGCGATTTGACAATGCCGATCTTCGGAGCACTACTGATTAGGAAGTTACTCAAAGAACAGGAAGGTAGTGATACGGTGGCTATAAGGGAGGGGGGAAATAGCGTGCGTGGGGTCCGCCTAGACCCCACCTAAAGGAAGGTTAAAGAAAGGAGGGTTAAAGAAAGAAATAACGGACACATATTAGGAGAAATGAGAAGAGATGAGCGGTTTACCGTCCTGTGGAACCAGGAGAGTGACACGGACTCTGCTCCATGGGGATCTAAAGTCTTGCGGGTTGCCGTTTCGTTAATGGTTAATGAAGATGGACCCACCACCGACAGGTGCAGACTAGGGGAACCATACCAGCTGATACTGTAAGCCCTCCGAGTCTTATGGAGCCAAATAGTAATCTCCTTCTAAAATTGGTCAATATTTATTATGAAATGGAGCTGAACATACTTTTTCAGGATTCTCCGAACGGATAAGTGACACATTTTTGTGGAGAGGTTTTCAGTAATACGATATAATCATAAAGTAATTAATAGACAACACAAAATAGTATATAGCAAACGTGTTTGAAAAAAATAAGGCAGATATTATGTAAATATATATCGCTTTATTGTACTTGACATTCACTCATCCAACTTCTCATATAAAAAATATCTCTATTTACAAAAATGAGTATCACAATGGCTTATCCTAGATTGGTAGGTTTCGTGTTGGCACTGAGGTTGTTTATTCCAGTTGATCACTTCCTGTAGTGATATCCCGTGGAAGGACTGTAGGATGTTCCTGGTCTAGCAGTGAAGGATGGGGCACCATAGGATGGACTAGGACCAGCGTAGGAACCAGAACCACCGGTGTTGTACTCGCTCTGGGGGTTAGCAGCGTTGAAAGCCAACGATCTACAAACAACATTGGTCAAGTTAATTGGTCTATAATTATAGGTGACTAAATTTCTTTTAGAAATTAAATATTACACTTACTTGAGTATAGCTTCTGGGATTGGTGGTGGCGTAGGAAGATGAGCTCCTTGTGCTACGAATCCATTGGCATCAGCTGTGTATGTGACGGTGTATTGCTGTCCATCGGGTCCGGTGTAGGAATAGGATCCTTGAGCTGCGGTTCCTGATTCAGGACCTGCTACTCCTCCACTCTCCTGGGCGGTGATACCGTTACCGGTCTGGTAGCTGCAAGAACGTACAGATATTCACTAACTAATATTATAAATACTCATCATCCCTCAGTTAAGGTAACTACTTGTGAATATATTACAAGCTACCTATCGATAAAAGAATATGGCAGTCTTGAGTATTTTATTGTCCTGGTTTTTGCTGCAAAAAAAAGCAGAAATGTAATCCCTCTACAAAAATGCACTGAAGATGGAAATTCCTCTTGGAAAGAGACCTGGAGGATATAATAAAGTTATCGAACTCTTCAGCAACATTTTAGCCCTAGAATTGGCTTGGTCGTTCTCCTGGAAACTAGAACATTAAAGAAAAACGGAGTAGAGCTTAATAGAAGGCATTTAATTATTGGTGATTTTGCAGGGGGCTAATATTATAACAGATAGGCAGAACATATAGTTTTTTTTTAGTTTGGTTTTTTTCAAAACAAGCTGGATATTCAAAATAAATAAATATCATTATGATATCAATTTAATTATTTAAGGGTTTCCGGAAAAATAGAACTATCTAGAGAAAAAAAAAACAAACATTTTAGAAACCCGAAGCTATTTTACTACATAACTATGCGGATAGTTTAACATCGGCCTGTAAATTCACAATAAACACAGCCCGAATCTTATTTATAGTTTGGGCTCCATATTTTACTTTGTTAAAAAAAAAAATGGATCTTCTTCTTGGACATGTTCCGTTAGCAAGAACATAGACATACGTACCCTTGATAATGACTTATTGCGAAAGAACATACAGTTAATGTGTACCAATATAAAGGGTGTCCCGCATTGAGTTTTCATAACTTCAGGGGTTTATTCTGCATTTTGTGCATTTATTTGTGGTTCAGGGATGGAGAAACTACTGTCAAAACATGGAGCAGACCTACTAAAACTTTTGTTTATTTTCAAAACACTTTCTTTTTTTTCTTACAAACTGAGTTTTCGGGATTTTAGATTAATTTATCGTTAAAAACGACCGCATTTCTAAAATTCACATGAAATTTTCAACAAGAAACACTTCGTTATGAAAATATTACCTTATAAATTAAGAGCTAGACTATATTCCAAATGGATGTGAATTGGTTGATATTAGTGTTTTCTTAAATTATTCAATGATTTCTTAATCAGCTGTTTGTAGACATAGAGGTTTGCCCCCGTCTCAAAATTTACATTATTTAACAAACTTTAAAATGGTACCTCGTTGTTATAGAAAAAGATCTATTTGAATCTAATTTTCTCTGATTTCTAAGTGAAAACCAATAAATGTGCTTTAGCGGAAAGGAGGAATTGTGAATACATTCTTCAATTTGACACGATAATGTTTATATCACATACTTCCCGCCCTACGTGACGTGTATAAAACAAGACCATCTATGAAATATTAACTCTGGTATCAAACAGATGGTTGCCCAGCTCATAATGGAAGATTGGTGACAGAATGGCTGAAACCTCCCATTGTTATTTTTTTTTTTTAAAAAAACTCGGACAACCCAATAGTTTAAGCGTGGAAACTAGCTAAAGAAGCATCTATAATAAGTAACATGAAAACATAGAACTTATATTTGTTCATTGATAACTAACTTGTTAAGATTTGAAGTAGAATATGTAATTTTAATCCTTAATGAAAATTACTCAACCACACAAAACATTCAGGAGTACAACATACCTGTAGGAGTAAGATCCATCTCCAGTGTTAGGGTTGTTCTGATACGATATAATAGGGATGACAGGACCTGAAGGAGCACCAGCATACGAAGCACCACCAGCACCAAACCCTGCACCACCAGCACCAAATGAACTGCCTCCGTATCCTGGACGCCCAGCACCAAATCCACTACCACCTGTATAGCTAGGACCTGTGATGAGTCCTGCACCACTGCCTGATCCTCCTCTAGGTGGAAGGTAGGAGTTCAGCTGTGCTCCATAGGCACAGGAGATGCACAGCACGGATAACAATACCTGCACAGAAAACATTAGCTTAATATATACTGTAAGTATTTATGTACTAAAATAAGTTTAATTAAAAATGTCTGCCCCGAATCTGAGCAAATCTATCTGCTAGAAATTATAAGTTATACCTTCTCTGAAATATTTATGTTTATATCTTGACCGGCGCTAAAAGCCAAGAAGTCGATGCGCCGTAAAAAATAAAAATAAATAAATAAATAAAAAAATAAAGTAATGTATCCTGAGCTCTACGGTTTTGGAAATTTATGACAAACGGCCTGATATATATAATATATATATATATATATATATATATACAGTCATTTACATCTCGGCAAAGTTATTTATTTTATTTCTCACTTAATTAATTGATATCTATTTATTACTTATCTACTAATTCATTTTTAATTCGGTGATTAATTTAAATTAATCACCGAATTCGATGATTAATTAATTAATGAAATCAAATTTCATTCATTTTTTCTTAAAAAAATTTAAGAAAAAATTAATGAAATTTGATTTCATTAGTATTACAATTTATAATCGTTAGGGTGGATTTAATGGGGTGACTTTTCAATGTGAAAAATCTTAAAAGAAGTACAAATTACCTTTTAGATTATTTTTATTAGTACTAAATATGTCAAAAAAATGATGAAATTTTGAATAATTAAACAAAATAAATAGTATATAACTTCAACAGAAAAAGTTCTTTAAAATTAGTATTTTAAAATTTCAATGAACCTTATGGAAAAAACTAATTATTTCGAACAAAAGTACAGTTACAATTAGCTTGTTTTTTATATAGTATATGTAAAAATATAAAAATTACTCACTATTGACTTCATGTCTTCTGAGTGTGCTGATAGTGGATTGGTACGAAGAGCCGAGTCTTGGCTTATATATCCTTCAGGGAGAGGATCATCCCCACCCTAGCTTTACGCAAGGACTCATCTTGTAGTGTAGCGGGGAAATATTAGGAACTGTATCAGTTCTATAGTATCTTGGAACTGTTTGCTCATATCTATCTATAGATATAGGACCCATATTAACTTATTTTATTGATTGTTAACTTGACTCAAATAAAATTCTCTTCAACTGCATTTTATAGTAATTTTTTATTTACAATCATTAGAGTAGTAGTTACTGAAAAAATGGTCCTAACCATTTCACTTATTATATTTCAGGCAAAAGGTTAGCAAATAAAATTGTGAAATTAATAAACATAATTTATTATATATTTATTATTTTTTTACAGAGCACGCGAAAGTAGCGATACACTCTTTTCCAAATGTTGGGGGTAACAAACCACTCACAAATAATTATAGTAATACAAATTTATAAAAATCATAAATATTTGAGATATTGAATTATTTTAAAATTCATTAATTTATTTATTCATGGAGCTTCACAACGGCAAGGTGATTTGCTCACATAAAAATAATCAATTAAAACTATAAAAAGGGTAAAAAATATGAATTCATTATATCCAATTTAAAAAAAAAGAAAAAAAAAGATTAAAAAATAAATGAGAAAAAAAAATTAAAATTAAAAAAAATTAATAATAACGTTAACATAAAATAAAATAAATAATTAAATCAAACCAAATAATTGAATTTATTAATTATAATTTATTAATCCCAGCTCTATTAGTTTTGAACCTTTAGTGACTCATTGGGAGCTAAGGAAAAAATTAAATCCAGCCAGTCTAGGCAATTCAATCTTGCACTATGAGGACACACTTACATATCCCTGGTACTGTACGATTGACATGCTCTCTGTGTCTCGAATAATAATAAGTTATTGATGTGCGTAGTTAGGGGGCTTTACGACCTTTTCCTCCGAAATAATCGTAAGTTGCAAACCAACATACAAGGTACACTTCAGGCTTAAGTGACAACTGCAAGGTTTCGCTGTAAAAAAAAATATACTCTGGCGAGTTTCGTGTTAAAAGAAACACACACACACACACACACACACACACACACACACACACACACACACACACACACACACACACACATATATATATATATATATATATATATATGTGTGTATATATATATGTATATATATATATTATATATATATATATATATATATATATATATATATATATATATATATAAAGTATAACCGTTTACACACCATTGTTCACCACTGTTAACATTTCTATACCTGAATACGTGATCTGTATTGACCCCTAACATTTCTATACCTGGATACGAGATCTGTATTGACCACTTACATTTCTATACCTGGATACGTGATCTGTATTGACCCCCAACATTTCTATACCTGGATACGTGATCTGTATTGACCCCTAACATTTCTATACCTGGATACGTGATCTGTATTGACCCCCAACATTTCTATACCTGGATACGTGATCTGTATTGACACCAACTTTTCTATACCTGGATACGTGATCTGTATTGACCCCCAACATTTCTATACCTGGATACGTGATCTGTATTGACCCCTAACATTTCTATACCTGGATACGTGATCTGTATTGACCCCCAACTATTCTATACCTGGATACGTGATCTGTATTGTCCCCCAACATGTCTATACCTGGATACGTGATCTGTATTGACCCCTAACATTTCTATACCTGGATACGTGATCTGTATTGACCCCTTATATTTCTATACCTGGATACGTGATCTGTATTGACCCCTTACATTTCTATACCTGGATACGTGATCTGTATTGACCCCCAACATTTCTATACCTGGATACGTGATCTGTATTGACCCCCCAACTTTTCTATACCTGGATACGTGATCTGTATTGACCCCCAACATTTCTATACCTGGATACGTGATCTGTATTGACCTCCAACATTTCTATACCTGGATACGTGATCTGTATTGACCCCCAACTTTTCTATACCTGGATACGTGATCTGTATTGACCCCCAACATTTCTATACCTGGATACATGATCTGTATTGACCCCCAACATTTTTTAAATTGCTGTTTATTTTCATATATTATGGTTTATGCTTAGTTTCGCGCTATGGCCTAAATTAGTCCAATAATTTTATATACTATTAAAAGTATATATTTAATGATAGAATATTACAGTTCTTGGTATAAGTTTATATTTCGGCTAATATGCCTCGACATCAGAAGATGTACCGGGTGTGTTTCAACATTTTCCCATTTCTAATTTTTAGAGTATTGTCTACTGTGTTCTCATTTTGAGTTTCTATTCTAATTTAGAACTTTATAGTAGTTTATGTATATTCTAGTCGTTTATGTATATTATTTCATAAAATCATATTTTTGTTTCTTTTATTGATGATTTACAATCAGTACAAATATGTAGATAAATTTGTTCAAAAAACAGCTGGATGATATGAGGGGAGAATGCAGACATTACTACTACTCCTAATGATAGTTCTGGTCTTATCTTATTTTAATGCAAACTTGGTTGAACTAAGTACACTATTTACAATATTTACACAATTTCTTGCAATAAGTTGTCTCGTGGCCAATGGCGGTGGAGGTGGCGAGGAGGATTATCAGGAATAACATTGGAAGAGAGGGATCTGCCAAGAGGATTGGGGTGGGCTGGGAGTTTAGGGGGGAAAATCAGGAATCGGGATTTGGCTATATCATGGACAAAGGGTATATCAGTGTCTCGGTGGATAGTCAAGTTTTAGACGTAGAAAGGGTTGTTGAGCATTTTACCAAGGACTTGGGATTGGAAACGTTGGATAATGTTTATATTTGATGGCTTAGCTGATCCCCGTAGTTCTATGCCGTATGTCCATATCGGTCTTATTATGATCTTGTATATTGTCAGTTTGTTTTTTGTGTCAAGTGTTGATTTAGCTCTAATAAGTCGTCGGAGATGTCCAAAGCGTTTGTTCAGTTCTGGTCTCTTGTGTTTTATGTGTGTTTTCCAGGTAACTCGCTTGTCGAGGTGGAATCCTAAATATCGAACGTCGTTAGATTGGGGTATTGTGATATTGTGGAATTTTACGGAAGGGCACTCAGCTCGTCGCAGGGTGAAGGTTACATGGGTATATTTCTCTGGGTTCATTTGATTCCTCCATTTGTTTACCAATTTCTCGACGTCATTGAGGCAGGTTTGAAGTTTTTCAATTAGAGGTTTGAAGATGTCGATTTAGAGTTGGGAGAGGAAATAAGGAAGGCAGTGTCATCACAAATGTACAAGTGACGATATCTGGGGTTGTTGGGATATCTAAAGTATATATTCAACAAAGAAGAGGAGCTAGGTTGCTGCCTTGGGGAACACCTGTTTTAATGGTTCGAGAAGAGGAAATTGAAGAGGCATGTCAAATGAAATGTACGATTTTCAAGTTACAATTTTAGGATAAGATAGAAAATTTTGAGTTTGTAGAGGAGTCCGGGATGCCACACTAGATCAAAGTCCTGCGCCACGTCAAGAAAGACACCGGAACACAAACCTTTTTGCTTGACTGTTGAGGAAATGGTGTCAACTATACGGAATACTGAAATCATAAAATAAATTCGTAAAACGGACACAGTGTTCCGTACTATTGATGAATCAGTCGATTATTTTGACCAAATAGATAAATTAACTAATAGTTCTTCTTACCAAATTGACATCTGCCGGTTATTACAGAAGGGAAATGCAGGTGGCGGATGAAGAAGATATTAATGATGGAATACTAGATCCGCCTGATTTTGAGATCGGCCAAGAAGAAATTCGCAATTATTCGGTTGAATTGACAGTAATTAACACTCTCTACTTGAGAACAATTTGTATTGGTCATCTGCGGAAATATCAATATTTCACTTGTGCTGGTGTCAATGTCAAGATTGAACTACCAAAGAAGTACTTTCATGTTTATAATGAAAGTACTTCCTCCTAGTGAAACCTAGGTTCCTTTCTTTACCAAACCATTTCTTCCAAATCACCTTCCTATATTTACAACCTCCTGCAGTTTAAATCTGCTGTCCATTCCCGTGGTACCCGCTCCCGTCCCTCCGATCTCTATCCTCCCACTCATAAAACAGCCTTCTTCGACCGTTCCTTCATCTCCCGAGCCTCCTCCTTCAGGAACTCTATCCCTCTTTCCATTCGACACTCTCCTTCCTTACCTGCCTTTAAATCCCGCCTCTTTGCTTTTCTCCTATCCTCCCAGGAAGACGCTTCTTAAAATTTCACCACCAGGAAGACCTGATTACCTTTGTAAATTATATTGCTGTTTTTTTCTCGTTTATGCATTTTCCTAGTTTATATCTTTTTATAGCCCCCATTCCTTTAATATTTATTAAACTTTTTAATATTTATTTGTTTATTTAAACTCTTTAATTTTATTCCCATCCCCCTCTGAACATTGTATTATCATTGCCCCATTCCAATGAATGTACATATTTACTTATATTTAATTTTATTATTTAAGGCTTCACATATAATATTTGTATTCGTTGCTTTTTTTGTTTTGTTCTTTTATACTTTTGTTTTTCTTTATTCATATTTATATTTTTAGGTTAAATTTCTTTATTGTTTATTTTGTACTTATTTTTATTCTTATGGGACGAAGTCCCAGAATAAAGTTTTTTTTTTTTCATTCATTTCATTATAATAAGAAATCTTTAAAACTAGATGAACAAATAGGAGACATTCAGTCTATATATCGTCCTAGCACGTTTTTCAGTTTCCATTCTTTGTGTACGATATACCTTGTCGAAAATGTTCGCAACTCTAACTACTTTAGAATAGCCGGAAATCCCTTAAATAAAGTTTCGAACAAGACAACTCTTCAAAATATAACTTCGGGTGTTCGCTAGTTTCCTCCGATTAACATATTCGATAGTTCGACGTGCTTTGGGACGATATGACCAAGGAGATCAGAAAATGATAAAGTTTGGCATATTTCATAAATTACGACATGAGGAGACCCAGTGGCCGTGAGAGTTAAGACGTGAGTACTCCGAACTCAAGGTTGCGGTTCTATTCGTGGGGTTGGTAGTGGCTTTTTTTTTTGGAAAAGGAAGAAAAGGCATCAGCCCTATCCTGGCCAGAAAATTGTGTTAACCTGTAGATTACTCGTTCACTACATACTTTCTGGCCTTGTAGACAACAATCATATATTTCCCTCTGAGCGCTTGTGGCCTACTAAGTAGTTATGGTTGAGTCGAGGCACCACTGTTTATTATATTCTGAACACCCGTTGTGAGTTTTGATAAGAAATGATAATAGCTGAAAACAATCAGAAAAACAGAGAAGGCTTATACTTACAGGAACTCAATGGCTAGATAAAATTGTCCAAGGACGCCTCCTTCAAGTTAAACTAGAATAAATTTAAATATAAGACATTCAATAGAGCCAGGCCTTTTGAGGTCCAAACGTGGCTAAGTAAGTTCAACAAACATATAAATCCGAAAGGAGGCCTGGTGACCGTGAGTGTTAAGGAGTGAGCACTTAACACTCCGTGCCAAAGGTCATGGGTTCGATTCCCACTAGGGGTGGTGGCTTTTCTTTGGTGATTTGATTTGATTTTTTTTTTTATTTATTTATTATCAAGACTCTCAGATGATTCGCTTGATAATTACAAATGTGTTCCTATAATTAAACAGTTGTTACAATTTCTTATTGATATTTCATATAAAGTAAAAACAATCAAAGTATTTTATAAATTAATATAACAGTTATAAGTATGCACACTATAATATATATATACACATATATACATATATATACATATACATATTATATACATGTATATATATTAAAACATTACTATATACATTGCTTTTATACACTACTAGCTGTTACCCGGTGTGCCATGCTACACCTACTTTATATTAAATAGGTGTTACCGGGTGTGGCATGCTACACATGTTTCGTATTCAATACCTGTTACCCAGCATGTCATGGTACTCCTACTTTATACTATATATAAAAATGAATGATTATATGACACTTGTTCAAATTATGAGAAAGTAAGTTTATAAGTTGAGAGCTCGGTTAAAAAAATTATTTTTCAAAATTTTCACTGAATGTGGGGTGGAAAATAAATTAACCCTTATTTTAAAAAGTATACTGGAATCATGTAATTGTAGTACCACTTTAAAGAAAATCCTAACCAAACTACCTATGTATAATTTAAAAAAAAAATAATGTGTGGTCCATATATAAATCTATATTAAAAAATAGCAACAAAATGAAGCATTTAATTAAGGTTATACTTACTTAGCTATAAGTTTTAATCTAGTATAACTGAAACTATTCTTTATTTGTATTGTTTTTGTTTTTTTTAAATATAATATTAATATGTTATGTTCTATACCTTTTCATGTAATAATCTGTAACTAAGGTTTTTTTTTTCTATGATTGAAAAAGTAATTAATGCAGGATTTATGTTAATTGAGCCAAAAGGAAAGTATTAAAAACTTTTTGTTCCAAATAAACTTCCACATTTTGATGTTGACATTTTCCGTTATATTAAAGCTTCTCTTTCAAATCTTAAGGTTTATGAGCTCTTCTTTAAGGATAGCCCTTTTGTCATAGGAAATAGGGGTATCTAAGAAAAACAAATTTAGATATTTTTGTTGCAGCTATAGACAACAATGAATTAAAGCTATTTCGGAATTTCAATAAGGACTTATACTAAATAAATTAATGGGGGATTAATTTGATTTGGCGAGGGGTCGAGGTTAGCTCAGTGGTAGAGCACTGGACTAATTAACTGGAGCACCTGAGATCGAATCTCGAGCAAACAATAAAGATTTTTTCTTCTAATGTCTTCGTTCTTGGGTTGAATCTGGCCTCACTGGCAGTCCCTAGGCCAACCCAGCCTTTAATAAATTTACCAATGGATACCCTGGGTGCTAATCGCTTGAGGTGTCGAAGCAGCCTAGGGGAAAATCAGGCGGCTGGAGCATAGTACTGACCACATTATCTCCCTAGTGTGCTGTACAGTCATGAATCAGATTCCTCTATAGTATCTGCCACTTAGGGTCCTCGTGGCCTTTTTTTTTTTTTTTTTTTACAACAATATTGTGCTCAAATTGCAAGCGTATTGAAATAATGGAGTAGTCAGATGATATAAATATCTCAGACAAAAGAAAGCAGATATAAAAATGTAATAAAACAGCTGGGTGTAAATATGTCAATAATAAAGAGGCTTGGCATATTTAGATTAATAGAAAATTGCATGGAAAATTCAATTCACCTGGGGGGGGGGGGGGGTAAATGAAAGAATTCATTTTAATAAGAAGGAAATGGTTTAAAGACAATTCCATGACAGCAAATTGAAATGATATAAATTTAAATATTAAAAGTGAAATTAAGTTAGGCTTGCGATGGACAAAACGTTATGAAACAATAAAAATGATATAAAACTCCATGGTTGCTGCCTTCTTCTTAATGGAACATATTTTTTTAAAGGTTCTAAGATTGAGGGCTTGGAGGAATAATTTATGATAATAAAGTAAATATTTTTGGTACAAATCAAGAAGAGAATGTAATTGATTCCTTCTGGAAGTTATTCATAATGGGTATTACTACCATATTTTTTTAAAATTAAATGTGCCTTTTTATAATTAAAATTGTTGAGATAAGAAATTATTTAAAAGTAGTAAAAGTGTGGGAGATTCATAAAAGCATGTCAAGTTCATATTCATTTATTACACACACAAACAGCAAGATGTACATCACTTCACATTATAAATTGTATAACCGACAAAAAGGTTCCTACCTAAGGCAGGAAGTATGAACAATATATGAAATATAAAATATCAAATTTAACATATTTCTGAATTTCTCAAATGTTTCTTTACACAATGAGTTTGTAAGCATGTCTCCAATATATTCATTTGACTCAAATGTTAGACAACTCCATTTTTTTCAATTGAAAAAAATGGAGTAGTCCAACTTTGATACCAATATCCTCAAATATACACTTCCGAATTGATTTTACCATTTAAGAATGCAGTCTCTATGTCCAACTGGTCAACATTTTGCATTTACAACTTTCTTATTTTCAACTAAATCCAAAGTATTATTTTGTTTAAAACTATACATTTGTATTTATCCAAGGCTTTCATCTAAAAATAAATCAAGTCCGGTTCCTTATCTTCATTAAAATTTTTCATCAGTTCCCACTAACCTAACTATTAACTAATCATCATCATCAACATGCATAGTGACTATGATTTTATTATTCAAAAGTACTCCCGAGCTTCACTATAACGGATTAAAATGCAAATTATTCACCTTCTTACTCCATTTAAAAGCCGTTATTTGTTCTGGTTTCTTAAGAACAACTTTACTACCATATAAACGTAACTTAGAAACATCTGGTTTCTTTCCAAATATATTTTATAGGATGTTTTATTCTCAATGGTTTTAGCTAAAGTGCAATTTTTCAAATAAGTTGCTCCACAAACAATTTTTGGCCAAAACTTTTTTACAACAATAGATTCTGCCAGTAAACAATGACATATATTCATAATTGTTCTATAAAATTGGTCAGCAGTTCTGTTTAATTTGTGAATATATCAGGGCATGGATTAATTTAGATACTATTATTCTTTGTAAAAGCATAAATCATACTATTTAAATATTCCTTACCATTGTCACATCTCATAATTTTAATTCTCTTATTTGTTAATTTTCCAAGCAATTAAACACTTCTATATTCTATATTAACACCATGTATGGCATAACTAAAAGATGAAAATAGACAAACAAAGGTTAAAACTGAAATGTTTTAAAACACAGTTTTAACGAAATGTTTCGAAAAAGATTTGTTAAAAACATAAACCGTTTAAATGTATTTGCAAGCTTTTACTAAGCAAATGCATGTGATAAAACGGAGGCATAAATTAATTATTAAAGGCATTGTTTTTAATAAGCAATAAAATGGAATAGTAACAAAAATAGTAAACAAAGGGAATGGAAGTTAAACTTATAGTTCTACTTACTTGACTTACTTAAGGCTATAAGATAAATGAAAACACCAAACTTAAAAAAGTTTGATACAGACACTTTTGCAAACTTTATGAAGTTTGATTAACGCACGTTTGAAAACTTAAAAAGTTTGCAGACACTTAAAAAAGTTTCATGAAACTTAAAAAGTTAGATGTATGAATGTTAGATATAAACACTAAGGCTAAAAAAAGAAAAATTTTTCAAGCTTAAAACGTAAATGTTTTGTAGCAAAAGAAAAATGGCTTCTAAGCCCAGTGTTGTCCTACAGAAATAAATTTATGTTATACGATATATGTACTTTTTATTACTTTAAGATAGACTTAAAAGGCTAAAAGGTAGACTTAAAAAATGTTCAAACTTAAAAAAGTTCAAAGTTAAAAAAGTTTGATACACACGTTTGCAAACGTAATGTAATTTAAATTGTAATATGTAATTAAACAAACAAAGGTTAAAACTGAAATGTTTTAAAACAAAGTTTTAACGAAATGTTTCAAAAAAGATTTGTTAAAAACTTAAACCTTTTAAATGTATTTGCAAGCTTAATTCTGTCGCAAAACTGAATAACGTCTAGGAGCCCAGTATTGTCTTATTTGATATATACTTCTTAAACAGAAATATGATTTGTCTCCAAATTCTGAGAATATAAGGCTATTTTGAGAATAGGTAAAACTTTAAAAGAAGTTACAATAAAACTTTAAAAATAAGTATAACTTAAAAAAAAGTAAAACAAAAACAAAAAGAAAGTAAAACTTAAAAAAAAAAGAGTTTTGTTGGCTTGCTAATTTCCATCTATATTGTCGTTCTTCTTTGAAGAAGTTGCAACACTGGAAGAAAATGGCTATTTCAGAGAATTTACTCCTTCATAAATGACATTTTCGAAGCCGTAACTCCCGAACTGTGAATCCTAGAAGATTTTGAGCTAGGCTACGAGATTTCCCGGATCAAGACGTATCTATGTGCGAAGTTTGGTCAATATCAGTCAAACGATGTGGATTTGTATAAGGAACAAACAAACAGACAGACACGTGATTTTCATTTATATAGATGTGTAATTCATGTTTTACGCATGTACATACATACGTATTCATACACTCATGCATATAAATCACGATTAAGTAAAAATAAAATAACAAATAATTATAATGAAAATTATCTTTTCACCAATTCTACCAGATATCAGAAGTAACTTTAGAGTCTAAAACTAAATCTTGTTGTATAGCTGTGTGTGTTTTAGATCTTGACAAATAGTGTTTATCGATTGGCTACCCTCTTTCAAAAGTTCAGTCATGTCCTCCGGTATTTGTAAGTAATCACGTCTTCTACATTCTGTCAATATGTGTTTAACTGTTCGAGGTAAGTTACACTGTCTGCAAGTAGGTTTTCAGTTTTAGTCATGTCGTGCTGTATTTGTAAGTAATCACGTCTTCTACATTCTGTCAATATGTGTTTAACTGTTAGAGGTAAGTTACACTGTCTGCAAGTAGGTTTTCAGTATTAGTCATGTCGTGCGGTATTTGTAAGTAATCACGTCTTCTACATTCTGTCAATATGTGTTTAACTGTTAGAGGTAGGTTACACTGTCTGCAAGTAGGTTTTCAGTATTAGTCATGTCGTGCGGTATTTGTAAGTAATCACGTCTTCTACATTCTGTCAATATGTGTTTAACTGTTAGAGGTAGGTTACACTGTCTGCAAGTAGGTTTTCAGTATTAGTCATTAAAAACGAGTCTGTGAGTAAAGTATCTCCGATTCTTAAACGACATAAGACTACTTCTTCTTTGGAAAAAAGAAAAGGCATCGAGACGAGAAAAGGGTGGTAACCTATTGATGATCCGCCCAAAATTCTTAGTAAATAATAATGGGCGTTAAAATTTAAATAAATAAATAAATCCGAAAATTATCTGTACTAGTTGCACCGATCTCAAGAAGTGGGTCTCGTTCAGGGATCCGGATCATGAAATGAGAACTCAATTGAAGCGTTTCTATTGGTTAATTCCTACGGGCAATTTCATTGGCTGTTCTTTCTTCCGTTCCAGTCATCGTTTTGTGTTCACTTACTGTTAGAGTTGTGTTTTTACAGTTATATTTATTGTTTCTTGTTTCACTTCTTAGCGTTGTTTGTGTTGTAGTGCTCTTTGTGTCCTTTGTGCTTTTCTTTCGGCTAGAAAAATTAGTATTTCGGATTTACCAACCACTGAAAAAGTACACTCTTTGCTCATTGCAAACTCTATAATCCTAATAAATGTCCTTAGTATGATGCTGTATGTACAGACATCAAGCTCAGTGTTGGGCAAAACTAACGTTAGTAAACTAAACTAACGTTAGTTTTCCGTAACTAAAACTAAACTAATGTTATATTTTTAGTTTTAGTTTTAGTTTAGTTTTAGATTTGTATAATTATTAATCATATGGACTCCGTTTTTAGTATGGTAATTAGTTTAGTTTAGTAATAGAGACGGGGGGTAAATGGGCGGGCTAAAGGGTTGCTGGAGCGGACGTGCGGATATGGGAGCCGTCCGACTTCTTTTGGGAGCTCTGCTAAGCTATAGTGCCCTATTCCACTGCTTAGCATCTCCTAGTATACCTGATTCCCGTCAACGCCTACTGCTTTTCCTCCCCGTGGTACCCCCTGGGCAACGTTCTTTTGGTGACCCAAGAAGGACGGCGAAAAGCAGAGGCGGGGATCCACGATGAGGCAGGGACACCTCCCCTGCTGAGTGGATCCTCTCCTTCGGGAGGAACAGAGTCGGTCTGCCGGCCTAGGTGGCAGCCCCACCAGCAGACTCGGTGACGAGGATTAGGGGTCTGAGTCACCTAAACTTTATTTTCCTACAAGCAGCATAACGGAAAAAGCCGGACTCCCCTTTACGGATAACTCAGAGGGAATGCAGGACCCACTGAGAGACCTCGGCATGGAAACGGACTTACTCAGTTTCAATGGAAAACTTAACCTGGAAATACCGCAAGGTGTTTCAGGGACTGGCGTCTCATCTAATTCAGGCGGTGAAAAGATTCCAATCGATAATCAAGGGAGTAAAAGCTCACTCGCCTCTCCTTCTCGGTATACTTTGGAGCCATACTCAACGCCAACAAAGTCTCCCGAGAAAAAGAGGGTGAAGCGAGGAAAAAAACGATTTATGGAGGATTTGGATATCAAGCAACAGAAATTCGCTAAATATATAGTTTTAAGCAGAACTGATGGAGACTCATTTACGAAAATGTCTCCTTTCCTTATCAATAAATTAATTGCTCAGTCTTACGGGACCGTAGTGGGGCTCAGTAAAATGTCGGGTGGCTCGTTGCTGGTTGAAGCGGCCAGCGGGGAGCAATCTGTCAAAATTATGAACTCCAATAATCTGGGTGGGTTCAGTGTTAAGGCAGAATTGCATAAAACCCTGAATTCATCCAGAGGAATGGTAACATGTTTTGATCTAGAACACTCGACGGACGAGGAAATACGCGAAGGGTTGAAGGACCAAGGTGTAATCGCCGTACGTCGGTTTTTTCGCAAGAGGAAATCTCCAAGCGGTGAAGAAAAGCTGGAGTTTACAGGAAGCGTGATGCTCACGTTCGATCAACCTGAGCTCCCTTCTAGTATCAAAGCAGCCTTTTATAAGCTGAAAGTCCGTCCGTACATTCCTCCCCCCTTGAGATGCTTCCGATGTCAGAAATTTGGACATTCGGCTACAAGGTGTAAATCGGCACAGGAGATTTGCACTTGTGGTTATCCATCACACAGTGCGGAACCTTGTCCGTCACCCCCCAAATGTCCAAATTGCAATGGGCCCCATGATTCTCGATCAAGGGAATGCATGGAATATAAAATAGAGAAGGAAATAATGAAAATGAGGACTGAAATTAAAGAACTCACGTTCCCTCAAGCTAGGGCCTTGGTGAACAGCACCTCTTATGCCTGGAGAGGCACCTACTCCAGCGCTGTTAAAAATGACACTGAGTTGAAAAAGGATCGTAAAAATAGTGGTTATAAAAAAATTAAAAGCCCTCAACCCCCCTCAAACCCCCCCAACCCCTCTCCTTCTCCCGTCCCTCTCTCCATCATACACCTACCCCCTTCCCCCCTCAATCTACCTCCTCCTCCATCCCTCTTTAACCCCCCTTCTACTTCATCTACTTCGGTGGATGAAAACAATGGAATGGGAAGTCAAATTCCCCCAAAACTTATGGAAAAAGGCGTGAGTGGGCCGATGCTCACTCCCTCGATCTCCGACGCTGATGGCGTCGAAGATACGGGGGATGAGAGTGTGGATGATGCCACGCCTGGAAAAAGTAAAAAGAAGAAAGGTAGGCCCAAGGGTAGAAAACGAGGGCCAAAGAAAAAGTCTGCTGATTCGGAGCAATGACCTAACAAAAGCATATTTCAATGCCTAATTTAAATAAATTCCTACAATGGAATATACGGGGATTTTCAGAGCACAGCGACGAACTACGCTATTTATTAAAAACGTACACTCCATCGGTCCTGGCCCTTCAGGAAACTAAATTTTCTGCGGGTTCTGCCAGGCCTTTAGGAGGATACAACTGTGTACACAGGGAGCCCATGGTCTTGCCTGGTGGGCGAAGCCATGGAGGTGTGGCTCTGTACACCTTAGAGAGCCTTGGTGCTCAGGCTGTGACACTAGTGACCCCTCTACAAGCAGTCGCTGTCCGGCTGAAGGTCCCGGTACACGCAACTATATGTTCGTTGTATCTCCCGGATGGCAGAGGTTATGAGGTTAGAGACCTTAAAAATATGATAGAACAATTACCGCCACCCGTAATCATCCTTGGAGATTTTAATACGCATCATGTGGCTTGGGGATCCAGGCGGTCCACACCTCAAGGTCGTCTGCTTTATGAGATGCTTGAGGAGATGGGCCTCCTGGTTCTTAATGATGGATCTCCAACACATTTTTGTGAATCCTCAGGATCATTGGATGCAATAGACCTAACCGTAACGAGCACCTCTGTCATAAGAAACTTATCATGGAATACTCTGAGCGATCTGCATCGATCAGATCATTTTCCAATTCTATTAACCCTAGCCGGCAGATACAGCGAATATAGAAGCCCTATGAAATGGAATATTAAAAAGGCTAACTGGGATAAATTCAAAGAATCGTTTATTGCTCCCGAACCAGCAGACACAGCTGAAAAGGCGCTGCTCATGCTATCAAAATCCATTAACAATGCAGCACGGAGGGCTATCCCTATTTCCTCATCTCGCCCAGGGAAAAATCCAGTACCTTGGTGGGATGAGGAATGTTGGGAGGCCAATAAAACAAAAAAGAAAGCTTTTAATCGCTTTAAAAGACACCCCTCCGAAGTAAATTTGATAGCATTTAAGAAAGCTAGAGCAGTTGAGCGTCGCATAAAAATTAAGAAGAAAAGGGAGTCATGGGCTTCCTACGTCAATACTATAACGAGAGATGCTTCGCCGTCCGAAGTATGGAGTAAAATAAGGGCGATTGGGGGAAGGACTACGAAAAACCAAACCCCTATCCTGTTTAGCGCGGGCAATTACATTGGCGACGCACAAGCTGTCGCTAATGTATTTGCTGATTACTTCTCCTCGGCTTTTGGCCTGGAGCTTTATTCAGTGGACTTCCGCATTATTAAATCCAATGAAGAGGCTGTTCCTCTAGACTTCGGAGCGGCAGACGACATCTCTCAAGACTATAATTCTATATTTAAAATGGATGAACTGAACAGGGCCCTCCAGGCTGCGTCTCAGAAGAAATCTTCTGGGTGCGACGGAATGCCCTATGAACTGTTCCAAAACCTACCAGATGATGGAAAAAGTAAGATGCTTGAATTATATAATCGGCTCTGGACCAATGGAGTGTTCCCCGCTGCTTGGAAGGAAGCAATTGTAATCCCAGTCTTGAAACCCGGTAAAGATCCTATGGACCCAGGGAGCTATAGACCCATCTCTCTTCTGTGTTGTATGGGAAAGCTCCTGGAGTCTATGGTAAATTACCGGATAATTCATGAACTGGAGAAACGTAATCTCCTATCAAAATACCAAGCAGGATTCAGACAAGGTTTCTCCACTCAAGACCAGCTGGCTCTGCTGGAGCATAACATCCAGAATGCATTCTTCTCTCGTCAGCATTTAACAGCCATTTTTTTCGACATGAAACAGGCGTACGACAGGGCATGGAGATTTGATATCCTCCGACGTTTATGTAATTGGGGGCTCAAGGGCAGATTGCTTCTCTTTCTGAGGAGTTTCCTTTCTGGAAGAACCTTCAGAGTACGAATTGGCAACGCCCTGTCCTCCATCAAAATACAAGAAACTGGAGTCCCGCAAGGATCGATCCTCAGCGTCACCCTGTTTCTTGTCGCAATCAATGGCTTAGCTGACCACATAAACCCAGAAATTGGCAGATCTCTCTACGCAGATGACTTAGCACTCTTTGAGACCCACCCAGCCGAAATTGTCGAGGCCCACAGACTGCAGGAAGCAGTCGACATAGTATACGCTACTGCGATAAGACGTGGGTTCACGTTTTCCTTGGAGAAAACTGTGGGTTTACACTTCTGCAGGCTTCGGAGACCCCACAACCATCCACAACTAAAGCTGGGTGGTTGTGAGGTAAACTTCGAAGATAAACATAAATTTTTAGGTCTAATAATGGACAAAAAGCTAAGATGGAAAGACCACATCAATTATGTTATTCAACGGTGTGAATCCTCTCTGAAAGTTTTAAAAATTCTGTCAAGATTGAAGTGGGGTGCGGATAAATCCATTCTGTTGAAAATATTCGATGCTCTAATCAGGTCCAGAATCGATTATGGGTGTGCTATATATGGGTCCGCTCGCAGGTCGTGGCTCAGGCAGCTCGATAGGATGTATAATGCAGGGCTGAGATCTGCGATCGGAGCTTTTCGCACGAGTCCGTTGGATTCTATCTATGTGGAGGCGGGACATTTGCCGCCCGAGCATAGGAGAAATCTAGTGACTCTGTCTTACATATCATCATTACGAGCAAGAAAAAACCATTTTATGAAAGAAGTTATGGAAGATGATATCATAACGGGTGTATTTCGATCCAGGCGTTCTGTAACCAGACCATTAGTGGTGAGGGCACAAGAAACCTTGTGTGCATACGATGGAGCCTGGGCACATCCAATGGATATTCGAACACCAAACGTAAGTCCTTGGATGCTCCCAGACCCTCAAATAGATCTCTCACTGACTCGGCTGGGGAAAAAGGATACTGCTCCTTCGATATATAGAAAGATGTTCCTTGAAAGGCTACAGCAGTATGCAGAACACATTGTTATTTTCACAGATGGCTCTAAAACGGAAACAGGAACTGGCTGTGGGATATTCATTGATAATCAAACCCAACTGGCAGTCCCCGTACATTTGCAGACTAATATCTACCATGCAGAATTACTAGCTATAAAAATAGCACTAGAAAAATGTGTATATATTAAGAAAAAAAAATATCCTACTGTGTACTGATTCACATAGTGCTCTTGCCGCAATAAAAAATAAATTTACCAGAGATTCACTATTGTTGGAGCTATTAATATTATTAAGCAATCTTGCCTCCGAAGGAAGGACAGTAACATTTCTCTGGGTCCCTGGACATACAAATATTGAAGGAAAAAGCTGATGAGCTGGCGAGGCGGGCCTCTTCTACAGCAGCTGATTCTGCCTCACCACTTCATCTCGACGACCAGAAATTGTTCTTGAGAAACCTCATTAAGAAAAAGTGGCAAGAAGAATTTAGTAACAGAGATACATTCCTAAAGGACATCGAGGATGCTGTTACGACCGATAGTATTACTGCCGGTGTGTGCAGGCGTGAGGACGTGGTGATGACACGATTGCGGATCGGCCATACCCGCCTCACGCATGGGCACCATCTGGTGGGGCGAAGGCGGCCTCAATGCGAGCACTGTGACTGCATTCTCGATGTTAGGCATATCCTAGTGGACTGCCCAGCATTCCAAGATGCAAGGGAGCGACATCGCCTCACAAATTCCCTTAAGGACTTGTTATCGAAAAGAGAGCCCTCTGTGAAAAAAATAATAGCATATCTGAAAGACCTGAAACTTTACAATATGATATAAGTAATAGCTTAAGTATTGATTACATATTTTAAAACTGTATATATTAACTTATTTATTTTGCATGCATGATAGTATTTATTGTACGAGTGTGTTTACTGTGTGTTTAAATGTACAGTGTGACAGTATTTATTGTGTGTGTGTGTGTGTGTGTGTGTGTGTGTGTGTGTGTGCGTGTGTGTTGTGTGATTGTGTGTGTAGTATTGTAAATATGTACATAGTCACTTTAGGCTTAGATTTAAATTTAAAGTTAGTTCCAAAATATGTTAAAAGGAACTAACACAATTTGTATATAGTAGTCTTAGCATTAGTATATTATTGAATTAAAATGGTTTTATCATATGTTAAAAATGAAACTATAAAACTCGGTGCTCATGGCCTTAGTAGTCGATGCACCCAATATAAAAAAAAAAAAAAAAAAAAAAAAAAAAAGTAATAGAGACCTAAATTTGTGATTTTAGTTTAGTTTTAGTTTTTAGTTAACTAATTTAGTTTATCAAAGAACATGTGTTTTCAAATTATGAGAAAAAGCCACAATTTCTTATTCTTAAGCAAGTTCTATTAGTTTTAATAATTTACTTAATTATCGAAATAGCATATGATTTATATTAATTCATGTTATTTTAGTAAAACTAAACTAAACTAAATTTTTAGTTTAGTTTTTAGTCAATTCCCAAAGATTTAGTTTTAGTTTTAGTTTAGTTAAAATCCATTAATTAGTAAAATTTTAGTTTTAGTTTTTTTTTAGGTTGCAATTTTTAGTTTGGTTTTAGTTTATTCCATAAAGTGAATTTAGTTTTAATTTTAGTTTTAGTTTTTAGTTTTGCCCAACATTGATCAAGCTGACTTAAAGTGCTTATGGAGAGAGAAGGACTCACATATACTAGCACTCTAAGAAACACACACAAGACCTGTAAATCAGCTCAAACTAAAAGGTTACGCGGCTTACAGGCATGATTACACTCTTGGAGGTAAAACTTCTAGAGGAGTTGCTGTATTAGTAAAGAACTCAATGCGCAGTGAACCAATAACACTCCAAGCAGTAGCTGCTTTAGTAAACATTCCTAGTAGGATAACTGTCTGCAGTATCTATCTGCCAACTAGAGAACCCGTTAATACTCACTTATTAGATGATTTGAAGTCACAACTTCCCAGGCCTCTTCTCCTCCTGGGTGATGTAAATGCAGAGCACACCAATTGAGGAGCTTCGAATACTAATATTAAAGGTCGAAAGATTTATGCTGTCCTTTAAAATTTGGATATCATTCCGCTTTATTGCACTCGACCTATACATGTCTGTCCATTTGATAGTGGCTCCATTCTAAATAGTTGGAAAGAGTCAATTATTTTCCCAATACTAAAAAATAACCTGCTCTCGAGATTTTAATGTGGATTGAAAAAAAATAACTCTACTTTAGATCACATTTTGAAGTTGGAGAGTGAGATATTGAATGCTTACATTAACAAAGAATACCTAGGGATTTCATTCGATACTAACCCTCATCTATAAACATACGGGTCGTATCCAACCCACAAGGCAGAAGACTGCGCATATCTCCTCATAGCACTGGAACGTCAAAGGGCTGTAAGTACCCTCTCAGTCCATCCCGCGAAAGGCACGGACCACTTTTACGTCAGTCAGGTATTATTATTAAAGCGGGTGCCCGGAGAGAGGGAGCTGCACCGAGACCTACAAGGCCTATTGTGCCACCCGACAAGCCAGCCTGTTACACCATCAGCGCCGTATCCAAGATGAACCTTAATAGAATCCAAAGGTTCAATGCAGGTAGCCTTCTAGGGTCATCTATGAAGTCTGCACCAAAATGTAGGTATCTCTTCGCTACAAGTGCTGGACATCTGCAAATGATATGGTGCGGCGTCTCGTCGTCTTCAAGGCACAGACTGCACCATGATGTCCTGGTCAGCCCCATAGAGAAGAGGTGCCGGTGCATTCTAGAGTGACCTGTCAGGAGAGCTGTTACTAGTCTTACCTTGGACCTGCACAGATTATGGAGAGCCTCCGTCCTCTTCTTGTCCACAAAGGAAAGGAACAGCTTCGCCTGTCTCTGGGTGGAGCTGCTGTACCACTTCCTCCGTCAGTCAGGTAAGAACTATTTCTTTTTATCATCTCTCAATGTAAATGTTTCCCTAACCAGGGTCGGATAATGTACTTACATAGAGATGCTATTGTTCCAGGTTTTCATTAAAAAGTCATGGCTTCTGGTGAAAATAAATTACTCATAACCATAGAAGACGTTATGGCCGAATTCAGGCGACAAGATAGATAGATAGATATGGAGTTTGGCGCTCTACTACTAGGTTATTTGCGCCTTCCAATATATTGGTTCGAAAAGGTTTGGGTTCGTTTATAAATGTTTAATTTAGGTATTTAATTAAATTTTGAGACGTCTGTGAGTTTGTGAGATAGGTGTAGTTCTTTGCCTTTGTGTAATGGTGTTATGCTTTGTTTAGTTACGGATTATTATAAATAATTAGTTACAGATTATATAATTTATTAGGTAAAGACCATTACAATCATTATCTTAAAATCCAATATGGCAATTATAATTTAAACCAAGACTATTATAATTTAAACTAAGACTATGGCAATTATAAGTTAAATTAAGAGAATTATAATAAAGTTAGACTAATTACAATCTTTTCTTAAACGTAAGATGTGATTTTAATATATTTTTTCTTTCTGTTTTTTTTTTTCTTTTTTATTATTAATCTTTTTTTAATGTTATTCTTTGTAATTTATTTTTTTATTTTTAATTTATTTTATTTTTTTTTAATTAATCCTTTTTTTTTTCATATATTTTGCAAGAGTTTTGCATCCTGATACAAGAGGTGCAATGTGATGTGGAATTACATGACTAAATTAATAAAATAGATTCGGAGTCTGACGATGGTATTCTCTCAAATGATGTTGAAGGAGGCCAGGAGCTCTCAAATCAAGAAATAGAATATCCAAGATATAGAAGATGATTTGTCCCAAATCGACCCACATCTGTCCCTGTGTGCCATGTGTGCTCCAGTGCCTGTGATTATTTTACCAAAACAGAAATGTGATTTAATGTGTTCCTCACATTTTATTGTGATATTCATTCAGTTATTGTGTATATATATATGTATATATATATGTATATATATATATATATATATATATATATATATATATATATATATATATACTATTTACTATATTTTCTTATTATTTTTTCTTGAACTGAAATGCTTGTTGTCTTTTATGAGTTGCCTTTTATGTTTTAAAAGTTTATTTTATTCACCTAATTTTTGAAAATAAATGAGTAAATCCCAATAACTTATTATTCCAGGCCCAAAAATGGCTCTATTAACCCATAAAGTCCCAAGCCTATTTCTACTATATTTTTTTTAAATTTTTCGTTATTTGATCCTCTTAGGACTTAAAAGAATGTATAATAACCAAAAAAAAAAAAAAAAAAATCAGCAATTATAGTTAAGGAGAAAAGTCCGTCTCGCAGGACTGCAATCATCTTAGCGCGGTTCCGTTCATATCCCTAGTCTAATTTGGAAAGATTAAAATAGAAGCAGTTATTATTTTGGTTCCACCAGTCTTTTTTTTTTTAAATGAATTATTATAATGGCGTGTCAACCCTTAAGGTCACTAACGCCATTCCTGTGAGTAGTAAAGTCTTGAAAGGTCATGATTTACAATCTTAGCTGGAAGGGTCCGCTACACTAGAAACAGACCCGCTAGTGACAAGGTCTTGGAATCTTGGAAATCTATATTTCTAACAATAAATTGTTTTTGTTATTTTACTTAACCAGTTTTATTGTCAAATACATTATCCAACTACCAGCAATTAAAAAATAACAAGAAATAAAACAGACAAAAAGAACCATTGGAATAAACGAAATCAATTAATTTAAAGCTTTAAGCACTTTTTTCTCCGATTGAAATCGCCTAATTAAAACTTTCTTCAGAGCCTTTTTTGTAGAGCATTTAGTAAGCTTCCGAATGGTAATCTTCCGCTTCACAAGATTGTCAACGGTTTTCGAGATACTAACGAAATTATACAAAGTTACCAAAACTTTTTTTGTCCGTTAATAAAATATTTTATTCTAACTCTTCCTTTACTCTAAACGTAACAAAAATTTCAACATATTAGTGTTGATGAAACTCGAACATGCAGAAAATGTTTCAACTGTATCCCATAATTCTAAGTACCAAAATCAAAGACAAAGAACCCTCCCTAGGAAGGACGCTAGGCAGTTGAAAAGCTATATATCTTGGAAATTCATATCTCTAACATTAAATTGTTTTTCTTATTTTTCTTAACCTGTTTTATTTTCAAATACATTATCCTAAGCAATTAAAAAATAACAAGGAATAAAAAACAGACAAAAAGAACAGTTCGAATAAGCGAAATCAATTACGTTTTAAGCTCTTATTTCTCCGATTGACATCGCCTAATCAAAACTTTCAATAGAACCTTTTTTTTAGAGCATTTAATAAGCTTTCTAATGGTATTCTTCCGTTTACCAAGATTCTCAACCTTTTTCGAGATATTAAGGAAAGTAAACAAAGTTACTAAAACTTTTTGTCTGTTAATAAAATATTTTATTCTAACCCTTCCTTAACTCCAAACGTAACCAAAATTTCAACATATTAGTTTTGATGAAAGTAAAACATGCAGAAAATGTTTCAACTGAATCCCATTATTCTAAGTACCCAAACCAAAAACGGTATTCAAAAAATATTTTTCCAATTTTCTTGAAAACGGTTAAAGCTATCGCCTTGAAAATGGTTTCATTCGTTTTCCTAGCCCAGGAGTCATATAAAACGAGTACTTAGAAGCTTATAAACTCAAAAACGTAAGCGTTACGATTTTTTTACGCGAATTTCGCCCCAAACGCCATCTTCCAGTAGGCGGATTTTGCTGGTTAACGAACTTGACCTTTCAAATTGGACGAAGGATTTTTGTACCAAATTTCATCAAAATCGGACCATTCGTCTTCTATCTAGAGAGCGAACAGACAAATGTATATATATATATATATATATATATATATATATATATATATATATATATAAATAAATATATACATATATTTATATATATATATACAAATTTGAACCACCGTTATTTTCGGTCTCTAGGGGTTCTGAAACGCGAAATTTTCTAGTCGGCACTTCCGGATTGTTTCATTGTATCAACCCTATAAGCGGGGTTCCTCCCTATGGGGGAGGGAGGAACCGCGCTAAAAAGATGCTGCGTTTACGCAACTTTGGGAAAAGCTAGGCATATCAGAAAATACCATGATTTTATTATAACATCGTTATTTACTTACTTTTTAGCGCGGTTCCTCCCTCCCCCATAGGGAGGAACCCCGCTTATAAGGTTGATACAATGAAACAATCCGGAAGTGCCGACTAGAAAATTTTGCGTTTCAGAACCCCTAGAAACCAAAAATAACGGTGGTTCAAATTTGTATATATATATATATGTATATATTTATATATATATATATATATATATATATATATATATATATATATTTGTCTGTTCGCTCTCTAAATAGAAGACGAATGGTCCGATTTTGATGAAATTTGGTACAAAAATCTGTCGTCCAATTTGAAAGGTCAAGTTCGTTAACCAGCAAAATCCGCCCACTGGAAGATGGCGTTTGGGGCGAAATTCGTGCAAAAAAAATCGTAACGCTTACGTTTTTGAGTTCATAAGCTTGTAAGTACTCTTTTTATAGGCTTCTTGGGCAAGGAAAACGAATGAAACCATTTTCAAGGCGATAGCTTTAACCGTTTTCGAGAAAATTGGAAAAATAGTTTTTGAATACCGTTTTTGGTTTGGGTACTTAGAATCACGGGATTCAGTTGAAACATTATCTGCATGTTCTACTTTCATTAAAACTAATATGTTGAAAGTTATGTTACGTTTGGAGTTAAGGAAGGGTTAGAATAAAATATTTAATGAACAGACATGAAAAGTTTTGGGAACTTCGTATACTTTCATTAATATCTTGAACACGGTTGGGAAATCGTGGTAAGTGGATAGAAACTATTTGAAAGCTTAATAAATTCTCTACAAAAATGATTCTAAAACTATTTTTGATTAGGTTATGTCAATCGGAGAAATAAGTGCTTAAAACTTCAAATACGTCTGTTTTGTTCTTATGAACGGGTTTTTGTCGTTCTTTTTGTAATTTTTGTCTCTTTCCCTTGGTTTTTTATTGCTTTTTATTTTTTTAATTTCTTATGTTGTATTTGTAAGGAAAATGTATGTGTGTGTAAAACAGGATAGGTAAAATGAGACCTATTTTCTGTTGTCAGAAATAATGAAAAGTTTTGGGAACTTCGTATAATTTCTTAATATCTCGAAAACGGTTGAAAATCTTGGGAAGCGAAAGGTTACCATTCGAAAGCTTACTAAATGGTCTACAAGAAAGGTTCTAAAGAAAGTTTTGAATAAGCGATGTCAATCGGAGAAATAAGTGCTTAAAATTTGAAGTAATTGATTTCGTTTATTCGAACAATTCTTTTTGTCTGTTTTTATTCCTCTTTTTACATTGCTTATAGTTGGATAATGTATTTGACAATAAAATAGATTAATTAAAATAAGAAAAACAATTCATTGTTAGAAATATATCAGGCTGTACCGTATGAAATGTCAGTTTTGGATTTGCCGATTTCCTTCAAATGTCTTGAAACTGTCGAGGCTCCTAATCCGAGTTCTTTGGCATATTCCCTATTGTTTGCAATTGCTTATAGTAGTCAAATGTATTTGCCAATAAAACAGGATACGTATAATTAGAATATTTTATTTTTGCGGTATCTTGGGGTTCTCAGATCCCTTATGAATATCTATTAGGCCCCCTTCGTATTTTTTCCTTAATATCTCGAAAAGGGTTAGGAGATCGTGGCAATTGAAATGTAACAGTTCGAAAGCTTACTAAATTCTCTACAAAAAATGTTTTACAGAAATGTTTGATGGGGTCGTCACATTAGGAGAAATAAGTGCTTAAAACTTAGTTAGTTTCCTTTATTTAAACGGATCTATTTATGTGTTTCCCGAAGTTTTTTTTTCACTGCTCGTTATTTTTGTACTTGCTTATAGTAGTCTAATGTATTTTTCATTAAATAGGATATGTATAATTAAAAGCATTATTTTGTTTGTTAGAATTCGAAGATGCCGTATGAATATCTAGATTACAGTACTGGTTTTGATTTCGTATTTTAGAATTGTTCTTGGTATTCCCTATTTTCATGTATTACCCTTAGTTCTTTATTGCTAGTAGTTTTTTTTTTTTTTTTTTTTTTATTGATTATAGAATATAAATCTATTTGGCAATAAAATAGGATACGTAAAATTAGAAACAATATTTCGGGTATTTCTGAGCGAAATGCCTTGTAAGATTGTCTACCACCACGAACGGCGTTTTTCCTCTATTTACCTCACATTTTAATTGGTTGCTGTTTTTAGCTTGTTTCCTGCTTCACTTCACAGATAGGAAACACGCTTCTGACGTCGACCCAATGACGTAATCCGAAGTGCCTAATAAATGATTTAACGTTTTAGAACAGGTAGATATCGAAAATAGCTGTTTTTAAATTAGAATCTATTGTTGAGTAATTATATGAATCTTTATACGGCTTTATTAGCCGTATTATTCTATATAGGCTTTATAAGGCAGGAGATACTACTTAATCTTGAAGACTTGTTCTTAGTCCTTCTTTATCAACTAGATAGGCTTTATTAGACATATTATTCTTCATAGGCTTTATTAGACAGGGAATTCTGATAAAATGTCGTGTTGTCGCAGCAAATTGTAATTACGATTTATCTAAGGTCAGGTAACATTAGCGAGTCTACATTGTTAAGATCACCGACAGCGAAGGTAGACAATTGCTATGATTTAGTCTACATATGTATATTAATTCCTAAATGTAGAAAATAAACTTTACAACGGTTAGATACTATGAACGAATAGACAGTCGGTTCAGTCCCAAACAAACAGAGGGTTTACTAGAAATTTACCTGCTAGGAGTTAATCCTCAAGAGAAGTAACCCTTGTAGGGTAATATAACCCAGGTATCTGCCGACACAAATACAAAGCCTTGCAAGAGTAGGTAGAGCAACTTTAAGATTTCGTTCACTAAAATTTCTTAAACTGACCTAGATTCAGACATAACATAACATAAATTATATTGTAAATATTGATAAAGATTAATTAGTTGTCAACATATACATAAATTAGCAATCAACAGTTTTCTTTGTACGACTATTATTAACGACTATTTAGTTATGAGACAATCTATAAATTAGCGATCAAAAGTTGCAGGTGATTCCGTATTAGATATTTATTAAATATTCATAAAGACTATTTGGTTGTAAACCGATTCATCAATAAGCAATCAATATTTTTAAACACTGGATATATACTAACCAATTATAACGACTGTTTAGTTATGAACCGATTCATAAATTAGCGATTAAAAAACACAGGTTTATTGACTAAATATTGATAAAAGTATTTAAATAGAAGAAAAAAAGGTTTCCTCAAGACTTGCTCTTGTTCAATTTGTATTTACTCTATTGACTTTATTAGGCATATTCTTCTATATAGGCTTCATTAGGCAGTGGTATCTACTCAATTTTGGGAACTTGTTCTTGATCCTTCTGTATCCACTAGATTGGCTTTATTTGGCATATTATTCTATATAGGCTTTATTAGGGAGTGGTATCTACTCAATTTTGAGAACTTGTTCTTGATCCTTCTGTATTCACTAGATTGGCTTTATTAGGCATATTATTCTATATAGGCGTTATTAGGGAGTGGTATCTACTCAATTTTGAGAACTTGTTCTTGATCCTTCTGTATCCACTAGATTGGCTTTATTTGGCATATTATTCTATATAGGCTTTATTAGGGAGTGGTATCTACTCAATTTTGAGAACTTGTTCTTGATCCTTCTGTATCCACTAGATTGGCTCGCTGGGAAAATTCCTCGCTGCACCCTGGATGTCGGAACTAATGACCTAGATGTAAATGCGCGGTTAAAAAAAAAAAAATAAAAAAAAAAAAATAAAAAAAATAAATAAATAAATAATATTGTATATATGTGTACATAATTTAACTAATTAAGAATATCCATACGTATTTGTTTTTATGTATTCTAAGTGAACTTGGGCACTGTGTGCGCCTCCTCGTGGCAGAATACGGGCAACTGATTGGTGGCTCTCGAGGCGGACCTGACATTCAGGTCTCCGGTTGGGGAGAAGGAATTGAGTAAGGTTTGATTGTTTTAATAGCCAAACCTTGTTCAGTTCTGTGGCAATCAGGCTAAGCACCTTAAATTCCAGGCAAGTTAGACGTAAAGAGATAATTTTAGCGCGGTTCCTCCCTCTCTCCATATGGAGGACCCCGCCCTCCAAATGGAGGCCTCATGACGCAATCCAGAAGTCCCGACAAAAAAGTTTGCGTTTAAGAACCCCTGAGAGACCGAAAATAACGGTGTTTCAAATTGGTATATATATATATATATATATATATATATATATATATATGTGTGTGTGTGTGTGTGTGTGTGTGTGTGTGTGTGTGTGTGTGTGTGTGTGTTTGATCGCTCTCTGGACACCCTTAAAAAGTTTTGGGTACTTTGTATATTTTCCTTAATTTTATTTTTTTATTTTTTTAAATTATTTTCCTTATATCTCGAAAACGGTTTGAAATCTTCATAAGCGGATCCTTACCATTCGAAAGCTTACTAAATGCTAATAATTCTGAAGCAATTATCGATTCATCGGAGAAATGAGTGCTTAAAAAAATAGTTTTTGAATACCGTTTTTGGTTTGGGTACTTAGAATCATGGGATTCAGTTGAAACATTTTCTGCATGTTCTACTTTCATTAAAACTAATATGTTGAAATTTTTGTTACGTTTAATATTTTATGTATAATGTATTTGACAATAAAACTGGTTAAGTAAAATAACAAAAACAATTTATTGTTAGAAATATAGATTTCCAAGATTCATAGACCTTGCCACTAGCGGGTCCGTTTCTAGTGTAGCCGACCCTTCCAGGTAAGATTGTAAATCATGACCTCTCAAGACTTTACTACTCACAGGAATGGCATTAGTGACCTTAAGGGTTGACACGCCATTATAATAATTAATTAAAAAAAAAGACTGGTGGAACCAAAATAATAACTGCTTCTATTTTAATCTTTCAAAATTAGACTAGGGATATGAACGGAACCGCGCTAAGATGATGCAGTTCCTGCGAGACGGACTTTTAAAATTTTATATTACTCTAGACAATATTTTATATAACTTTGGCTTGAGTTGAAAACATAAATACAATGTAAAAAAAATAAATTGAGTCAAAAAATTATTTTTATGAAAATTTTCTGAGCATTGCACCATCAAATTCCTCCCCTCCTTCTTCCAAGATAAGGCGAAAGAAACCATCTGATCGTCAAGTAAGATAATAAACAACGAAGAAAATGATGCCAATCCTAATCACAAACAATATTCACCTGCAGGAAATGTCAGGTGACTTTACATGTGCAATGCTCACAAAATTAAAAAAAAAAAAAAAAAAAAAAAAAATCTTTTTGGCTCAATTTATTTTTTTTTAATTGTAATTATGTTTTAAACTGAAGCTGAAGTTATATAAAATGTTGTTTAGAGTAATATAAAATTTAAAAAGTAAATAAATAACGATATTATAATAAAATCGTGGTATTTTCTGATATGTCTAGCTTTTCCCAAAGTTGCGCAAACGCAACATTATATTCGCAGGGCCACAGAATTGCCATAAAAATTATGATCGCTATTACTTTTATCGGTTAAATTTCTTATATGTTCAAGTAATGATTAGAGCAAACAAAATTTTTTGTTTAATAAATGCATAGATATTTTGGGCAAATTCGTAACACACTTCACAATTCAATATTTTTCGCAATATTAAAAAAAATAGCAAAACATTTTATTTGGGCATAAGAATTTTTTCCTTTTCTTTAAAGAGTTGCCTTGTTAGAAAAAAACTATTCAAACTAAATTAAAATATTTATTTGCATGAGAAAAAAAATCGTGAAAATAATGTTGCGTTTACGCAACTTTGGGACGAAATGGGTTAAGTACGGGGTCGGATACGACCCAACGTTTATGTGTAAGTGTCAAACTTAAACGTTTATAGAGTAGGGTTGAAAAGGCGTTTGACTGTGTTTGGCGTCGAACTAAAATGAGGGGAATCCAAGGGAAAACGTTGAAAATAATAATTGATTTCCTTCGGAAAGGGCATTCCGAGTGAGGCAAGGAAACTACACATCTGACCCAGGAATTCAGGAAAACTGAGTCCCACAAGGATGTGTACTGAGCAATATTTTATTCAAAATAGAAATGGATAAAGTTAAAGATTGTAAACACGAAATTATCAAAACATAATAAGAGTGATAAAATGTCAAAAATAGTTTATAAAATAAATTATGAAGCCTTTCATTACAGGAAATTTAGGAAAACTCAAGATTAATGGGAGCTGCAGCTGTAATAGATGATCAAACCATAAGCAAAAAAATTAACGATATATTTAGTATCTTTACAGCTGAACTCCACGGTCTGAACAACATACCCCTGACTGGCTACAGAGGAATTGTCTTATTTACTGCTCTCTGAAAGCACTTACAGACAGATACACAACCCATCTCGTCATTCCATGATCCCAGTGGACTCTTATTATGAATATTTTGAGTTTTATAAGAAGATAGAATTTGTCAGTGTTCGGTTGAAGTATCCTAATAAAACTAAATTTTTCATAGGAAAACGAGTTGCCAACGGCCACGTTGAATACACCGGTTCCCGCAGATCACCGAAGTTAAGCAACGTCGGGCGTGGTCAGAACCTGAATGGGTGACCGAACAACGTGCTGTTGGCATTATAAAAGGGTGGTAACCTATAGAAAGCCCCGGTGCTAATGGCCAAGTTGTAGATGCGCCGTAAAAAAAAAAGAAAAAAAAAAAAAGAAAAGAAGGCTAAACGAATTCTATTATCTCTTTAAAGCTGGTAACCAAGTCAGATGAGTTAACAGGTGTGACAGACCTCACTACTAGCGTTACTGATTGGGTCGCCACCTCTAAAGAGAGCGATAACAGTATAACATATATATTAAAAGGTTGAAAAAAGAAGGCAATTTTTATGAAAAAATACAATGTTTTATTGCACTTGAGATTTCTTTTCCCATTTCTCATATAAAAAATAATGATATATACAAAAATGAGTATCACAATGTCTTATCCTAGATTGGTAGATATTCTCTTGGCACTGAGGTTGCTCGATCTATTGAATCACTTCCTGTAGTGATATCCCGTGGAAGGACTGTAGGATGTTCCTGGTCTAGCGCCGAAGGATGGGGCACCATAGGATGGACTAGGACCAGCGTAGGAACCAGAACCACCGGTGTTGTACTCGCTCTGGGGGTTAGCAGCGTTGTAAGCCAACGATCTGTAAACAACATTGGTCAGGTGAATTGGTCTATAATTGTAAGCATCGATATTATTTAAGTAATAACAATTACACTTACTTGAGTATAGCTTCTGGGATTGGTGGAGGTGTAGGAAGATGAGCTCCTTGTGCTACGAATCCATTGGCATCAGCTGTGTACGTGACGGTGTATTGCTGTCCATCGGGTCCGGTGTAGGAATAGGATCCTTGAGCAGCGGTTCCTGACAGAGGTCCTGCTACTCCACCACTCTCCTGAGCGGAAATTCCGTTTCCGGTCTGGTAGCTGGAATTAACAAAGATATATAATTTATTTGATTAAAGAATGTTGGTGTTGACACATAAAAATTGAAAAGATGATAACGTATCATTTCAATGTACATTTGTCGCCCTTAATAATATTGAGGATCATTCTTAAAGACAAAATGAAGTTGACATTCGGATCAGGTTTACTTACAGATATTTCCTCGAGAAAAAAATTGTATAATATAAATTCGGGAGTAGCTGCCGAGAAATAATTATTTTTAACTTTAATCATGTGTATCTGAAGAAACTTTGCTTTTGTCAGTGTTTGCATTCTTGTCCACTATAGACTTTGCAATTCTGTTCGCTTGCAAATCTTACACAACTGTAAACATTAAATTTGTTGATGAAATATATCATAATCTGTCCCACGAGAAGGAATTATTAATTGGTTGTCACTTTATCTAGAAAACTAAGGACTTCTTGAGGGGTACATTCAAAAGTGACCCAATATCAGACTGGATTCAAACAGAAATCTCTTAGGATCTTAGGATAATAATATAATATTCATTGGCAACCTGAAGAACTTATTTTAGTGTCGAGTAAAAATACTTTTTAATTAGTTAATTGTCTTGAACTTATGCTTTGCATATTTACGCTTGCAGAAATAAGTGCATGCCCTTCCCATTGAATATGGGCGTACAATAGACTTAGGAAATAAAGTATTACCACCACAACGGAGGACATCCCTGAAATGCTTTCTCTTCGGAATGCTTCAAAAGTCCAAACCACCCTTAGGGCATCGTGGCCCAACTAATCTTGAGAGGTCTCTTGCCCAACTGGGTTACTTATTGTATTCTTATTATGGTTTCTATATAATTATAGAGTGACAGATAAAGATTACAAATAAATAAACTGAAGACGCCAAGGAATTATATATAAAAGATTGTTTTAAATTATTATCATTGGTAGATCCTTCTTATGTTGTACTGCTTGAAAAATCTATGTACACATTCTATGATGAAATGAGGATACCAAAAGATGGAAGCAATTTTTTTTAAAGTTATTGCAGTAGTATTTTTAACATACTGCTCCTTTGAGCCAAACGAATGCACGGGCGCAGTCTATAGGCACTTAGGATGCAGGGGTATAATAGTGAAAACAATTTAATATATAAAATTAAATACCAAAGCTTGTATACAAACTAGGGTTTTGCTAAATCTTGCAGGGATAAAAAGTGGTGGAAGAGTCGGGATTTAAAGGTTTCTAGGTTGGTAGAATGGCGGACAGACAGAGGTAAGGAATTCCATAGCGAGGTGGCACAGGTGAAAAAAGTTTTTTCAAATAATGCAGTACGGTGGGAAGGACTATAAAGATCGGAAGGACGAGATCGGGTGTTACGGTAGTGAACAGAAGATTTAAATTTAAGGAGTTGAAAAATATAAGGTCTTGTGGATTGAATAAGTTGATAAAGGGCTGAGACGAGGAAGTACTGTCGATGATAAAAGGGAAATAGCCAATTTAGCTCCTGGTAGAAGTATAATAATATATAGCAAATGTAAGGTGGACATCGCCATTAAGTTGAACGTCAACAAATAAAAATAAAAAAACTGATAGGAATTCATGTTTTGAGCCCTTTCTCCGTTCATGGTTCAAAGAAAGCTCATTTCAAGCATTTCGGCACCATCCAAAAATATTTGATTATCACAAATCTTGGTAAAACCATAAAAATCTCTGAAACGAGCAGCTGTTGCTATTTGGTGTATGTACTAGTAGCAGGTATAGAAATACCTGTTCTATCCAGACACGATCCTCGTCCTATTTGGTGTACTAGTAGCAGGTATAGAAATACCTGTTCTATCCAGACACGATCCTCGTCCTATTTGGTGTATGTACTAGTAGCAGGTAGAGAAATACCTGTTCTATCCAGACACGATCCTCGCTCTATTTGGTGTATGTACTAGTAGCAGGTATAGAAATACCTGTTCTATCCAGACACGATCCTCGTCCTATTTGGTGTACTAGTAGCAGGTAGAGAAATACCTGTTCTATCCAGACACGATCCTCGTCCTATTGACCGTGAAAGGTCTCGTCCGTGACATAGTCAGGTCGATGCTCTATTGACTAAGTCTGGCGAATCGTTCGTTTTCATTTTTCATCATCGCCGAAAGGAAAGCTGAACTCCGAAAAAGGAAATGTAGACATTAACTTGATTTTTTTTTATATATTGTATATGCTTCTACCAATTTAGTAAAAAATAATACAGTACAGTTTACTAAAGAGTACAAATAAATTTTAGTAATTAAAACGTACATGAATTACTACAGTGATGCCTATTTTTTTAAAAATATTTTTTTTAGAAAGAAAAAAAAATATTAATAAGAAGAACAAATAATGCCAAATATACAAAAACTATTTAAAATATGCACAAGAAATAATAATAATAAAAAAAAAAATACAGTCCCGTAACAGGCCACGAGGGCCCTGAGGGGCAGATACTATAGAGGTATCTGATTCATGACCATACGGCACACTAGGGAGGTAGTGTGGTCTGTACTATGCTCCGGCCGCCTGATTTTCCCCTTGCTGCTTTGACTGCTACAGTCATTAGCACCCAAGGTACCCGTTGTTGAATTAATTAAAGGCTGGGTTGGACTAGGGACGGTCAGGGAGGCCGAATTCAACCCATGGATGGAGACACTAGAAGAAAAAATCTTTAGTGCTTGCTCAGGATTTGTACTCAAATCCTCCAGCTTATTAGTCCAGTGCTCTACCACAGAGCAAACCTCGCCCCCCCCCCAGAATAAATCAAAGCCGCCCATTTAATATACATTTAATATTTATTTATTAAGTACTAAAATGCTTTGAAGGTTACACGACAGGGTATTTTATAGCATTAACATTTACTTCAAAGGTTCGATTCCCGTAAGGGGTTATGGTTAATTTTTTTCGAAAAAAAGAAAGTCATCAAATCTACCCTGTTCGGCCTTTAAAGTGTCATAACCTAATAAAACTCACCCCAAGAAATGCGAGTTATTAACCAATTAAGTAGCTCAGGATTAGATGGCGTTTGCATTTTCTCCGCGTGACATCCGACATTCTTTAAATTATTGACATCGATCAGGGATTTTTGGCGTAAGATTTAATATAATTTCAGGCATTAAGTGATTAAAATAGGTACATTAAATTGTTTGAAGGTCAAAATCTTTTAGACTGTGCTATCCAAAAATTTAATAGGAATAACGAGGTATTAAAATCAAATCTGTGAATGTACATTCTTACAAAGTCTTAGAATTTTGTTGTTGTAATCTGGTTTATTGGTTGGGATTAGGATGTTTGTTTATGAGCAATAAACAGCGATATTATTATGCCCATCGGGTTTATTGTTCAAACTAGTTATACAAAAGTTGAACACATTTGGACTTAATCATCCCTTTCATAAATTGTTCAAATAATGTACATGACTCATAGGGCTATGCTCGCAAAATAAATAACAAAAATGTATTTATAAGAAAGACGATTTTTATAAAAGCTAAAATATCGACCCAAATTTATAAGTATTCGAAGACACAGGAACATAATTATGGCAGTAATTAGCATAAAAAAAAATTTAAATTTCGTCATTAATTTTAATAATGACAGGGCGTCTTGTAGTGTCCTACTTTGGCACTCTTTGTTAGGAAATATTCTTTTTAAAGAGAAACAAAAAAAAATTAAAGAACGTTTATGGTCATATTGTTATTGGTGAATGTATTTCTGGCAAATAGATTCATTCTCTAAGTTTTCTAAATTTTATGGACAGAAATCTAAATAAAACAAGAGCTTGAGGGGTTTCCAGTGCCCCTTCCTTGGGCATCCTTGTGTTTCAACACATAACAGTGAAGATTTGATAGTTAGCCGTCGAGGTGATAAGCAAAGATGGAATAATTGAGATTCTTCTAAAAAAAAAAAAAAACCTTAATACGATTTTTGTAAAAAAAGTCTATGTTCAGGACGTTTCGGCTACTCGTTGGTTGCCGACGTCAGCAATGAAAGTGCCGGGAGGCAGAGGAAGACCAATGTTAATACTTAAGTAACCATTGCGGAAGTGTCCAACGTCCTTAATATAGATTTTTTTACAGAAGTCGTATTGAGTTTTTTTTTTTTTTTTTAGCCGAATCCCAACTATTCTATCTTTGCTTAAAGCAGTAATATTGGCGCAAATTTTCTTAATTTTTTTCCAAATACTGCGGAGATAAATACGTCACATCAGAATAGCATACCGATTGAATTATCAAAATTGATTTTGTTGCTATAAGAACCTATAAAGGTGAATTCTGATACCATTCATTGATACTGATTACGAGAAAAATCGTAACATCTCCGGATTGTTGAATGTTCCCCATTACTACAATGTGACGTGAGGCATTAGAATCCTAATATCATATTATGTAATGTTATGCAACACATCAATGAATGAGCTTTTTGTGAGATGTATTTCTAGTGGTCACGTACTCCTAGGATTGTAAAACGCTGCATCTTCCATCTCACTTCGAGTGCATTTCGTGTTCTCATCGCTAATGCGTCTTATATAATAATAATACAATGAATTTAGTATCCAATGAAGAACTGTTTATATTTCTAGCGCGTTTCCAACCTCCATCCATGGAGAGGAAACCAGCTAATGACGTTGACACAATCCAGAAGTGACGACTAAATATTTTCACATTTCAATACCCATAGCTCAAGGAAATAACGGCTTCAAATAAATATATATATGTGATAAAACGTTTTAAAAAATACTTTGACTAATTTAAAAGGCTAAGTTCGTTAACCAAGAAAATCCGCCCTCCGGAACAATCTTATCTCGGCAAAATTTGTACGAAAAATCTCGCGGTGACTACAGTATTGCGTTTATAAGCTTCCAAATACACATTTCAGAGGTTTTCGATCGTTGGCGATATAATGAAACTATATTTTAGGCGATATCTACAGCAGTTTTTGGAGAAAAAAAAGAACAGGACAACATTTCTTAAGTAATAGAATATTTGAAATAATTAAAGCTCTATAATCAGATTTAGGTTAAGTAGTGACTAAATGTTTTAAAACTGTTAAAAAATATTATTTTAACTTATTTATTTTGTAAGAATGGAAGTATTTATTGTATGTGTGTGTTTAGCGTTGGTATAAATGTATAAATGTGTGTTCTGTTTCATGTGTATAATCGTGAATGTGTTTTGAAATGTAAATATACTCTTTAGGCTTAGATTTATGATTAACGTTAGTTCCGATATATGTTAAAAGGAACTAACACACATTGTACATAGTACTTTTAGTATTAGAGTTAGAAGTAAGTTATATATAAACTCGGCTTCTATATTAAGCCTCGTGAGAATTGTTCCATCATATGTTAAAAATGAAACAATTCACAATGGTGCTAATGATCCTGGAAATAGATGCAAAAAAAAAAAAAAAAAAAAAAAAAAAAAAAAAAAAAAAAAAAAAAAAAAAATCTAAACAACTTTGGGTATGGATTCAGCCGTCTAGATGTTTGCCGTTCATCCAAAATAAGATATTTAAATTTGGGGGGATCGCACTAGTTACTGCGAGTCAGAAAATTGAAGTATCGACTTTAAAAACAGGATATACTTAAATCGTACAACTCCTCAGGGGACACAATTAACGTGTAATTTTACACAACTAGTGTAATTTCTTTACTAAATTAATATTTACGAAGTCGAACAAACATTCATTTCCTTGTTTTTGATGAGATTTAATGAATTCCCCCAAAAAAGGTTTTTCCGCGTGAAAAAAAAAATATTATTTTGATGAAAATCTGTACATAACCCATTTTGAAATCCATTGCCTCAATTTATGAATTTCTTATCACATAAACTCTTTGATAACAATGGAATGTTAACCATACTTTATTTATGGATTTTGATACCTTGACATTAATATTTTAATGTTATATTAGAAATTATCTGACTTATTTTTTCCTGTTCCTCCACGAACCCGCAAAATTAGCCAACTGATGCCTTAGCACCCCTGTTCATTTGGCCTCCTACACACAGACATATGTATATATATATATATATATACATATAAGTGTGTGAATTAGTTACTGTTGCCATGAAACCATGTATCTTCTAAACATTTGATCATTTTGTTTCGAGCCAGAAAGTGTAATATCCTGCAGATTATTAAATTTAGGCAAGACATTACTTAACTTTGTTACAATAGGCGAACTATTACTATTTTCAGCGCAATACGCTAATTGTGGGCGCCAATTTTCTTTTATGGGAAGAGAATTTAGTTTTGTTGCAACTGACCCAATTCTCGTGGTCCTAAATCAGAAGGGCATTTCGCAACAATCGTCATAAGGTTTTCCTTTAAATGGTTTTAGTCCAGTAAAAGTTTCATGATTTATGATATTCAGGTCATAAACTATCATATACATTTATAATTATGCCTTGGTTTTTACTTTTTCCTATTAGCCCTTTCCGAAGTAATAAAGCTAATAAAATATTGAAATATGTCTTCAGATATCTATCATACCTGACGAAAATGACTACGTTAAAATTTGTGTGTCTATATATATATATATATATATATATATATATATATATTAATTCTTGTGAAAGATGACCCGATATATATTTTCCACTTTTTCTTGTTTCTTTTTCTGGCAGGGGGTCGATAAAGCAGTACACTCTTTGTTCGCATTTACTGCTTTATTTGGTATGTATCGCCCGACATGTTTCGAGCCTTTCTGCACCTCTTCAGGGGCCTTCCTTATCAGGAAGCCCTCTCGTCATGCTGTCTAGCCTCAGTCAGGCGTAATACTTATTTATAATTACTTTAGTATTACGCCTACAGGCTAGACAGCATGACGAGAGGGCTTCCTGATAAGGAAAGCCCCTGAAGAGGTGCGAAAAGGCACGAAACACGTCGGGCGATACATACCAAATAAAGTAGTAAATGTGAACAAAGAGTGTACTGATTTATTGACCCCCTGCAAGAAAAAGAAACAAGCGAAATAATGAAACTAACGAAGAACTTTTGTTGTAAAAAATGTATATAAAATCCGACGTTTGGAAGCCACGTTAAATTTAACGTTAAGCGTTAAAATATAACTATAAAACTGGCCATTAAATATTTAAAAACGGAAACTTATTTATGATTTTATGTAATTAAATAGATTATTTGAAGCTCAGGAGGCTTACTTATGCAGCTCCTGCGAGATAAACGTTTTGTGATTGTAACTGTTTATTATTTTCATTGCTAATGTTAATTTCCATAATTCGAAAATATAATTTGCTTACCTGTAGGAGTAAGAACCATCTCCAGCGTTAGGGTTGTTCTGATATGATACAATAGGGATGACAGGACCTGAAGGAGCGCCAGCATAAGAAGCACCACCAGCACCAAATGAACTGCCTCCGTATCCTGGACGCGCAGCACCGAATCCCGCACCACCAGCACCAAAACCTGCACCGCCAGCACCAAATGAACTGCCTCCGTATCCTGGACGGCCAGCACCAAATCCTGCACCGAAAGCACTGCCGGCGTATCCTGGCCGCCTTGAGCCAAAAGCACCTCCGGAATAGCCCGGTCCTGTGATGAGTCCTACACCACTGCCTGATCCTCCTCTAGGTGGAAGGTAGGAGTTCAGCTGTGCTCCATAGGCACAGGAGATGCACAGCACGGATAGCAATACCTGGACAAGTTATTTATCGTGAATTAATTTCATTCTTTGATTTAAGCTATTTTAATTAGTGGTTCGATATATTTTTAAAGTTATATTAAACCACTGTATAAGGGTGAAAACATAGTGGAGCGGCGAGGGTAGAGGGTAGCCGAGAGGGTAGCCAAGAGGGTAGCCGAGAGGTTTGACCCTCTTGGCTACCCTCGCCGCTCCACTATGTTTGAGCAAGTGTAAATACATGCATTATTTTTAACCCTCTCGGCTACCCTCTACCCTCGCCGCTCCACTATGTTTTGGCAAGTGAAAATACATTATTATTTCTAACCCTTTTGGCTACCCTCTACCCTCGCCCCACCACTATGTTTTGGCAAGTGTAAATACATTATTATTTCTAACCCTCTCGGCTACCCTCTACCCTCGCCGCTCCACTATGTTTTCTCCCTAATAAAATCGTCAATATTTATCTTCATTCAATAAGTTTTTAAATTTTATTTATTATATATTTTTTTGAAAGATTATCTTACCAGGCTGATATTTTACAAACTATGAATGTCACATTCGGATCTAGTCGGATTGAAATATATTAAGCCTCATTATACTACAAAGAAGGATTCCACGAGAAACCTTATTAACTCATGAGTTGTGGCAATATTTGTTTTTGGAATCAGCCCGTTAATTGATTTTAGAATTGATTATGGAAAATAAAACTTCTGATTGGTCGAGAATTGATTTTTTAATAATTAAAAATGGCATTTTAATGACCAATAAGACTTCTATTTAGAGGGGAATCATTGCTAATTTATTAAGCAGAATAATGCCTTTCATTCATTCTTAGATACTAAACCTTAGAACAAAAAATTAATTTGGCTTAAAAGCGCATCTCCCTATAGAAGGAGGAGAAAATAACTTCTGAAATACCAAATATTAAAATACAACATATTTTATAGTAGCATAATTTATTTACATTTCTTTAAATGTACTTTATAATCATTTACTGTTTTACTCCACTATGCTATAAACAGTAACAATTACATTTTCGTTATTTTTCAGAATTTTTACGATATTTATGACATTTAAAAATAACATTTAAGCGGAAAATGTTAAAATTAATATTTTTTTTTGTAATTCTGTAAAATATTGGTTGTATTTAAAATCTAGAGCCAGAAATCTCATAATATTTTGGAAAAAATACAAAATCCATATTATTAAAATGACTTGATTCCGAACCATGATTATTATTTTCATTATTGTGTTTTTAGTAGAATATAAATAATTAGATTTGTAAGATTCTAAAATAGGAATATCATTCCCATTAGGTTTTCTAAACGTCACTCGGAACCTTGATTGCGCCATTGTAACAGCTCTTTAACTATCGTTGGAAAATTATTTAGAAGAAGAAGAAATTCTTTATTTATAAAAATAAAGTGTGCTGCCCAAATGTTTTGGGGCGCTATAAACACAGCGTACTTATCAATCTTACGAAAATTCATTTCAGTTGGTTAAAAAAAGGTTATTATATTAATTTGGAAAAATGAATTTTGTAGATCTGTTTTAAATAAATAATTAAACGAATTTTGATACTATTTTAAATGCAAAACATTATAATGAAAAGTTTGGCCAAATTTGGTGAAATGATTTTCGAAAGATTGATAAGCAGCTGGTTAGCTCCCCTATATGTGATTGTGGAGTATCCCCAGGGAATCTATCTAAATAGATTCCGCGAGGATAGACAGTTCCTGTGGGTGCACGCCTAAATCTTGCAAAAAGTCTTGCGTCTGTTTCGGAATCGCCCCTCTTGCTCCTAACCAAAGGCCTTCAACTATGTATTTTCTTCGCCCGAATTTTTCTTCGAATTTTTCCTGGTAGAATTCTATACACTTGGTACAGATTTCTCTTTTTTCCAAATTAATTTCTTCTGCTTGGTGTGGATCGTTTGTCTCGTTTCGCACAGTGGGGTCGATAATGTATGCTTCATTCGATTTATCTTTGAAATTAGTATTAGGACTAATCAGAAAATCATAAATTATAACTCTTAGGAATATATTATTTTAGTAAAGCCTGCAATTTTGGCTTATAAGCGCTTTCCTGGAGGACAATTTTCATGATATTTTACAAAGAAATTTCTATTCGCATTATCGAAAACCATAAAAAAAAAAAAAAAAATCAGTCCCGTAACAGGCCACGAGGGCCCTGAGGGGCAGATACTATAGAGGTATCTGATTCATGACCATACGGCACTCTTGGGAGATAGTGTGGCAAGTACTACGCTCAGTCCGCCTGATTTTCCCCTTGGCTGCATCGACTACTAGAGTCATTAGCATCCAAGGTACCCATTGATAAATTTATTAAAGGCTGTGTTGGCCTAGGGACGGTCAGGGAGGCCGAATTCAACCCATGAACGAAGACACTAGAAGAAAAAATCTTTAGTACTTGCTCGGGATTTGAACTCAGGCCTCCAGCTTATTAGTCCAGTGCTCTACCACTGAGCTAACCTCGCCCCTCGAAAACCGTAAATAAAATGTAATTGCGTGATCTTCTGCTCATTATACAACCTCCATAAAAACGAGTTTCTGCGTGATCATTAGAGCTCAAATCTTGTTTTATTGACCCGATGTTTATTTGTAGTATTTAACAGCATTTTTTTCAGGATCGTTGAAATAATCATTAAATTATTTTGATGCTTATAACGTGTACATTCTGTGCAACAAATATTGCTTCATTATTTTTCATCAAGCACTACATCATTATTAATTTTTTATGAGATCATTCCGATTTTGAGGCATGAACAGTTTATGATAAATTCTTAAAAAAAAAATTATAAGGGGACCTTACGCAAACGAACTTCAAGAATTAAAACTTTCTGATTTTTTTTTTTTTTTTTTTTTGAAGCTTCATCGCTGTGAATGTTACAACGTGTACACTCCTCTTAGGGCCGTGGAGTCCCACTAGGGGTTGTGGCTTTTATAATAATAAAAAAAAGGAAGGCATCACTGCTATCGTTTCTGAAAAAATGACGATAACCTCTATACAACCCTAACCCGTAAGAAAAATAAATATATCCTTCTGTGTTTATATTAAAAGTATTCTAAAATTATATGATTTTTTGAAATCTATTTACTCTCCTCGTTGTTGTGATTACTGCAACTGGTGATGAAACTATATGAAAGTTATAAAATTATCCAAACTGAAGACAATAATAAATGACAGTGCTAAAAAATAAATAAAAAAATAAAAAATAATAATAATAATTAATGACCATTTAACGACGAATACCCCATTTGTAAAGCTCATCGGGCGTTGTATGCGTGACCGCCTGAGAAAATTAGGTACACTTTGGTATTGCCCATAGTTGGCAACCTGTGGATAGCACGTACTCAAATAACATCTCGAAAGAAAAAGACATTTTCCAGCGTAGCCAACTTACACAGAAGCGTAAATTACTCAATCAGCATTTTCCCTCATTTTTAGAAAAGGTTATTTTACAGAAATGTATCATTTGTTTTACCGAAACATCATTCTACTGTTAAATGTAATGAACAAAAATTACATACTGTGGAAAAACAACACAATAAACACAAATTTATATTAGTAAATTTAAACCATTGTTATTTTCGTGATCCATGGGCTCTGAAACGTGAAATGTTCTAGTCGGCACTTCCGGATTGCGTCTTGAGGTAAACCTTATAAGCGGGGTTCCTCCCTATGGAGGGAAAGAGGAAACGCGCTAAAAATATAGCCAATTATTATTTATCTATATGCCGACAAGAATCATAAGATTTATTAGCAAAACATTTGATCAATATTGAGAATAAATAAAATACCTCAAAACACGTTTAATATTAACAACATTAAGTGCAAAATATTTCAAAGTAATCTTGACGAGTTATCGATATAGGATTAAAGTAATTTGCATAGGATACATGTTTAAGGAATCTATGAATATTTAATGATGATTTAACCGGGACATCCTGTGAAATAAAATCCGATTGCATCTCTTTTTAATGCATATTAATATTGCAAGCTAGTAGCCTATTTTATGTGGAATGTGTCGTTAATAAGCTATAACGGTCAATAGAAAATTAATCTATTTTTTTTTTTTTTTTTTTTTTACTTAACATATTTGAAGTAATTTATTCGTAAGCCCCAAGAATTAAAATGGAAATGGCAAGCGTGCAGAAACCCCACGTAGAAGGTGTGGATTTAAATCCTTGTTAGGGCACGTTGGATTTTTTTTAGTGATGTCCTAGCTGAAAAACTGTCAGCATCCATTATTAACATTTCGAAATTTTAGTATATCAAACAAAGTATTTTTGTGCCAAATCCTTCATTTTTATTGTAGAAAAGAATAGAACTATTCTGGAATAGTTTCTCTAGATTCTTATGAGTTTCTTATGAATAAACTCATAAGATTCCAGAGAAAATATATATATATATATATATATATATATATATATATATATATATATATATTTATATGTATATTAACGCGCGTTGACTTCTAGGCCAATAGCGCCGACGTCAAGGGTGCGACGAGGAATTTTCTAAACGAGCCGTGAGATGAGAATATTCCTGCCTCCGATGGGAATCGAATCCATCATCTCCCGCATATGAAACCGAGGCGTTAGCCACTAAACCACGGGAGACCCTTTTTAGCGCGGTTCCTCCCTCCCCCATAGGGAGGAACCCCGCTTATAAGGTTGATACAATGAAACAATCCGGAAGTGCCGACTAGAAAATTTCGCGTTTCAGAACCCCTAGAGACCGAAAATAACGGTGGTTAAAATTTGTATATATATATATATGTATATATTTATTTATATATATATTTGTCTGTTCGCGGATTTCTGGCTTCCCTGATGGTCCGATTTTGATGAAATTTGGTACAAAAATCTGTCGTCCAATTTGAAAGGTCAAGTTCGTTAACCAGCAAAATCCGCCCACTGGAAGATGGCGTTTGGGGCAAAATTCGCGCAAGAAAAATCGTAACGCTTACGTTTTTGAGTTCATAAGCTTGTAAGTACTCGTTTTATAGGCTTCTTTGGCTAGTAAAACGAATAAAACCATTTTCAAGGCGATAGCTTTAACCGTTTTTGAGAAAATTGGAAAAATACTTTTTGAATACCGTTTTTGGTTTGGGTACTTAGAACCATGGGATTCAGTTGAAACATTTTCTGCATGTTTTACTATCATTAAAACTAATATGTTGAAATTTTGGTTACGTTTGGAGTTAAGGAAGGGTTAGAATAAAATGTTTTATTAACAGACATAAAAAGTTTTGGTAACTCTGTATATTTTCCTTAATATCTCGAAAAAGGTTGAGAATCTTGGCAAACGAAAGAATACCATTAGAAAGCTTACTAAATGCTCTACAAAAAAGGTTCTGATGAAAGTTTTGATTAGGCGATGTCAATCGGAGAAATGAGTGCTTAAAACATTAAAGTAATGGATTTTGCTTATTCGAACTGTTCTTTTTGTCTGTTTTTATTCCTTGTTATTTTTTAATTGCTTATATTTGGATAATGTATTTTACAATAAAACAGATTAGGCAAAATAAGAAAAACAATTCATTGTTAGAAACATAGCTTGCCAAGAGAAGAAGATTCGATGACGTCTTTTGAATATTTTTAATTGCCTTTATGCTGTTGGTTTTTTATTTTATTTTTTAATTGATTTTATCTGTAGAATTATTACTATAGTAAAAGAACACAGGAATATGTGAAAATTTTTGATATTTTCCAATTCATTGAAACGTATGAAATGAAGTATCGCTAGAAGAGGTTTCTAGGGTCTTGCGGACCCGACCCTAACCCAGGGTATAGCCATAAAACCCTTTGTACAAAGGCCGAGGAAAATATTATCTGTTTCTATTCTATGCTTTTCAAATGAGAATAGGGATATGAACAAGAACCGGGGTCTCCCGTGGTCTAATGGCTAGCGCCTTGGATTCATAAGCGGGAGATGGTGGGTTCGATTCCCAACCTCCGGCAGGAATTTTATCATCCCACGGCTCGCTGGTAAAATTCCTCGCTAAACCCTAGATGTCGGCTCTAATGACCTAGATGTAGATGAGCCGTAAAAAAAAAAAAAAAAAAAAAAAAAGAACTGGAACCGCGCTAAGATGACGCAGTTCCTGCGAGTCGGACTTTTGTATCAATCGTATGTTATCAAATTCGGACCATTTTTTTTTACAAATATGAAAAATCGTTATTTTGGTCATCTGAAACGTGGAATTTTCAAGATTTGGTATCGTCTCTTCAGATCTACGTCATAACCAGGTTTCTCCCAATAGAAGGAAGAGAAAATATGCTTAAAAAACAACTACAGAAATACCAAATATTAAATAGGTACAAAATATTTTATAGTAGCATAATTTATTTACATGTCTTTAAATTTACTTTATAATCATTTACTGTTTTACTCCATTATGCTTTAAACAGTAACAATTACATTTTCGTTATTTGTCTACTTTTTTACGATATTTATTTCATTTAAGCGGAAAAAATAAATAACCATATTATTATGCTACTTGATTCCGATCCATGATTTTTATTTGCATTATTGTTTTGTGTTTTTAGTACAAAATTAATAAGAAAATTTCTAAAATTCTAAAAAAAATATCATTAATGTAAAGTTCCCTTTTCAAGTATTGTGAGAATATTTTTTATGAAACATTTGTATTGTTTTACAAAGAAAAATAATTTTAAAACGTTTTTAAACTATGCAAAAATAATAAAATATATATCAAATTGATTAATAAAATATAAAAAATATCAAAGCTATAAGATAAACATAATAAGATTAAAAAATGGTACTCACAAATGAGTTCATGTCTGTAGTGAGTATTGAGTTTGAGTTAGGGTGAGTGTCCGAGTCTTGGCTTATATATCCTTCAGGGAGAGGATCATCCCCACCCTAGCTTTACGCAAGGACTCATCTTGAAGTTCAGCTGAATCTGCAGGCTATTGCAAATAGATCAATTTCCGAAATAGTTCTTCCAGAAATAGTTATCGCAGGAAACTAGTTTCATCTTCACGAGAAAACTGAATTGTTAATCCTTCTAAAGGGTCTGATGTTAATAAGATTTTATTATTGGTGAAAACTTCAGGACCTTTTAGCACTTTCCTCCGAAGGAAAGTAGCTATTGAGGTTGGACTCATGACGGAATTTTTGAAAAATTTCTTCAAATCTTTATCGATCCTACCTAGTAGACACCGAAAATGACCCCCGTTAAAATTTATATATATCTATATATATATATATATATATATATATATATATATATATATATATACGAAGAAAACAAAAACTCTGGCCGCTATCGTGTTAACAGACATATATATATATATATATATATATATATATATATATATATATATATATATATGTCTGTTAACACGATAGCGGCCAGAGTTTTTGTTTTCTTCGTTGCGAAACTTGGTATATAGCATTCAATTAGCAAACGATTGAACGAGTTCGTTAACCACTAAAGTCGGTCCACCGGAAGGGGGGGTTTACCCCGAACCCAAAACACTTATTTGACTATGTCAGCGATAATATTTGTTATATTTCAACGAAACTTGGTATTCGTAGTGGTAATATAGAGAGAAAAGTGAGATATAAAAATGAACTAAATCGGTTCATTAGAAGGGGGGGTTTACTCCGGACCCACAATACCAATTCGCCACTACCATCCGTGATTTTTGGTATATTTCGACGAAACTCGGTATTCGTAGTGCTAATCCACAGGTAAATGTGTGTTGTAAAAATAAATTAAATCGGTTCATTAGAAGGGGGGGTTTACTCCGGACCCAAATTCCTAATATACTCATACCGGTCGTAATTTCTGCTGTATTGTAACGAAACGCGGTATACGTCGTGGGTAACTCATGAGAAAGAAGTGTTGTAAAAATGAGCTGAATCGGTCAATCGGAAAGCGGGGGTTTAATTTGTAAAATATTTGAATAGAAAAGCCGGCAGACGTAGGTTCACAAAGCCGCCGCAAGGAGCGCTTTCTACCACTAGAGTGACTGTATCCTGTTCCTGCGTTAGATCAAAATACGATAATATGAGGATTTTTGTATTTATTACGTAGTGTAGTAGGTACCATGTGTAAACATAACTCTGGAAGCAAATTAATAATTGATCAGTTACTCATTACAAAATGAGAACTATTCATGTTTTTATTTTATTTATGTAGGATATTTTAAGCAAATTGTTCTGGAAAGCAGTCTACACTACCCAAATTCTGAGGAAAGTGCTTAGTTATGCAGCTCCTGTGTGACGGACTTTTAATGTTTGATTGAATGGCGTTTGGCGTTAATATAAGTCAATTTATGCGGATAGTTTGACTCCCTCTCCCGCCAAATCCTTATCAGAATACATTCCAAGTAAATATAACATTTGATTTAATCATGACTCATACCCTCCGCAATAAGTGATGGATATCGGCCATTGTCCTAAAACAAAGTCCGACTCGCAGGAACTGCATCATCTTAGCGCGGTTCCGTTCTTAATGTCATTTGAAAATCTTAGAATAGAAATAAACTTCCTTTTTTTTTTTTGTATATATATCTCGTGAAAATTGTCAACATCCTCTGGAACATCTTGAATAAAAGTGATATTAAGGCGTCAAAAAAACCGGCAGTAGTAACTCACACAGAAGCGGAAATTACACAATCTAGCTCTCATTCTAAAGTAAAGCTCTATGCATCAATAAAATAAAACAAAAACGTGAATAAGCGTATATAAGGGGGGGGGGCTGAAAGGGCTGCTCCCCCCCCCCGCAATCGGTAAAATTGTATCGTAATCGTAAAAACCTTAAAAATAATAAGATCACTTAGTTCAGAAAAAAATAATTTCTTTTGGGCGTAATAGCGTTTTAATTGTCTAACTATTCCATGTCCTAGATTTTTTTATCCCATACCCCCCCAAATCCTTTCAGCCCCCCCCCCGAAATTCTCCCAGTCCCCTCCAAAATTATTTTCTATATAAGCGTGAACATCCTTCCCATTTACTAGCTTTGTTTTATTGAAAAAAAAAATGCAATCCCCCACAATATATATGTATATATATATATATATATATATATATATATATATATATATATATATACAAATTTTAACCACTATCATTTTCGGTCTCTAGGGGTTCTGAAACTCAAAATTTTCTAGTCGGCACTTCCGGATTGTGTCATGAGATCAACCTTATAAGCGGGGTTCCTCCCTATGGGAGAGGGAGGAACCGCGCTAAAACGGTAAAACCTTACCTTAACTCCAGATGAACTTCTGGCATATTTTTAATTCCTGTCGACCTCCTAATTTCAGAAATAACAGATCAATGGTTTCAAAAAAACATCAGCAGAAGTCAGTAAAAAGAAAAAAAATGATTATTATTATTATTATAAATAAATTCGTACTTCATATATTTGTGAATACGAATATAAATAAATTCGTATTCATAAGTGTGAATACGAATTTCTTTTTATTCACAAATATTACATATAAAAATACAAATAAAATTTTATTCGCAAATTTTTCTGCGAATAAAAATAAATTCACAGAAAAAATTGTAAATAATCACAAAAAATGTGAATATTTACAAAAAATCAAGTGATTACAAAAAAAATCACATTAAAATATACGAATAAAAATTTATTCACATTATAATTTGTGAATAAAAATTTATTCACAATAAAATTCGCAAATAAATTATGAATTTATTCGTATTGAGATGATATTACGAGAGTTATTGAAGGTGATTTTTTTTTTTTTTTTTTTTTGATGGAGGTACAGATGACAAACTGTGTCCCTTCAGCATGGCTGGTGGTCCCGCGGCTGACTCGGGGCAAACAAAAAATCTACACGCTAATAACCTAGACGTTAAATGCCTTAAAAAAAAAAAAACTTTCGTAATATCATCTTAATACGAATAAATTCATGATTTATTTGCGAATTTTATTGTGAATAAATTTTAATTCACAAATTATAATGTGAATAAATTTTTATTCGTATATTTTAATGTGATTTTTTTTTGTAATCACTTGATTTTTTGTAAATATTCACATTTTTTGTGATTATTTACAATTTATTTTTATTCGCAGAAAAATTTGCGAATAAAATTTTATTTGTATTTTTATATTTAATATATGTGAATAAAAATAAATTCGTATTCACACTTATGAATACGAATTTATTTATATTCGTATTCACAAATATATGAAGTACGAATTTATTTATATTTGTATTCACAAATATATGAAGTACGAATAATTTCGTATTTTTATTTATAAATAATATTATGCCCATCTCTGGCCTCAAGGAGGTGTGCTAAGTACCACTGTTGCTATTTTTTCTGTCAATGAGTAGCATATACCTCAGACAACATCTCATTTTCTATATGCTGATTACTTCTTAATATGCACTTCAACAAAACATGAAATAACAACTGAAACAAACTTACAGACTACAATAAAGGCATTAGAAAAATTGTGTGAACCATCAAATTCACAGAAGAGAAGGGGAAAACATAAACACACAACGAGACATATATGAACTGCTACGATATGGTGGTTCAGAGACATGCACTATTTTACACATAATTTTTTCAAAAGATTAGTATGAACGAACTGGAAAACTTTAATATTTACAAAATAAATCAAAAATAATCGTATTTTTAGTTTATTTAAGTGAATATTTTAAATTTATTCCTTTAATTTTTTAGTTAATATTTTTTGTTATTTATTTATTGTTTCTTATGTAGTATACATTTATTAGGTATGGTTCTTTCATTGTATATTTAACTATTTTAATTTTTTGATTTTATAAAACTCATATTTTGCTTGCACCCAACATTGAGCAGGTCGCACCCAACAATTACAGGAAAATAAAACAAATACATAAATATTTAATTAATAAAATTATAACACCCTACATGATACAGATCTTTTTTACGGGTTATTTACAGGTTACCAGCATATGCTAGCCAGTGTAGGGTTGATATATTTTCTTTTTTCCAAACAAAGCGACCACCCCAACACCTAGTGGTCACTCCTTAACAATCATGACTATAGAGCAGCTGGAAATAACCGAATTCTGGGATTATTGAATCTTCCTATGCTGCATAAACTATCAACAATGGAGGAAAATGACCCCAGGAAGATAGGTAGCTCACGTATCCAGAGCGTATGAGCGATTTGCTCATCGCTCTAGCACGTGCCGTATACCGAGATGTGCATTACATCCAAACAGCTGTTATGAGATCTAATCCATGAGGATATGAGATCACTATACTATCACTATAGTAATCCCAGAAGTTGCTGAGGATTGCGCAGTATCCAGGAGCGATTAAACCCGTTAAGCTCCCGGGTAGCACCGGCTTCGCGGGTTAACTACAACAGCTTTTGTATTTCTCCCTTTCCTTACCAGGATTGTTACTTTTTGTTTTCGGGGTTGTTTTTAGCGCGTTTCTCTTCATAAGCAGGAAACCCGCTTGTGAGGTTGGCCTCATGACGCAATCCGGAAGTGCAGACTTTAAAATTTCATATTTCAGAACCTATATCGCGTAAATTGGTTCAACTTTGTACATATGTGTGTATATATATATATATATACATATATATATATATATATATATATATATATATATATATATATATATATATATATATGCACGCAGATTTATGTTAATAGATTTATTATAGTTATAAAGATTATATTAAAGGCTTCCTCCTGCACGTGCAGGCATTTTGAAATGGGGAATCGATAAATCCATGGTAATTTTTGATCCGTTTCAGTATTTTTTGAATCCACATATATATGTAGAGGGGCGAGGTTAGCTCAGTGGTAGAGCACTCGACTAATGAACTGGACCGCGCACTAAAGATTTTTTCTTCTAGTGCTGCCGTTCGAGGGTTGGATTTGGGGTCCCAGATCGTCCCTAGGCTCACCCAGCCTTTAATTAATTTAATTAATAATGGGTACCTTGGGTGCTAATGACTCTAGCAGTCAAAGCAGCCAAGGGGAAAATCAGGCGGCCACACCATCTCCCTAGTGTGCCGTATGGTCAAGAATCAGATACCTCTACAGTATCTGCCCCTCTGGGCCCTTGTGGCCTGTTACGGGACTGATTTATATATATATATATATATATATATATATATATATATATATATATATATGTAGAAGGTAAGAAATATGTTGACATATACAATGGCAGAAGGTTAGAAATAAAAAGGACACTGTCATATCTCTTCCAAATCGTTTAATTCTTGCTCCAAAGCAAGAATAAATTTACTAATGATTTTAACGATAATCATATTGATGTTCTAGTAAGTTAACTGATATTCTGCAATAATTAATTGAGTTATATTTGGAGTGGAGAAAGTGTATTACAAAACGTTGTTTTACTAAGAGACAATAGAAGTTTTGAAGATTTCGTATGTTTTATTAAGCTTCCTGTAGAAAGAATTAATATATTGAAAACGGATGGAAAATGATGGTATCTTTCGAAAGGCGATTCTTAATATTGGCTAAAAAGAAGAACCTCATAAAGAGAAAATAAAATAAAATACACAAATAATTAAAAATAGGAAGACATTGGTAAATAAAACAAACAGAGATAAATAATAAAATTTAGAACTATTAAATCGGTTGACTTTTATTTTAATAATTCATTAATAACGAAAGCTCTCTCTGAAAATCGATTTTAACCCTGAACTATGGATTTCAAACAGCTGTATGGCAGCCGCCATCTTTATTTTACTTTTATTGTCTTAGTTTAGGCGCACCCCTACCTGTGGAAGGTCTTCCTAAGTTGAGACTGTAATGAACTGTAAAAAAATAAGTTGCTCCTGAAGTGAAGAGGCGTCTAGTGACTCGAAACATGTAAAGCACCAAATAAAGGGATTTTAATGAAAAGTTAAAGTGCTTTATGTAAATGTATGAGGTTGTGCCACTTTGGAATACATTCTTGAAAAGGAATGCTCACAATCTTATAAAAAGTCTAACTGTTTTTCTTAACCGAAACAATTTCGTTTATAGCCAACAATTAGCATCTAATTTGTGTAAATCTAGTTTTTTTTTGTTTTTGGTGATGAATTTACAAAAAAATATCCAACCTACAAAACTAACCTTTAGACATATATTCTAATATATTAAGTCAATCTTTGACTTAGTGAGCTTTGAGCTATAACAAATTCTCTTTTTGCTTTTACCTTTTTTTAAACATTCCAAATGCATTTAGTACGTCATTGGCTGACGTTCCAGTGATCAAAACGAAACTCTGATTATGCCGGCCTTGCCCTTTCCACAGCTTTTCCACTTCAAGAATGAATAATAAAGTGCTTAGCATAGAGCATTGGGGAATCCCTACTGTATTTATTTCTTCTGACTCTCTATCATCTTTAAATCCATTCCTTTGACGATTTAGATCCCATTATATGATCAATACACTAATCTATATATATGTATATATATATATATATATATTTATTTATTTTTTTATTTTATTTTTTAAGTTAAACTATCAACAGTCTTGTGGCCCATTATTAATCTAGCAAGGGTGTTTTCCAGACTCATGTCTAGTCGCTTTTTTGCTCTTGCCAAAACACGTCTTGAAAAAAGAAGGGAAAATGAGAAAATCGCCAAAGGACATTTTGACATAGTTTATCGATTCCCTATCGATAAACGAATTCTGTCGGTTTAAGACTGGGAGATCCTGTGAATATATATATATATATATATATATATATATATATATATATAAATATGGTGTGGTGTGCCATGCTATACCTACTTTCTGCACCTAGAAAAGCAAAAATAATTATAAACCAAATAAGTAATATTAAAATCTAATACCTAACGGAAATCTGTAACTACTTCGGTTACTAGTTTCGAACCCGTGACCTCCGAACTGTGAGTCCTAGAAGTTTTTGACCTAGCCTATGACACTCCCCGAATCAAGATCTACATTTGTGCCAACATTGATCAAAATCAGTCAAACTGAGTGGATTTGTATAAGGAACAAACATGCAGACATACAGCTGGTAGACGTTTTTGATCAAGCCTACGAAATTTACCGGATCAAGACCTACTAGAGTTCTAAGTTTGTTCAAAATTGGTCAAACGGTGTGAATTTGTATAAGGAACAACCAGATATATATATATATATATATATATATATAAATCAAATGTCTGTCTGTTCGTTTATTTATTTGTTTGTTTGTTCCTTATACAAATCTACACCGTTTGACCGATATTGACCAAACTTGGCACACAGGTAGATCTTCATACGAGAAATCTCCTAGGCTAGGTCAAAATAGTCAAATTTGAAAATTTGGTCAAAAGGTCAAAAATTTTGTTTAAGAAAAATTGGCTACACTGAACCATTCAGATTGTGACGGCCATTTTGAATAAACTACTTCTGGCCCCTGTCGGCTGTTGGATGAAGTGCTGTTGTGCTGGCCTCTGTCGGTATCATTATGAACTAAAACAAATTCACATCGTTTGACCGATTTTCGTAAGTGGGTATAGACAACTAGGTATCAAGTAGATCTTGATACGGGGAGAGTCATATACAGAATGTTGGTGTAGCATGGCACACTGGGTAACAGCTAGTGTAGATATAAAGGCATTATCAAAGACGTGAGTTAAGGATGGTGAGTTACACGTAATTCTGCAATCCAAGTGTCTTAAATTTGAATCACTTGACTGTAGATCAAAGCTCGATTTGAATCTGTGATATTTATGGCTTGATATGCAGTTTGCCGATGACTCAAGCTGGGCATTCGACACGCATAACCTATGCAAATCTACTTCAATGGGTTTAAATTCAGAACCAATGATGCATTGATTAACAAATACATAGTCATTACTATAGCATTTTGTCATCACAAATATTCCGATGGTATTATTTTGAATTATCATTTTGTGATCTCTTTAAATGTATTACAATCATATCTAATTAGTACTTTATTATGTGTTTTAAAGGAGAGAAGTCATATAAAAAAACGTCCGACACACAGGAACTGCGTCATTTTAGCGCGATTCCGTTCTTATCTCTAGTACAATTTTGAAAGTTTAGAATAAGAATAAACATTTTTTGTTGTTGATATTTCGAGAAAATTGTCAATACCCAATTGTATATCTCGAATAAAAACGATATTAAGGTTTGAAGGCACAGGAAGTAGCTAACATACACGGAATAAGAAATTACAGAATTCGGCTCTCCTTCATACTAAAGCTATTGTTTTAATGTGAAAAAAAAATGCAATCAAAATAATTGCAAACAATCAAAAACCAAGGCTAACAAAAAATTCAATCTCTCGATGCTGATATAGTTTTCGCATTGGACAGAACGCTCGGACACGTGTCGACTATTTTTCGCATTGGACAGAACGCTCGGACACGTGTCGACTATCTTTCCATGCAAAATCACCAGAAAAAAAATTTACCAGGTCAGTGACCCCACCACTGTATACTCCTCTTGTCAGATTGTAAAAAGTATTTGGTAATATTTGTAATATATAGGATCCCCAAAAAAAAAAAACATAAATGTAAAATAGAGGCCAAGTTCCTGTCCCCACAAAGAAACACTCCCTTCCTCAAAAATATCCCCTCCAAAAACCCCCCAAAAACGCCTTACCATTCTACACTCCAAAAAAGTAGTATGAGTTGGTGTATTAATTCAACCAAAAATATTTGCCAATACAAGAGATGATACAAGAAAGAAATGTCCAAGTTCATTACTTGGAAGACCTCATAGTTACTTACTAAGAACAGTAAAGACACTTCAACTGAACTTTAAAAACAACAATAAAAATACTTATATCCAGTTACTAAAATATCACTTTCCTCAACCAGGTATATTCTTAAACTTGGCAATGTTTTTTTTTTTTTTGTGCCGAAAATATCTTTAGAGAAAAACTAAACTGGCACGCCCCCGCTCCGGAAGCGGAGTCAAACACAACTTTTTGCAATTTTTCGATTTTTTCCTTTAATAACGTCTTCATATCTATCTTCATGCAAAATTTCAAGTCTCTAGCATCATGGGAAGTGCCTAATAATTTTGATGAGTCAGTGAGTGAGTGAGTCCTATAAATCCCGATTTTTGATCGCTTATATCTCAGATACTATTCGATGTAGAATTATGAAAATTTTCAGTTTTACTCACATCTAGTAGTATAATACCTGTGTAAAATTTCATAACTTTATATTTACCTGGTTGAAAGTTATGAGAGGGTAAAAATCGGCTCTAAGACCGCCTGTAATATACACACAGTATGCTTAGGCCGGAACTTGGCCTGGCGCACTACCGTGCGCCTAGATACATTGCTATAGAGAGAATCGCCAAAAATTGCGTAACTCCAAATAAATAAAGAAATAAAAAATGATCTTATTCTATGTGATTAGGCTGCATCAAAAGTTATTAACTCATTCAATAGTAATGATTTTTAAACTACACATTACCTTTTCTCAAACAAAAAAGTATTTCCTTCTTCAAACCCTTCCATTGGCAATGAATCTCACGTCTGCATCAACCTTGAGTGCCATCAGAAATCATCAGCCATATACATCGGATGAAATGCATCTGCTCATCACAACCTCATCAAGGTGTGACGATGAGTGAGCAGTACTCCAAAGCTTGCCACCTTGACCTAAACACTTAGACACAAAGGACAATCCAGAAACCATTTCCACCAAGTGTCGAGGATGGGTTGCGCAAGGGTGCGCCGGGCAAGAATGCAGTTATAACTCAACACCCCTAGTGTTGTCTTGACAGATACTCAGCTTATGACGTATGCTTGCAATTTGTGGTTAATTTTATTTTCTTGCACTCCATATTTAGTTTTTTACTACGGCAGTTAACAGTTATAGGAATTCTAAATATTCCTTCAGTTTTTAGATTATCGCATATTTCAATTTATAAGGCGATAAATAAGGAGTTCATTTCCCCTTTATGTGTGTGAGATAAAGTTTTTAATGTTCATCAAAAGAATGTAGCTTTATAGGTATTGTGGTTGACTCATAAAGTTTTTTTCTTGAAATCTTCCGCAATCCTACCTACTAGAAACAGGAAACGACCCTGATAAAATGTATATACATACCACATATGCGGGCCACTATTGAAATGCCTTTAAGCCATTAAAAAAATCGTAAAATAGCAAAGGACCAAAGTTGTAGCCGTCATCGTGGCATTTCAGATACGTCATATGTTAAACCAAAAAAAAAAATTAGTTTCTAGTAATAACTGTTGAGCACGCACTCAAAAATCGGTGTATTCTCTTTATGCCATATTTTTGAAAACTGTTCAACAATTGAAAGAATTTGATTTGTTTTTGTGTGTTATTTAGCAATAAAATGGGGGTCATAGTCATATGAGTTTTCAAAGTGCAGATTTGATGTCTACATCCATCAAACATGACATTTTTTTTTTTTTTTTTTTTTTTTTTTTACTAAATTAATTCTATATTTATCCAACGATATTTTACCTACATTAATATCTACATCCACCCACTTGTGAAATATGCGAAATGCCTCTGACTATAGAACACATAATCATCCAATGCAAAAAAGTCTTCTACATATCTTCCACGCTATAACATCCCACGAACTCTACAGGAAGCTCTACAAGATGACGAAACTACCGTCAAAAATTTGATTAACTTCCTGAAGGAGATCAATATATAAGAATAATTTAAATAAATATAAATAAAAATTTTACCAAGCTATCAAAAATTTTCAGCGATAATTTTCGTATTTTTTTCCTAATATCATGAAAACGGTTGGAAATTCTCTACAAAAAAGGTTCTAAAAAACGTTTTGATTGGGAGATGTCGATCGGAGAAATAAGTGCTTAAAACTTTGAAGTAATTAATTTCGTTTATTCGCACGGATCTTTTTGTCTGTTTTTATTTCTTCTTATTTTGTAAATGCTTATAGTAGAAGAATGTATTTGTCAATAAAACAGGATAAGTAAAATATGAATAAAAGATGTATTGCTAAAAATTTAGCTTTTCAAGAGAGAGATTCGAAGACCCCTTATGAAGATTTTCAACTGCCTTTATGCTGTTGGTGTCTTTTTTTATTGCATTTATTTGTAGAATTAGTACTACAGTAGTATAATAGAAGAAAGCGTGAAACGTTTTGATATTTTTCAATGCATTGAACTCTGAAATAAGTATCGCTAGAAGTAGATGTGGAGGCGGGCCAGGTGAGGCCATAAAAGGGTTTCATGAATGGTAAAACCAGAAAAATAACTCTTTCTTTTTCTATCTTTCCAAATGAGACTAGGGATAAGAACGGTAACACGCTAAGATGACCCAGTTCCCGCAAGATAAACATATTGCTGTCATAAAATGTATATACGTAGATACTACTTATAAAGCCCAAAAGGAAAAAAAAACATCCTTTTAATTTTCCCCTTTTTGTTTTTGCTTTCTTAATCCCAACTTTCCATCCTATGACCCCTCCAAGACTTATGTCATAGAAGATTGACCTTTCGCCAGTCTTTGCATCAAAGGCTAAAATGCACAATAATATTAATCTTTGTAACGAAAACACACATAAAGCTAGCCAGCCATTCCCTTTACCCATAGGCATTGTTGAAAGCCATCTCCTCATCAAAAGCCCAGGAAAATTATTTTTAAACTGCCGGATAATTATGCAAGAAAATTCTCATTCTTTGTTAATTGTATTTTAAGTGGTCATTGGATTCCTGCGTAATTTGACTATTATCCCCTCTAATAACAAATACTTGGTGGGTTGATTTTCATGACAATATCTAATTTAAGTAATATTTTATTAGAAAAATAGTAAAGATTAAACTTTGTTGCCAAGTTAAGAAACGCCAACCGTGGATGGGTGTACGGCAATGAAATACTCCCTATATATATTTGTATATATATAAATATATATATATTTATATATATATATACATATATATATATATATATATATATATATATATATATATATATATATATAACAGGAAATAACTCCGTTCTATCAAAATACAATAAAAGGATGAACATCGTTTCCAGTGGTAATAGGATTTCAAAGTTAACATGTTAACTGCGTTAAACAAGTAACGATCATCACTATATAGTGATAGGGTCAATTCACGTCAAATCGCCCAATTTTAATATATGTCCTTGCCATCATATCTCAGATATTTTTCAAAATTTTTTCATGAATAGAGATGTATAAGATAATCTCAAATTAATATTTTCAGATTTTTTTATAAAAAATTGAACCAGGGGGAATTTTTTGAAATTCTTGTTTTGTGCGTGATTTTGGTTGCCTATCTGGTAACGCTTTTGAAAAACATTTGTGTTTGACTTTTTTTTCAATAAATCCGGCTGTTCTTGGTATCAAATTAAAGATAATGATTTTCTCTATCAAAATAAGCTATAATAGTGATACTATAGGCAATAGTGTCATGCCACTAATCGCGCAAAATTATTTTTTATACTTTTTCATTAGGTAGGTTCAGTAAGTCATACCTCAGAAGTCACAATTACCACAGGCATCATAATTTTTTTCTAGAATGAACAAACAATGTACTAGTTATGTTCAAAAAATAAAAATTTTGTTTTTGGTGGTCACGAAAAAAAAATGTTTTTCTTAGGAAAAAGTTCATTAAAATGTCAACTTCGTAAAAAGTAGATTTAAAGTTTTTCTGATCTCAAAGTAACTCAACACATTTATTACAAGCAATAAAACTATAACCTATTATATTACAAGGACATTTGACATTGATTTCAGATTATTCACTATTACCTAATTTTTATAGTGGAAAGTCATATAGTGGGTAGTCATATCGTAGTACATTTCGGATTCAGTTAATTGTGAACCTTTTCATCTATTTTGTATGTCTTTCCTGATTCAGATGATGATAAAGGAACCGGAATATGTTTAAGTAGCTTTCCTTGCCATATTTTGGAATCTGTTTGCAATTTGTTCAGCTTTATTTTCCAATCTAGCTGACCCGACTTCGTCCGTGTGGAGAATGGACCGATTTACTTTATTTTCGTAACATACTTTTCTATTAATTTGTCCACAACGAATTCCGAGATTCGTTGCAACTTAATTCCAACAATATTTCTGGTCGGTATGGGCGAATAACTACTTTGTGTCAGGAGATGAACCAATTTTGCTGGTTAACGAACTCGTTCAATCATTTGCTAGGGGAATACTATATACCAAGTTTCGTGACGAAAAAACAAAAAAACGGTGTGTAGACTGCGTTTCTACAAGAAACACGTATTTTTGTACCTAGATCAAACTTTCGTTCACAGTGTTAAGACCTTTACACACATTGTTTTTGTGTTTCATAACTGGATCACAGCACATAACTGAATCCGAAATGTACAGAAACTACGATATGGCTTTCCACTATACAATTTAGGTACCTAATTGTGAATAATCTAAAATTAATGTCAAATGTCCTTGTAATATAATAGGTTGCAGTTTTATTGGTTGTAATAAATGTGTTGAGTTACTTTGAGCTCAGAAAAACTTTAAATTTACATTTTACGAAATAGACATTTTAAGTGAACTTTTTCCTAAGAAAAAATTGTTTTTTTCATAACCACCAAAAACACCATTTTTATTTTTTGAACATAACTAGTACATTGTTTGATCAGTCTAGAAAAAAATTATGATGCATGTGGTAATTGTGATTTCTGAGGTATGACTTACTGAACCTACCGAATGAAAAAGTATAAAAAATAACTTTGCGCGATTAGTGGCATGACACTCTTGCCTATAGTATCACTATTATAGCTTATTTTGATAGAGAAAAGCATTAGCTTTAATTTGATACCAAGAACAGCCGGATTTGTTAAAAAAAAAAAGTCAAACACAAATGTTTTTCAAAACTGTTATCAGATAGGCAGTAACCAAAATCATGCACAAAACAAGAATTTCAAAAAAATCCCCCTGGTTCAATTTTTGATAAAAAAATCTGAAAAAATTAATTTGAGTTTATCTCATACATCTCTATTCATGAAAAAATTTTGAAAAATATCTGAGACATGACGGCACATAGTGTTTGGTAGTATAATTTGTATATATGTATATTGAGGTGGGAGTGTTTGGTAGTAGAATGGGATCTAGTGTGTAGTGAGTAGTTGAGATAAGGCCCGCTAAAGTCGCTTGTAAAACATATGGTACTTAGATTGTCATTCTTAAACAAAAGACACTAGGTAGTTTTCCAGCAGTTTGTGAGATACAGCCATGTAATAAAGAGATGCTAATTACTATTTAATCTGTGCGAGTTATTTACACCTAATTACGAAACACATAGCACTGGTCGTTTTGACATGAAATGACCCTATACCATAGCCAGAATATAACCTGACCTAATGAAATGACCCTATACGATAGCCAAAATATAACCTGCCCTAATGAAATGACCCTATACGATAGCCAGAATATAACCTGCCCTAATGAAATGACCCTATACGATAGCCAGAATATAACCTGCCCTAATGAAAATGTACGTCACATTTAATTGTCCGTACTCTCTGAATGCTCCTAAAAATACCTTTCCTTCCAAGACAGTATTGAGGACAGGTCAGATCCTTGATGGTCTTTCTATGCCACCCACAGCTCCTCCTTTCGCATTGTTTTGTACATTCTCAAGGCCCGAAGGATAAAGAGAAGGTAGAACTACCAGGGGAAGCAGACACCGAGTAATTGCTCCGTATGTAAATAGGATCATCATCCTTCACAGGAATAGCCTGAAGGGGTGATTGGACGTGGACTAGACATCTAACAAGGTCTGTACAGTCAACAATAATCCGTGCATTCGTCATTGTAGTTCTTCTAAATCAACTCATGACAGGACAATCTGACAAGTAGGATCATTTCAGACACATTTATTTTACTGATAATATTGATTATTGGCGCTAATAGCCAAGATTTGTTGATGCCCCGATGATAAAAAAAAAAAAAAAAAAAAAAAAATGATTATTTTTGCCTGGAATAACAAATGGCATCCCTACCACATTCAAAACAATTGCAAAAAAAGAAACGTCACCGTCCTAATCAATTCATAAAAATTAAACTTACATACTTAATGTTGACCGCTACAGTCCCTGGCCTCTCCAACCACTCAGCTCCATTCCACGCTGTTTGATGCTGTAGTCTCAGTAATAATACCTCGAACCCTTGCAAAGCCTCCCTACCTAGGAAAGCACTTCTTGGTAATGCACGCAAACATAATGGGTGTTTCCAAATGACATATCGTCGATACAAATGCAGAGTAACGAATGTGAAAAAATACATCTTTCATTGTCAATCTTTACTAATTTCTGCTGAACTTATGTACGGCAAATTCTTGAATCTTAGATCACTCTATTAAAGGGAAAGTATTCCACTATCAAAAGGTCAAATCTGCCGAATATTTGACTGCCCAAAAAAAAAAAGTTATGTATAAATGCTTTTCCACTCTGAAAAGTGGTGATTTTCATATTCGATACTCTGAATTTGTAGCGACGACATGAGGAACATAACTCGCAGGCTTCAACGGTCCAAGTCATTACAAATATTATAGTCTTCTGGTATTGACCGTGTCACAAACTTCTTTGCCGATGTTTTGCTAGTCATACCCTGCCAGCTTCCTCAGGGCTTAGTCTGTTTCTCAGTCTAAGCCCTGAGGAAGCTGGCAGTATGACTAGCGAAACGTCGGCAAAGAAGTTTGTGACACGGTCAATACCAGAAGACTATAATATTTGTAATAATTTTTTAAATTTTAACGTACATTTATTATTGAGAGCGAATTTTAATCTGTACTGATTAAACTGCTGTTACATCTAACCTATAGATAACGGGTTAGATCTACGTTATCTGTTTCTTGACACTGTCCGGAAGGCCCCAATGGCAGGAAACATTATACTTATCAATTGATGAATATCTTATAGTATGATGGGAACCGTGCTATAATAAACTGCACAAAATTATAAAGTAGCGTTAATTTTGATGTTACATTATTTAACGGAATAAAATAACTACTTATCTACCGGGATGAAGCACGGGTATTCAGCTAGTAGAGGATAGTCGCATTTTTTTGAGATAAAACATGTTGAATGTTGCGATTCTTTTCCCCGGCGCATCGTCATCTGGGCCATTAGCACCTGTTATAATTATTATTAGCATTTTTTGAAAGTGAAATAGCCTTGTAAATTATTGAAGATTCCAGAGCAGTGAAAGGAGATGTTTAGATTGAGAAGATGCAATCTATCAGAGGTAGATAATTGCCAGGATTCAGGATATATTTCTACAGATGATCCTGCAAGGATGCTTCATGACTTGCAGTATATGCAACCTTACTTTTAAAACCATTTACTTCAAATTAGATTATATTCAGGAAATGTTATATTATTCCAGAAATGAAAATAATAACAAAGTATGTTCCACAGAAGCTGCAAAAACTAACCAAATCACTTATCAAGCTGCTTTTGTACTTATCAAGCTGCTTTTGTACTTATCAAGCTGCTTTTGTACTTATCATTGCTTTCAATTTTCTTATGCTAACCAATTCGTGTTAAGTAAACATGTTAAGAAAACTATTTTTTTATTATTTATTATTAAACTGAGTCAATAAAACAGAAAAAAAAATTGTTCTGTTATATAACTAGCCTTAATTATTACTCATCTTGTTGGCTTTTTCCATTCAAAATGAATGTGGCTACTGAGTTCATAAAGAAATTTATGAAACTTTTCCTCTAATCTTTATTGTTTTTACAAAATTTCGAAAATTTTCACAGCTGAAAATAATATATGTATTGCAAAAAAAAAAAAAGTTGGTATACGTTCTAGGTATACGGTTCAAACTCTTTCAGCACTTGCAACCTTTCTTGCAATGAAACTTACCAGCAACTTGTCTACAGGGAGCCCACTGGCTCAAGGGAGCACCTCATCCAACGCATCAGATGGGCCTGGGAACAGAGTACAGCCATCCAGTCTGTCAATGTGCTGCCTGTATTGCTCCAAGGGGACAAATCTTTGAACAATTTTTGAATTTATTGTCAGGACTTATTAGAAGATACATTTTTTTAAATGATGCATGCGTCGTTAAACTTTTATAAGAATTGAATGTTTTTTTGTTTTGTTTTGTGTTATCCCTTTCCTCTGAAGAAAATTAGCTATGTTAAAACTATGTGTTACTCGCAGATTTATATTATGCCATTTAATTATTTCGACCAAGGAGATTTTTTGTAGTTTTGTTTTAGGCAGAGGTGGTTGGAAAGGGGGTGGAAGACAAATCATATACTTTTAATGATTCTTATATTGGCATTATGAAAGAATGCATATTCACGCTGGTGTTCTAGTTTTCTGCTATTTTCTCGGAAAAAAGCAAAATCGAGAAAAATGCCAAAGGATCTTTTTTTCTTTTTTCATCCTGCATCGATTCCCGAAGCTTTGCCGTTTATTGTGGGAACCCCTGTAAATAAAACAACGGCTTCCTTACCACATGTGCTTGTAGCGTTTGCAAGAAACTTTCACTAAAGTTCTTAGAAGACGAGCACTTAAGCTTTTTGAAAGTAGGTTCGTATAAGATACTTCTACAGACCTTGAACAAGATCTTTCAACATGTTACGGTATAGGACATTGTCACGCCAAAGACCTAGCATAGGTCAAGAATTTTAGTCCTGCTGATAATATCAATTCTGATTACTATCAATCTTAAAGGTCCATTATAAAATATAAGGTCAAAGAATTTTATCAAAAATCTTCAGGAAATTCCAATATTTGAGAAAGACTATTAAATAATTCAGTTCTAGGGTTCTACCTTCTCCTAAACTCCGGAATGAGATATCCTTTCCCATCCTGAATGTCATGGCAGGGGTAGCCATTAGAAAGGAGAGCGCGACCTCTGGTAATAATGAAATGGAAGCGGTTGAGGATTCGCCCACATTCCAACCTATACCTAATGTCGACATCGTTGCACCATCTAATAGCGAAGATAGTCCGCGGAATTAATAGAATATCGCTCGAGCGAAACGACCATCGTATCGTCCTTGAGCCTGCAACGGCCGATACGATGGGCCGAATTATTGCAGAGGCTTAAACGGAAAAGGAGATACATTAGCGCGGTGAAGAAACCAAACGAATGGAACAGCTTGGTAATAATCCTCAAGATCCAGCTATTACCTTAAAGTGATTAATAATTCTCGACAAATTAGGCTAAATCCATCGAAGTCATCTTAACTTTTTACAGAGCTAATTATGCGACCATTTAAAGATAATTTATTCAGAGCAGAAAAACCACATAGTCTATGTAGCATCTTCGAGGTCATCCAAGAAGTAAGGTCGGTTTTTAAAACTTTCGCTGCGGCTGTCATTGTTTGGGAATACCTTAGTATCGGGTGCATTTTAGGTTGCATTTTTCATGGAGACATTTTATTTCATAAAGAATCTTGCAGTCAGTCGATTTGAAAACGGAAAACACTGTTGGAAACCCGGAACAATACTGAAGGTAACTGTCTTTACCTGTAGCTGTAAAAGTGAATCCCCTCCATTTACTAGCCTTTTGAATCTAAAGGGAAGTACTGGAGGAGTGTCCTTCCGAAGGGACAGTCGTAAGCGTGTAGGTTCGCTAGTGTCCTTCCGTAATCACACCAGCAGCCAAAGTGTGAATGGGGTGCTATAAGGTATAGAATTAAATCATTGAAACACGTTGAATCTAAAATGGATTTACCATCTTGTATGACAATTTGCCATCTTGAACCCAATTTTTTGAATTTAAGAATGCTATCACCTCGTCTTAGCGCCTCGTCTTATAAGGTTAGTACCGAAGTGCCGGGAAGTACTGATTAGAATATGTTAGAAGTGCCGTGGAAATATGCTAGTTTATGTTCCATGTTTGTAGTGTTGTGGGTCGTAAAGTACCTGTCTCTTTTAGAAGGTACTACAATACTAATGCTAATGCCACCAATTTACTATGGTAGATTATATTAATGTTAAATTATCATATCATTGTGAGAAACAATATTATTGAAAATAATATAATGTTGTATTCCTCCCAATAACTTAGCCCCCTCAGAATAATGGTCCTATTTTCGTGAAATTTGGTACACAAATCTTTCGTCTAATTTGGAAGCTTAAGTTCGATAACCAGCAAAATCCGTCTACCGGAACATAAATTTTGGAGCGAGTTGGTTTTTATACGTTAGGAAACCTAAAAGGGAGTACCTGCAACCATATTAACTCGAAAACGGAATCGCTACCATTCTTTCGAGCAAATTTCGCCCCAAAAACATATTCCAGTGAACGGATCTTACTGGTTAATGAACTCGGCCTTTGAAATGAGACAAATGATTTTTATACAAAACGTCGTCACAATCCGATCATTTCCCATGCCAGGGGGAGAGCAATAACAGATATATATATACAAAGTTGAAACACTTTTATTTTTGGGATTTATGGGTTCCGAAATGGTTCTGAATGGAGGAACCGCGCTTAAAATGATTGTGCCGTTTGTCAGCAATACCGAAAGCTTTAGTGAGATCCAACGAAACAAGCTGTAGCCCCGGGTGTTACTAGACCATCTGCTCCCTGTAACAAGGTCAGCCATCCCAGAAGGAAAGGTGAGAATCCCGGGCTAGTTCGTGAAACACAACTATCGCAACTTGTCGGGTCAAACGACCGGACCGATTCGTTATATGCCAACACCTTTTAATATCCCGATATACAATAAATATCCAGTTTTAACGAGGTTAAATCCGGAGTCCCGCGTTCTTTCTTGTTAGGACCTTTGTTGTTTTACCCCTTTTTTGACATTTATGGACTCACCTGGTTGTTGCAGGTTTTAATTGCGAAACGGTATTCTTTCGTTCGTCGTGAGCTTTCCTGCTGTGGAAATAAACACGACCACAGCTAATTGATCGCTAAGCATCCGTGCATATATTTCATCATACGGATAAATCTTTAACCGTTTAAGCATACAGAACCATCCAACCATGCAATAGCTTACATATACAGGGTGTATTTTAAGGTTATGACAATACTCCAGGTTGTGAAACAAGACAAAAAAATGTATTTCAACACCACCAGCCAAATATTTCTATCTCACTTTGTTTCAGTCATACGCATAAGTTTCTTTAGAGAAAAAAAAACGTGTTTTTCGTAGTACAACTCCAAATTCTCTGCTTGTATACATTTGTTTTCATTGTTTCAATACATTTTTCAAATCTACATTAATGTTGCTTTAAACCTAATGCACATCCAATGTTCAGAAGTATCTCATTCGAATTCACAACGTAGAAATTATCAAAAGCTCCTAGTTAGCGACAAGTTTTCGAAAATCACTACTCTTAAAAAAATCCTACAGACTAACGAATCTCACAAAAAAATGTAAAATTTAATCACCTCTCTAACAGTATACTCAGAACTCATATTATATCTTAGTTTCAGAATGAAATTGAAATTCTAGAGTGAAAAAATATGTAACAAAATAAAAATAATATTATGTTTTTTTCTTTTAATATTATTATTATTAAATTATTCTTAATGACATTGATATTTTATGATTAAAATAGCAAGAAAAGTACTTTGAAGAGGTATTTAGCATTGATGAAGATGGAATGCCAAAACGGCCCTTTTTTATTTCATTATTTACAAACATTATTGTTACTCATATAGAATATAAGTTCTTATATTCCTATTGTTTAATCAGTAACTTGCGTACTGTGTTGTGAGAACGATCCTCTGAGAAAAAAATAAAACTTAAATTATGACTTCAACGGAAATCCGTATTATTTTTCTTTATGAATTTAAGCTCGGTCATAGCGCTGCTGAGGCGTGTATGAACATTAACACGGTGTTCGGGGAGGGAACGGTGAATGAACGAACTCTTTACCGGTGGTTTTCCTGGTTTCGAAGTGGAAATTTCGACCTTGACAACGAGGAACGAGGAAGGCCAGAAACCAAGCTTGACAATGAGCAAATGAAAGAAAGGGTTGATTCTTGTCCCTCAAAAAGCACTAGGGAATATGCCAAAGAACTCGGAGTAGGAGCCACGACAGTTTCAAGACATTTGAAGGAAATCGGCGAGTCCAAAACTGACATTTCATACGGTACAGCCTGATAAAAATGCTGATTGGTTTATGCATCGTGGAATATCAAAAAATGAACTCAATCGCCTAAACGCCTTAATTTGCCTATTGAATTTAGTATGTGTAACTCCTACGTTGATTTTAAATATATAGAACCTAAAAGTAAAAGTCCAAAATTAATGGATTAATAAAAAATTGAATAGTGCCTTTCAAGAGCAGAATACTTTGCGTGAACGATTTTAGAGAATGTGAGGAGTCATAAATCACATTGGACCTCTCAGAGAGTCTTGATAGAATCACACATTCATGGGAGGTTATATGACAAAATACGTTCATAGGAGAGAAGGTACATGTGAAACGATTTATGATTTTAAACTTTTTTCTCCACCTTCGTAAGCTGAGTATGATATAAATTCCTGAGAATATTGGTTTTTAATTCTTCGTTCGAGGGTTCGGTTCAGCCTCCCTGACCGTGCCTAGGCCAACCCAGCATTTAATGGGTACATGCAAAGGGGCATATCAAGCGGTCGGAGCTTAGTAGTGTCCACACTATTTTTCTAGTGTTCCGTATGGTCTTGAATACGAGGTAATACGAAGGTCTAATAGAGAAAACAACGTAAAAACAATCTTTGCGAGTGAATGATATTTGTTCAAGTTTTTTTCAACGTTATTACCTATTTGACCCTCAAGAAACTTTCACGCGACCTCGACGAAAAGGCGTAACTTCAAACAAACTTCGAATTCGGACTCAGGGACCTTAGAAAAATACGGATGCATTTTTTCTACGGTTTTTTCTCTATTTGACATTCAAATGACCTCGAATCTGATCTGATGAAAATTAGCGGACCCGCTCAAGGTAATCAGCGACCCCAAAAACCCATAAGGACCATACCGCTCCAAGTGTTTTTTTTTTTTTTTTTTGTAAATCAAAAGTTTACCTGTGTAATTATTAACATGAAAGATTGTTCGCTTTTCAATGGAATGATTTTAATGGCCTGAAGGGTAGATTTACCATTAACAAAAAGTGAGGTCTTAGCATGGAAAACGTTTAAAAATTACGGTCTGTACATATTATGTAGGTACTATACCAATAATGTTCGTGAACCCGTAGAATCTGAATTCCTTGCAATTAATCAAGAAGCTACAGGTGGTTCACGAGATGGACTATCTCTAGCATAGATCTGCTAGAAGGAGCTAGCATCTCACGGATTAGCAATTAGAAGTAGATCAGACCCTGATACCCGTAACCCGTTGCCTAATCCTTGTGGGTCGGTATCCAGAAAACACTGTCCTACATTCGGTAGTTGGCGAATCCAGATCGGGCTATGAGAAGGGAATCTCTTAGATAGCTTTAGGGTGATTATCATTGTTCATCCAACCGTGAAAAATCATTAACCAGTCTTCTCACGAGCAATAAATTTAATTAGGAAAACTAATCTTAAACTTTATCATGAAGATTAGGTTGGCTCTCAGAGTAGGGCAAACTGTGATTAATTTCTTGACTAAAGTCTAAAGATAAAATGAGTAATCGTGATGTGACTAACGATTGATGAATGCTTTCTAGCTTATGATTGATGATTAATGATTAAAAATGATTTAATCAATGATTGATGGGTACTGACTAACCTTAGTCAGGTTAATGATTAAAGACTAAAAAATACATTGATTTATGATTGATGATTAACATGGTTGGAAGGAATTTCAAAGCCCAATGCCAAACAAGTTGGTATTAGCCTAATACTAAAACTATTTACAGCTTTAGACATGTCAGTCGATTGTACAGACTCTCAATGATTGACCAGTAACGATTGATTGATGAATAACTTCACACATGATTAATAAGACCTATGATTAATGATTAACTCGAGTTATGATTAACTTATTTTCTCCTATGAATGATTAGTCATATGTAAAATTTAATCGATTTGTCAATCATTTAATTCCTACTCTGCAGGCTCTAACGTCTAAAGCGAGAAAACTTACAGCCCGTTCAGATAGACGGTATAGTTCAATTCCACATGTTTGCATTGCCGTAAAAACTCTTAATGAAACAATATACAAGCTGAAAGTCATTGAGAGGTCAAACTACTTAGCCAAAGCTAATGCTTTTTTTTTTTTTTTTTTTTATTTATTATGTTTATTTAACATCTGTACAATATTTAAGTACATTGGTTAAGTATGATCAGTATATACAGGATCTTATTTATGATCTCACATAATGAAATTAAAAAAAAAATAAATAAGTAATGATAATGATATATACAAAAATTAATTACAAATAAAATTAAAATAAATAAATAAAAAGAAAAGAAATATGAAAAAAAATATATGATTAATAAAGAAAAAAGCTAAACAACAACATAAAAATAAATTACTAATGATAAAAAAAAAAATAAAAAAAATTAATAAATAAAGGACTTTGGAAAAAGCCAATCAATATTGACACTTCCTAATTCAGAGATTTTATTTGTCCTTTAATTACATAATTGATCACGAGGCCAAGATCTCTTTAGCCTCCTAGGAGGGTTTTTGGGGTGGGATTGAGAGGAGAGGGATTGAGCTCTGGGATTGGGATGGGAAGATAGTTTAGAGTGAAAAGTTAGGAATTGGAATTTTGCAAGTTCTTGAACGAAAGGGATGTTGAGGTCATTATGGAGGGTTTTATTTGAAACGTAGAAAGGAGCATTAACTATTTTGCGTAAGACTTTGGATTGGAATGCCTGTATTCTCTGTATATTTGAAGTTTTGGTTGTTCCACATAGTTCAAGTCCGTACGTCCAAATAGGTCTGATGATGGTTTTGTATATAGTGAGTTTGTTCTGTGTTGTCAGTTTTGATGAGGGTCCCAATAGTGGTCTTAAGAGTCCGTATCTCCTGTTCAGTTCCTGTGTTTTCAGTCGGGTGTGTGGGTTCCAAGTGAGTCTACTGTCCAGTAGTAATCCCAGGTAGCGCACCTCATTGGATATAGGGAGCTCGTGTCTGAATATGCAAACAGGAGGACAAGTCCTCTTATTCAGGGTGAATGTTATTTGGCTGCATTTCTCTGGATTCACCTTGATTTTCCACCTGTTACACCAATCCTCGACAGACTCTAGATGTTCCTGCAGGTGGGAGGAAGCAGTTTCAGGATCAGGGGAGGAGGAAAAAATAGCTGTATCATCAGCATAGGTAGTTAAGTGTTTATTTGGGTGGGTAGGGATGTCGGAGGAGTACACAAGGTACAGGACAGGACCGAGGAAAAGCTAATGCTAAAAACAATTTAAGCTATAGTCTGTTCAAATAGATGGTGCTGTTGGAGGGAAAAAGCGTAGTATTTATTCAAAAATTCCTTCTAATGTAGCCTTATCTCTGGAAAACTTTCAACATTAGATAAGTATTCTGAATTACATTTTAGAGTGTCGAATAATTTATATTTTAGAACATGAATAAATACTTTTTAAATTCGAAGGAACATTAAGTTCAATTAAAATATTTCGGAAAGAATGAGGCAGTTCAGAGTATTTTTTTTTCAGGCGTTTTGATGATTGGTCATTACCGCCGACAACCAGGGTACAGTGAGGAATTTTATCGACAAGCCGTGTGATGAAAAAATTCCTGCCGCCGCACAGTGGGGTACAGGACTGATATTCTTGGCCAAAAATATTTGTGATGCTTAATCCATTTTCTCTGATCATATACTCTGGAAAATGGGTAATACATGATTTCAGTAATGGGTTTTAATGCAATAATAGGATTTTTTTGTTTTAAGTAATTTATTAATGTTAGGTATAATACATATATTTTTATACATTGACTATCAATGTTAACACACACTCACCGACCCACGCGCACGCACACACAAACACACACACACCTACCACCACCACTTCCTTGAAATCACTGAGAAAGTAATGTCAATTTTGAATAAGCATCCTTGTATTTATTTGCACTGGATGGGAGCTAGTTATATACTTAATAGAGCACCAGCTTGAGGATTACCTTCAGAAAAACATCTGTGTAGCATACAGCAATTCCATTGAACCAGTAGTAGTATGGAACTTTTCTCTCTTACTGTCTTCGGCTGCGCCCATTGGATTCGAATCTATAAAATGGTCGCCCATGTCTCATTTTTGCCCTTGGTAACAATAATGCACCCTGAAGCCACACTTCATTTTTTTTGTAATCCTTTTTTATGTAGTTGATTTAATTTATTTGTTTTTCTGATTAATCGTCATATCTTAACAAATAATTCTAACCAAATTCAAGTTTTTTTTTTTTTTTTTTTTTTTTTTTTTTTTTTTTTTTTTTTTTTTTTTTGTGAGGCAATTAGCACATCTAATTGTTCTTTATAATTAAGGTTCTTTTGTTTAACGCATGACGTCAAATACATTTTGTCTAGTCATTATTTTGACTCCGGAAAACGACAAACATAAGAAATGCTTTCGTGAACTTTGACATTAACTGGCATGTACACGCACATCCGCGCAAATCCGCGATTTCTAATTATAAATTCTTAAAGCTGAATACTTCCTTTAAATATTCATATAAAAACAACAGGTTGGAAATGCTTGGAAGTATAACAAAAACCTTCGAGTTATGTCTAATTTGACGTTAAAAAGGCCAATATATTTTATATTTTCTCTTGTGGTCAAACTAATTAAAAAATGGACTAATTATTGCCAAAGAGCAATAAATGTACTCTCGTTTACCTGCTTCAGAGTTATCCCGAACTAAAATTGCATTAAAAATTCTAAACTCGTGAAAAATTAATTTTTTACACAGATAAATATTAGGAGAACAGTTAAGAAGTCAGTGTTCTATGAAAAACTGGAGACTTTGTTGTGGTACGCCAGGCTTACGGGTAATGTTAGGTCAAAAATTAGCCTTACACGTTGTGCACAAACTATTCAACTACTTTTAGCACTAATTCATTTTCGTCTCGGATAACTTTTACAAAATGGACTTTTGTCCAGCTTTTCAGGGCAAATACCCCACTGTGCGCCGGTGGGGATCGAACCCACCATTTCCTGCTAATGAATCTAAGGTGCTAGCCACCATTTCCTGCTAATGAATCTAAGGTGCTAGCCACCATTTCCTGCTAATGAATCTAAGGTGCTAGCCACCATTTCCTGCGAATGAATCTAAGGTGCTAGCCACCATTTCCTGCTAATGAATCTAAGGTGCTAGCCACCATTTCCTGCTAATGAATCTAAGGTGCTAGCCACCATTTCCTGCTAATGAATCTAAGGTGCTAGCCACCATTTCCTGCTAATGAATCTAAGGTGCTAGCCACCATTTCCTGCGAATGAATCTAAGGTGCTAGCCACCATTTCCTGCTAATGGATCTAAGGTGCAAGCCACCAGACAATGGGAGACTCCCATTTAGAATATTATTTAAAGTTCATTTAGCTTTGCAAGCAGCGGACAGGCAAAGGAAAATTTTCTGCAGAAGTTCACGCTGGCGCCATTAAACTTTTCCGGGTAAAAGTGAAGAAAGAGAAGAAGCCCTATCAAAAGATGGTTGTATGACGTTAAAGTATTCCAAAATCAACTATACACACAATGATATCGCACCAAAACACCAAGTAGAGTGACATAGACCAAGATAATAAAGGAGGCTTTGGTTCTTAATTGGCCGATGTTTGCTTGGATTAAAATTTACGGAAGGGTGGTAACCTATAGATAACCCGTCCTAAAATTCGTAGTTAATAATAAATGAACGTTAAAATTTAAATAAATAAATAAAAATTTACGGGGTTATTGGTTACTATTTCCTGATTACTTATAAGTAAGTTTTTTTTTTTGTTTTTTGTTTTTTTTTAATTTGTGTTTTTAGACATATGTCAACAACATGAGTCATGGATGTCTCAGTTAGAAGACTCGTTTCATCTTATATATTTCAATTGGCATATAATTTCAATATGACTATTGATATATATTGATATGATATGTTCATTGAGGAAAGAAAGTGATATTGACCAAAAGTGCTACTTGAAGATGGATTGAGAAGATCGATATAGATTGAAGATAGATAGGAGGAGATTGAAACATATATATATATATATATATATATATATATATATATATATATATATATATACACATGCACACAAATATTTATAAATTAAATATGTCCGATTAACTTAGTTCTTACTAGGAAAACAAATAATTTAGTTAAGTGATTTGAGTTATTTCCCAGAAGTTCCCTTAGGATAAGTAAGTTTTTTGGACTATTAACGCCGGGCTATCTACAGGTTGCCACTTTTTTACTCTTTTATAATGTCAACAGTTTCTAATTTTTTTTTTTTTTTTTTTTTACGGCGCAAAAAAAAAAGAAGAAGTTTCTAATTGTCGCTACTGTAAGAATTCTATGCATAATGGGGGCTTAAAATCTCTTCTAGATTATTGTAGAATTTGTTTACGTTGTTCAAAAAAGAAATATTAACTATATTCTACGCTATTCAGATGACACTATGGTGATGACCGTTACGAAAATGCGCTATGATGACGCCGTTTGGATTTGTTTTTCTTTTTTTTACGACGCTTCGACGTCTAGGCCATTAGCGCCAACATCTAGGGTGCAGCGAGGAATTTTCCCAACCAGCCATTGGATGAGAGAATTCCCGCGGCCAGTGGGGATCGAACCCACCAAATCCCGCTTATGAATCTAAGGCGGTAGCCACTAGACCATGGGGAGACCACAGTTCGGTTTATTATTGTGAGAACTAATTCTGGAGGATAAGCTTTGAATACATTTTATCCCGTTCAAAAACTGACATAAGACAAAAAATATCCCCTTCCTGGCGATTTAATTTTTCCAAAGAAACCAAGTTAAAAAAGTCCGTCACGCAGGAGCTGCATAACTAAGCACTTTCCTCAGAATTTGCGTAGTGTAGACTGCTTTCCAGAACAATTTGCTTAAAATATCCTATATAAATAAAATAAAAACATGAATAGTTCTCTTTTAAATTTGTAATGAGTAACTGTTCAATTATTAATTTGCTTCCAGAGTTATGTTTACACATGGTACCTACTACACTACGTAATAAATACAAAAAACCTCATATTATCGAATTTTGATCTAACGCAGGAACAGGATACAGTCCCTCTAGATACAAAGCGCTCCTGCGGCGGCTTTGTGAACCTACGTCTGGGGGGCTTTTCTATTGAAATATACCTATTACAAAGTAAACCCCCGCTTTCCGATTGACCGATTCAGCTCATTTTTACAACACTTCTTTCTCATGAGTTACCCACGACGTATACCGCGTTTCGTTTCAATATTGCAGAAAATACGACCGGTATGAGTATATTAGGAATTTGGGTCCGGAGTAAACCCCCCCTCCTAATGAACCGATTTAGTTTATTTTTACAACACATATTTACCTGTGGATTACCACTACGAATACCGAGTTTCGTCGAAATATACCAAAAACCACGGCTAGTAGTGGCGAACTGGTATTGTGGGTCCGGAGTAAACCCCCCCTCCTAATGAACTGATTTAGTTCATTTTTTTATCTCACTTTTCTCTCTATATTACCACTACGAATACCAAGTTTCGTTGAAATATAACAAATATTACGGCTGACATGGTCAAATTAGTGTTTTGGGTTCGGGGTAAACCCCCCCTTCCGGTGGACCGACTTTGGTGGTTAACGAACTCGTTCAATCGTTTGCTAATTGAATGCTATATACCAAGTTTCGTGACGAAAAAAAAACTCTGACCGCTATCGTGTTAACAGACACATATAAATATATATATGCATATATATATATATATATATATATATATATATATATATATATATATATGCATATATATATATGCATATATATATAGATATATATAAATTTTAACGGGGGTCATTTTCGGTGTCTACTAGGTAGGATCGATAATGATTTGGAGAAATTTTTCAAAAATACCGTCATGAGTCCAACCTCAATAGCTACTTTCCTTCGGAGGAAAGTGCTAAAATTGAAAAGTAATCGAATTTTCATGCAGTCTCCACATTTGATGAATAATTTTTAATCTTCTTATAAGGAGTAATGTTTTTTATTGTTTTTTTTTTTTTGTTTTATAAAGAAATAAAACGACAAGAATTCCAATGATCATAACAACCATACTACAACCATCCTGGATAGATAAGGCAGCGATGAATGTTATCTGAAGGAAGCGAAGGTTACTGGAGCACATTCCAGGATGTTGTTAGCAATCGTTGTTTCTGGCATGGTTGCAACTGTTTAATTGTAATGGTAATTGTATTATCAATGTGATCCTATCACAGTACAAAACACCATAATTCGTATGGCAATAAATTATGAAATTAGGTATTATTTAAGTAGTACCTAATACCTAGATAGGTACCTATCAGGTAGGTTGTATAATTATTTAAGTAGTACCTAATACCTAGATAGGTACCTATCTGGTAGGTTGTATAATTATTTAAGATATGTGAGTAATTCCACGTGAAGATTCATGACACAAATCACATTAATATGTGATTCAAATCACCTACAATCAAATAATTCTCATGTAAACATTAGATTTGTTAGGGGACGAGGTCAGCTCAGTTCTAGATGCACTGGACTATCTAATATGTAGGAGGATCTCAGTTCAAATCCCGAGAAAGCACTAAAGATTTTTATCTTCTAGTGTCTTCGTTCGTGGGTTGAATTTTGCCTGTCTGACCGTCCCTAGGCCAACCAAGTCTTTATTAATGACTTTATTAATAGGTACATTGAAAGGGGATAATCAGGCTGCCAGAGCATAGTACTAACCTCACTATCTACCTAGTGTGCCTTTCGGTCAAGAATCTGCTCATGTGGGAACTCCTTGCCTCTCACGGATATATATATATATATATATATATATATATATATATATATATAGTGTAAGGGGGCGAGGTTAGCTCAGTGGTAGAGCGCTGGACTAATAAGCTGGAGGCCTGAGTTCAAATCCCGAGCAAGCACTAAAGATTTTTTCTTCTAGTGTCTTCGTTCATGGGTTGAATTCGGCCTCCCTGACCGTCCCTAGGCCAACCCAGCCTTTAATTAATTAATTAATTAATAATGGGTACCTTGGTTGGTGCTAATGACTCTAGGAGTCGAATCAGCCAAGGGGAAAATCAGGCGGCCGGAGCATAGTACTGACCACACTATCTCCCTAGTGTGCCGTATGGTCATGAATCAGATACCTCTATAGTATCTGCCCCTCAGGGCCCTCGTGGCCTGTTACGGGACTGATTTTGATTATATAGTGTAAATCGATAAGAACCGATTCTTAAGTAAAGCGTTTCAATTAATCGTAAATCTTTTCAATATATTGGAGTGCAACGGAGAGTTGGTCCGCCATGTTATCCAATAAGCCACAGTTTTTTCTCAGTGCACATTTAGTTTTACAATTAATAGAGTGTTTCATATGTCACAATTCCAGTAGTCTTGTCACTCCTGTGTAACGTATTTGGGAGTAAGTCATGGCCAAGGAAACTTCTTCACTAAAATTAGTCCCGAAACACGTCAAAAGTTTCCAGAGGGTCACACATTTGACGTAATGTAATGTAGGGGAATTGTATGGGATTTTCACGAGACAGGATTTCCGTCCATCGACACTATAAAATGAAGTGTTTAAGTGCACTACAAAGTTTCGAAATCAGGTCGTCCAGTTTATGAGTCTCGTGTCCTACCACTAAACCAAAATGAGACCCGCGTGATTTTTCGGATGATTCAGTTCCTACGTTATGAACAAGAAATCGAAGAATTTTTAGAGTCACGTAGGAGCTCTTTAAAATCTTACTTAGAAAACAACCTGAGACGTACAGATTAAATCATTGCAAACGGAGCAATCCATTACACAATAATATTTGGGGATTTCGGATCCACAGACCATGAAGCGTGCCTGGAGAGTTTGTAGAAACGTGAGATTCCAACGAGGAGCGTGCGCAGACAACTCCAGATATAGACTCCTTGATCCTTACAATTCGTGAACTCCAACCCTGGGATTAATGATATTTTTAATTGCGAAATCCGTTCGGATGAGCTCCCGATGAGCGGGGTTCCAGGTCTTTACGAAATGTCGGACGTCTGTAGTTGAGGTAGGTCGTAGCGTGGAAATTACCGCAAAATCGCTGGAATGCGGTTTAGACAATTTAACTATCAGACCGCAATGAAATATTTAAAGTTCAAGCTGTCTGGCAGGCGTAGCAATATGCCAATATGTCATACGATGTACAGACACTAGTTAATGCAACAACGTTGTAAAACGTGTCAATAAGAATATCTTTAACCCTGTAATAAGCACACCCAAAGGACTCACGTAATTGGAAACGCTGCAGCATTTTCCAGAGTACTTTCCGAAAGAACTCATCAAATGTTCGTCGATCCCAACTAGCGAAAATAATTTTCATTTTTTCGCCACGAAAATTGATATATATAGTTCCCATAGACACAATTCGACGAGTTCGTTAACGACAAATGGACCAAATGGCCCATCCGGAGGGATGGAAATTACTACTCAGGATCCAAATTACTAATTTGCCCACAGCGGCGGCTCTTTTCGTTATATTTCCCCGAAATTCGATAGAGAACAGGAGGATGAAAAAAGTCAAAAACGTCCACAGCTATTCTATTTTGTAGAACGTTTTCAGTGACTTAGCCCCATTTTCAATGCCCATGCATAGGTTCTTATTTAGCAAAGCCTTGCTCCTAGACTCCTAGGAGTAACGCTTTTATTTTTATTTTTTTTTTTTTTTTTTTTTTTTTTAATCGTGGTACTCCTTCCCACATAGGGAGGAAACCCGCTTATGAAATTGACCTTAAGACACAATCCGAAATGTCCCGCCTAGAAAATTTAACGTTTCATGTCCCAAAGATCAAGAAAATAACGGCGGTTCAAATAATATATATTTATCTATATTGCAACAGAATCCGTCAACTGGGGCATGGTTTTTGGAGAAAAATTCGTGTGAAAAGAATTGTAATTCTTACGTCTTCTGGTTCAAATGCTTGCAGGTATTCTAAGAACTAGGAAAATGAATGAAACAATTTTTAAGGCGATATCTGTAACCATTTATGAGATCAATTTATTAACAGACACTTGTATATTTTCTGGAAAATCGTGGTAAGTGGAAGGTTCGAAAGCTCACTAGCTTTTCTGCAAAGAAACTTCTGAAGCAATTTTCGACTAGGCGCTGTCAAGGAAGGAATAAGTGCTTAAAATGTGTTCGTTTTATTCTTTTGATCGTTTGTTTCGTCGTTATTTACCTCACTTAGTGTGTTTAACGGTGTACCAACAATGGCTATTATCGACGGGCTATATACAGGTGTCCACCCTTTCGATGTGCCAACAGCACCTGGTCGGCCAATCAGGCACGCCCGACGTTGCTTAAATTCGGGGACCAACTGGAACCGGTGCAGTCGACGCGGGTATGGCCTTGGCTTTTAGGACGAGTTATCTACAGGTTACCACACTTTTCTGGCCGGATTAGTGCTAATGCATATTCCTGTTTTGAAAGAATAGCCATCGCCTATAGTGAGATTCGAAACCATATAGAATGATCGCCTATGACCTGTAAATACTCGATTATTTTATGATTTTTAATTTTTATTTTGAGTCAACATTTAGGCGTTTAACGCAGAGTTATTTATACTTTGCAACCCATGGTCTATAGTCCAAGCAGCAAACAAAACAACAAGAAGGAGCGAGGCCTGAGGGGAGCGAGGCTTTCCTTCGTATGGGCTAAAGGCAACGCGTGCGCACCACCTTGTTATTTTGTTTGCGAATGGACTATAGAAGGGAATTTTGCTAACGGGTCCATGGAGAAAGAACTCAATCTGCTTGAAGTGGAACTCGAACCCGCATCTTCTGAGGAATCTGATATGAATGAATGAATGAATGAATGAATGAATGAATGAATGAATGAAATGAATGAATGAATGAATGAATGAAAAAAAAACTTTATTCTGGGACTTCGTCCCATAAGAATAAAAAGTCCGACTCGCAGGAACTGCCTCATCTTAGCGCGGTTCCGTTCTTATCCCTAGTCTAATTTCGAAAGATTAAAATAGAAGCAGTTATTATTTTGTTGAGAGGAGATCGTTGACCGTTGATGATGCAAGGTAGGGATTGTCCGGGTTAGGTCACTGCTACTTAATAATACATACCCCATATGTGTAGGTATGTGGGCATATATATGTACATATGTGTGCGTGTATATGTGTATGTGTATATGAATATATATAAATATATATATATTATATATGTATATATATATATATATATATATATATATATATATATATATATATATATATATATATTTACATAGATATGTGCATATATTAGTGTTAAATATGTCCTACTTGTATTTACAGCCCTGATGAAGGCTTGAAGTTCAAGCCGAAACGTCGGCACAATAAAACCATTTTTACGATAAAATGAAGTTTTATTAAGTAGCAGTGACCGAACCCTGACAGTTATATTTTGGTTCCACCAGTCTTGAAAGGTAGGATTTACAATCTGACCTGGAAGGGTCGGCAACACAAGAAACCGTCCCGCTAGTTGCAAGGTCTTGGAATCTTGGAAATCTATATTTCTAACAATAAATTGTTTTTGTTATTTTACTTAACCTGTTTTATTTTCGAATACATTATCCAACTATAAGCAATTAAAAAATAACAAGGAATAAAATACAGGCGAAAAGAACACTTTGAATAAGCGAAATCAATTACTTTAAAGCTTTAAGCTCTTATTTCTCCGATTGACATCGCCTAATCAAAACTTTCATTAGAACCTTTTATGTAGAGCATTTAATAAGCTTTCTAATGGTATTCTTCCGTTTACCAAAATTCTCAACAGTTTTCGAGATATTAAAGAAAGTTCCCAAAATTTATATTATTTCTAGCAACAGAAAATTGGCCTCATTTTTCATATCCTGTTTTACACACAAAATTTTCGCAACATAAGAAATTACAAAACTAAAAAGCAATAAAAAACGAAGGGAAAGAGACAAAAATTACAACAAGAACGACAAAAACCCGTTCATAAGAACAAAACAGACGTATTTGAAGTTTTAAGCACTTATTTCTCCGATTGACATAACCTAATCAAAAATAGTTTCTATCCACTTATGAACATTTCCCAACCGTGTTCGAGATATTAATGAAAGTATACGAACTTCCCAAAACTTTTCATGTCTGTTCATAAAATATTTTATTCTAACCCTTCCTTAACTCCAAACGTAACAAAACTTTCAACATATTAGTTTTAATGAAAGTAGAACATGCAGATAAAGTTTCAACTGAATCCCATGATTCTAAGTACCCAAACCAAAAACGGTATTCAAAAAATATTTTTCCAATTTTCTCAAAAACGGTTAAAGCTATCGCCTTGAAAATGGTTTCATTCGTTTTCCTAGCCCAGGAATCATATAAAACGAGTACTTAGAAGCTTATGAACTCAAAAACGTAAGCGTTACGATTTTTTTTGCGCGAATTTCGCCCCAAACGCCATCTTCCGGTAGGCGGATTTCGCTGGTTAACGAACTTGACCTTTCAAATTGGACGACGGATTTTTGTACCAAATTTCATCAAAATCGGACCATTCGTCTTCGAGCTAGAGAGCGAACAGACAAATATATATATATATATATATATATATATATATATATATATATATATATAAATATATACATATATATATATATATACAAATTTGAACCACCATCATTTTCGGTCTCTAGGGGTTCTGAAACGCAAAATTTTCTAGTCGGCACTTCCGGATTGTTTCATTGTATCAACCTTATAAGCGGGGTTCCTCCCTATGGGGGAGGGAGGAACCGCGCTAATAAAAATAAGTACAAAATAAACAATAAAGAAATTTAACCTAAAAATATAAATATGAATAAAGAAAAACAAAAGTATAAAAGAACAAAACAAAAAAAGCAACTAATACAAATATTATATGTGAAGCCTTAAATAATAAAATGAAATATAAGTAAATATGTACATTCATTGGAATGGGGCAATGATGATACAATGTTCAGAGGGGGATGGGAATAAAATTAAAGAGTTTAAATAAACAAATAAATATTAAAAAGTTGAATAAATATTAAAGGAATGGGGGCTATAAAAAGATATAAACTAGGAAAATGCATAAACACGAGAAAAAAACAGCAATATAATTTACAAAGGTAATCAGGTCTTCCTGGTGGTGAAATTTTAAGAAGCGTCTTCCTGGGAGGATAGGAGAAAAGCAAAGAGGCGGGATTTAAAGACAGGTAAGGAAGGAGAGTGTCGAATGGAAAGAGGGATAGAGTTCCAGAAGGAGGAGGCTCGGGAGATGAAGGAACGGTCGAAGAAGGCTGTTTTATGAGTGGGAGGATATGGATCGGAGGGACGGGAGCGGGTACCATGGGAATGGACAGAAGATTTAAACTGCAGGAGGTTGTAAATATAGGAAGGAGATTTGGAAGAAATGGTTTGGTAAAGGAAGGAACCTAGGAAATATTGTCGTCGAATTGATATGCTATCCATCTTATCACGGGAAGTCCTTTATTGCACTTTATTGATTCTGACCATAAAGTAGGTTAAATGGTATTTTAATACCATCGGTGCTAAGAGGCGTAAATACAAACCTACAGCCATATCCCATGCCATATGGAGAAGCAATTACAAACACTAATAACCGTTCTGACCCTGGACCATCCTGGCCTAGATAGAGCTATTAAATTGCAGCAACACTAATGGCGGATGAGCAGGGGCGCAGTCAGACCACCACATTAGCATCAAATGCGGATACCGTCGGCATAAATATCTTCAGCAAGGTCTAGTGAAAGTGATGGGTGTATCTTCGTTGGATCATCGCTAACGGAGCAATTCTAACTACCCGCGCAAACTGGTTTTACAATCTTGTCTTATGACTAGTTTACTCGACCTTCGTCATGTTTACTTTTCCATGCCACTAAGCTGGTTTGTTTCGAGTGACTAGTGCTTGTTTAAGGTTAGTGGGCATGTGCGTTCAGTACGGTCCGACCAGTAACTAATTTTTCAACCTTTTTTGGGCGCTTATACGATGTGACATAAGACGACTGGAAAGCGACATGGTGTTGGGGGAGCTTTCTTTCCCCTTTAAATAGAATTCATCGATTATTTATTTATTAAGAGTTCACAACGTGGTGATTCGCTCTTTAGGTCAGTGTGCGACAAAGCTAACAATTATACAGAACCATATAAACATGACATACAAATACAGTTGACGCTCCCTTATCCGTCGCTCTCTCTAATCTGGCGGTCTCCAAGAGGAATGAGTTCCTAGAAAACCTTCCCTTCCTAGCTAACCAAACATTTGTTTCGTGGTATTTAATTGAATGGAAATCAAAGAATGCATATATGAATCGTTTTAGGGGCAGGAATAAATGTTTCTACTGAGTCGCCTGCGGGTAGAACGCCTGGTTTTAGCCAGATTGATTAATTAAAATACATAAGTAACCTCTGCCCACTGAATTCTCCAATGTGGCTTTTTCTCTAATCCGACTGTACGCCGTTCCCGACGCCAGATTAGGGGGATTCTACAGTATATTAAAAAAACCATACATAAATAATTTATAAAATAGTCAATTTAGGCATAAAAAAAGAAAAACAAAAATAATAAAAAGAAATAAATAGGTAATTAAATTAAACCATTAAAAGTGAAATACTCGTATTTATAGAAACTTTAGTGTTAAATAAATGTTATTGTTTTTTGGGAGGGTTATTGTTTTTTATTTGGGTGCCTCGACTGCTTTGGTCATTGGCACCTAATTGGAGGTCTGGTGTGTCCAGGTGTCATGAAACCACAAACGTGACCACCACAATGTTATTGTTACATGAATTATAGCTTATTCAAAAAAGTTTAAATTTCTTTTTTAAGTTTTAGATATATTTTAGTGTATTATCGATGTTTGTACTGTCCTGTGTGCGCAATGTGTGTAAATAACTTAGTAATCTCTTCGTTCAGCCCTTTATACACACACATAATAGTTTTAACAGAGTCTCCACCAAATTACCAGAATATAAATTTGCCATTCCCAATAATAAAAGTAATTGCCCAAATTAGAACTTCCGGAAAATACCATATGAGATTCACATTCAGAAATCACTCTTACAATATAAACCCAAAGTTAATCTGCAAACATTGTAAATTGGAAGAAAATATCCTCCATATTGTTTTATACTGCAAGTTATATGAAAAATTTAGAAACACATTTTTGACGATTAGGCCAAATTTTATGGAGCAAGATTTCTTTCAATTGTTCAACTCCAAAAACCCTTCTACATACATGATCATATACAACTTTCTGTCTCGAGCACTAAAAACTAGAGATCTCTTTTTGAATAATGTAGATTAAGCAATAGATAACATAATAAACGCACATTTTTTAGTAAATGTTTCTGTTAGTATTTTTGCTATTATAATATTAAACATAAGAAAATGTAATTAGTGTATTATATTTGTAAATTCTCATTAGATTAAGCATGGATAACAAATATTTAATCTTAATAATATTAGACTAATCCATATTATACAAGTCCTTCCTCATGCAATGAGGATATTCCTGTAATGCATTAATAAAAATTAAAAAAAAATTTATTAAGTCAATGTCTTCTCTTTTCTCACATTTCTTGGCAATCTACATCTTTAGACAGTGAAACCTCTTCTCCTAACAAAGACCCGTCAACTCCTTGTAACCTCAGTCTTATTCCCCCAGATTGACAATGGTTTGGTGTATGGTGGACTTTCTGGGGATCTCGAGGCAAAACATAAACGCCTCATAATTTTTTTTCATTCGTTTTATCCTCGGGATCCCCAGAGACTCCCACATATCACATTTCTACCAGAAGCTAAACATGCTATTCCCTCTTTATCGTCGTCAGTACTTCCTTGGCTCAGTCCTTTACTAAATCATTCAATCATAAACACCTTTTTAGCACTTTCCTCCGAAGGAAAGTAGCTATTGAGGTTGGACTCATGACGGAATTTTTGAAAAATTTCTTCAAATCTTTATCGATCTTACCTAGTAGACACCGAAAATGACCCCCGTTAAAATTTATATATATATATATATATATATATATATATATATATATATATATATATATGTGTCTGTTAACACGAGTTTTTGTTTTTTCATCACGAAACTTGGTATATAGCATTCAATTAGCAAACGATTGAACGAGTTCGTTAACCACCAAAGTCGGTCCACCGGAAGGGGGGGTTTACCCCGAACCCAAAACACTAATTTGACTATGTCAGCCGTAATATTTGTTATATTTCAACGAAACTTGGTATTCGTAGTGGTAATATAGAGAGAAAAGTGAGATATAAAAATGAACTAAATCGGTCCATTAGAAGGGGGGGGGGGTTTACTCCGGACCCACAATACCAATTCGCCACTACCAGCCGTGCTTTTTGGTATATTTCGACGAAACTCGGTATTCGTAGTGGTAATCTACAGGTAAATATGTGTTGTAAAAATAAACTAAATCGGTACATTAGAAGGGGGGGTTTACTCCGGACCCAAATGGAAGCACATTAATAATTGATCAGTTACTCATTACAAATTTAAAAGAGAAGTATTCATGTTTTTATTTTATTTATGTAGGATATTTTAAGCAAATTGTTCTGGAAAGCAGTCTACACTACCCAAATTCTGAGGAAAGTGCTTAGTTATGCAGCTCCTGCGTGACGGACTTACATCTTTCAACTCCTTGATCCCGTAAAACCCGAACTCGTCCTTCTTTATATTCCTTCCCGACTTACAGCTTTATTAGAAAAATGATTTGTCATCCGTCCCACCTCGCTATGGGATTCCTAACCTCTATCAGTGCTACCAAACTCGAAAGCTTTAAATCCCGACTCTTCAGCCACTTCTTATTCTTTACTTCTTATTTTTTTTTTTTTTTTTTATGGCGCATCAACAAATGTTTGGCTATTACCACCGGCATCCAGGGTGCAGCCAGGAATTTTCTCAGCGAGCCCTGAGATTAGAAAAATTAATTTCCTCTTAATTTAAAAAAAAAAAGGGAACTAAATGTTTGTTAACGATCGAATGTAGTAATACATTGCCATCACGAACTGCATTAAAAATATATGCTTGAACTTAGGCAAGAAAAAATTGCTCTCATATTCCTTGCTAATTGGAAAACAGTTCCATAAATGTAAGAATAAGGTATTAATTCTGCAATACAATATGGTGGATAATTGATTCTACTGACATTAAAAAGGATTGCATTGGAGCGGGAAGAAATCTTTGAGGATTGGAATTCAGACTATTGAAGTCAAGGTCTGAGGATGATCCAGACAGGGCTTCGAAAGTCTAGTCTTCAAGGTTGTGGTGGTTGCATTCTTTGATTGGAGAATTAGGTAGGGAGAGGTTGGACTATGGATGGGTCTGATGTTAGGGGAAGGTGGATGTCAGTGAGGAACAGTATACTCATCTGTTGACATTAATATATAAGTTCATCCCAAAAGCATGGGCGTATAAAAGCTGAGGGGACTGCAGCCCCCTCCCCCCCGACATTTTTTGGTGAGAAAATTTCATGTAAAAAAAAGCCAAAAATGAAAAATATCTTCTACTTTTACCCTGCTCTAATAGGTGACCAGATGACTAAACTCACCATTTTGCAATAAAATGTTTAAAATTGTTCCTTCCCCATGCCAACTATAAGATTTATATTTTTGCAACTATCCACTTAAAAAATAAATTTCTTTTATGTACAATACAAAGCTGTTATTGGGGCAATAGTAGGTATAAAAGCAATTTTCATTTCATCCAGGGCAAATGGAGCTACGCATTTGTTTTAATTTTCTGAAAATTTTCGTTTTTGGGCTCCAAATATTAAAATTTCAATTAGTACCAGGATTTTTTTACGACACTATGATTATCAATGATGTCACTTTAACGCCATTAAGAAAAAAAAGTCCGATTCGCAGGAACTGCGTCATCTTAGCGCGGTTACGTATATCTCGAAGAAATGGAATAAATTAGCATCACAAATCACAGGAAACTGACAGTAGCCAACTTACACAGAAGTGGATAATTCTTAATCTGTATAAGTCAATACAATTATGTACTGAAAACGTACTTACTCTTTGACTACTGCTGAGAAGGCTCTATTCTAAACAACCAAAAATTCGTTGTCATTTTAAGTATCTTGTTTTACTAGCAAATTCGTCTTACTGTTATAATCAACTGTAAATATGTGCTTCATGGCGAATAAAATTCCATTCTGTCGTTGGTGAAATCTTTCTATAAAATAAGAAATAACGATATCTTCAGTTGGAGGCTATGAGGAAGGTTATATAGACAGCAGAATTCGAAACAAACTACGTCTCCATGATTAGCCACAGCCATCTTGATTACCATAGCCACTCCAAACTTATTATTACTAACACCTTTTACCGTTTCTTAGCTTATTTTACTACTATACTAATTTTGCTAATAAATGCAATTTAAAACAAGAAAAACACAATTAAAAAGTGAGATAAACAAAGAGAAAACCCCTTTCAAAACAACAAAACAAACATTTTTTAAGATTTAAGCGCTTATATCTCTGATTGACGTTGCCCCATCCAACATTGCTTCAGAACCTTTTTTGTAGAGAATTTAGTAAGCATTCGAATGGTCACCTTCCACTTAGCACGATTTCCCAACCGTTATCGAGATATTTACGAATAATGTATGAAGATCCGAAAACTTTTCATGTCTATTAATAATTTTTTTTTTTCGCATACTTCCTTAACTCCAAATATAACCAAAATTTAAACATCTTAGCTGGGATTAATTTTCAAGTTGTAGAAAATATTTCAATTATATCACGCGATTCTAAGTACTCACAAAAATATAATGACTTACAAAAACATTGATTCCATTTTTCTCAGGAACGGTTGCAGATATCGCCTTATAAATGGTTTCATTCGTTTTCTTATGTTAAGAAACCCATAAAACAAGTACCTGCAAGCATATAAACACAAAAACGTAAGCGTTACGATCTTTTTTGCGCGAATTTCTCCCCAAACACTATTTTCTAGTGGGCGGATTCTGCTGGTTAATGAACTTGACCTTTCAAATTAGACGACAGATTTTTGTACCAAATTTCGTTAAAATCGGACCATTTTTGAGCTTGCTAGAGAGCGAACAGACAAGCATATATATAAATATATATATATATATATATTTATATATATATATATATATATATATATATATATATATATATATACAAATTTGGGCCACCTATATTTTCGAGATCTAGAGGGTCTAAAACCTGATAGTTTCTAGTCGGCACTTCCGGATTGCGTCATGAGGTCTACCTCATCAGCGGGTTCTCCCTATGGAGATAGGGAGTAACCGCGCTAAAAGCTACATAACTACTAGCATTCCAATCATATTTACAACCATACTACAACCATCCTGGATAGATAAGGCTCCGAAGGATGTTATCTGAAGGAAGCGAAGGTTACTGGAGCACATTCCAGGATGTTGTTAGCATTCGCTGGTTCTGTTACGGTTCATGGAAGAACATTGCGGGGATTGTGTTTGTAAGTGTTGTTACATTTTTAGTATATTTATAATCTTGTCAAAGAATAAATATAAATCTGCCAACCTGTACTAAATCCATAATTTGCTCTCAATAAAACAGAAAAAGTTTTATCTATCATTGTTATTAATCGGCAACTATCTCACATTTCCGGAGAAAATATTGCGAACAAATTTTATCTTCTACAAGTGGGATTCAAAATCACCACCACTCCTGTGGTAAGTGGACACCCTCCCACAAGGTGACCCAAATGTCCTACAAAACTCCCTAGATTCTCATGCGGGAGATGGTGGTTTCGAGTTCTACCGGCACACAGTGGGGCACCACGAAACTTCGTCTTTAAAAAAATGCTACAACCTTCAAATCTTAATCAATTCAAATGTATTTTTTAAGATTTAAAACAACTTTGTCTGGCCAGATTTATTTTTAAAACAAATCACGAGTTAATTAACACATTTTTCGCCAAATCAACATTTTATTGGTTAAAATAATGTAAAATGACTTATTCCCAAGTCTATAGGGAGTAAAAACTAGAAACAATGATTCATGTAGGAAAAAACATCGAATCTGAGAACATTATTAGTTTTCGGTACCTATTCTGACTTTGTGGTAACGAAATAACGACAAGGAACTACGGCTCTAAGAATCAGAATTATGAACTAGAAGGAACAACATCAAAAACAAAGAAAACATTTCAAGTACGAAATTCACTTTTCGTAATCCAAGCTGAACATGCACACTTTTCAGGAGGCAGATTGGGTTTTTGAATTAGTTAGATTTGTGCCATTTTGGGCAAATAGTTCATCATCAGAATTTCGCTCCTCATTTCGCCATCAATGTTCGTATTCGTTCAGCGAAGTCTAGGTCATCAGGATGAAAAATATCCTCATCCTGATTCATGGATCGACCAGCCATAACTCCATAAAATTCACCATATTCACAAATAAAAAGATAATATAAAAGGAAATAGATTTCTTTTGAACTTGGGTTGCTAGGTGTAAAGTATCTGAGGGACACGGTGGGTTTCACAAAATGGGGAAGAGAGTAGTTCTCGTGACTGATAGATCACAACTGAAGGTTTGAATTGAACCTCCTATAGAGTAGGGGCAGCTACTGAGCGTGTGGGATATCCTAGGTGCTCACTCCTGCCAACATACTTCACTGAACTTTCCTTCGTGCCAGTCAGACACTTTATACACACCAGAGGTTAAGCGTTATGTTCACTCACATAGGCCATTAACCCTTTAACGGGCACATTTCGCTAGCTATGTTGGAATTTATTTTAATTTATATTTGGGAGTCTGGGGGCATCCATTTACTTAATATGAACCCAGGTTGGTAAAAAAAAAAAAATTGTATCCATAAATACGGGGTTGGCCGCTTGAGCGGCCCTTGCCCATTCCAGGCATCGAGAATCCCCGATATGCAATACCCACGATACGTCGTAAAGCCGATTCCAAGTCGCAAAGATCCCGAAAATGAAAATGGTTCATTTGATGGCATTACCGTAAGATTAACAGGCTTTAAAAAAAATAAAAAAAAAAATAAAAAAAAAATAAAAAAAAAAAATTATAATAATAGTATAATGCTAGCCCACAATATCATTTGAAACAGAATTGAGAAAATCATTTATTAGCAATGCCAAAAAAAGTATTTTTTTTCCTTCCAGTCTCACTAGAGTAAGGTACTTGTGAGACGAATCAATGAATAACGTGTAAGCGATATACTCATTCCAATTAAAATCAATTAATTCCTAATCTAGAATGTATAAAAGAATTATTTTTATCCTTTGAAACGATTTCCGGATAAGATGAGTGATCCAGAGAGCCAATAATGCACGGCCACAAGATGAGTGCGGGAATGGGCAAGGACCGCTATAGCGGTCAACTTCGTCATATATCGGCTCCTCGGGCCCAAGACCTCCAAATACTATTTTTTGGTATACCCCGGCATCCAACAGGAAACATTGGAACCAATTCCGCCTCACTCGCGTCATTTTTTAATTTAAGCGAGCAGTGGCCGCTCAAGCGGCCCTTGCCCGTTAAGGGGTTAAATGAGTAATGTCTGTATTTCACAATTAACAGAATGTTTCAATAAGTGAAAAGCAGGGAAGTAATTTAATCAACCCAAAAATTACACTGATCACTTCGGGTAAGTAACAGTTACACAAAAAATATGGTTCGGAAAAGCCAATATGCCCTTACGTGAAATCAGTTAACGTCCAAGATTATTTTCCAATGATTCACAGGACTTGATTTCTTGTGACTAAAAGGCCTTGAAGATAGCTGAAACGATTTCCGAAACACCAAGGCTAAGATAACAGCAGGAGAACTACATTAGAAGTGTGTATTGTCCTATAATGCTATATTCCTTGCTGTAAAGGTCAAGTGCAGGTTAGAATTACCTCTCCACCTTACATTCTCTTGCAGTCCCTAATCGAGGTGACAGGATCGTATTACTTCTAGGACAGTAATACAAATACAGGCGAGCCAAAATATCTTTATCTGTCATGGCCGTAATAATAATGACATGATATTTTGTTCTGGGAAGTAATGATATCGAAAGGAATGACCATATGACCTTTCTGTCTCATATATCTAGTAATATTTCGTTTAGAGCCTTCTGCTCAAATTCAGGATCATAAATATGCTTTAGGTCCACCCAACGAATCATATGTAATGTATGTAACTGTAAAACATATAGTCTACTTTTTCGTACATGGCCACTGCGATTGAGGGAACACCAGCGGACACTTTTTTGTAACGCTTAGGTCCACCCGACAAACCTATGTAATGTACTCTATAACATATAGTCTTATTTTTCGTACGTAGCCAGTGCGCATACGCGAACGCCATTTCGTATGCGCTAACGCCACTGCGCATGCGCGAACGACAGCGGACACTTTTTTGTAACGTTTTTTTCCAGTTTAGTCACCGCTGAAGCATATTTATGCTAAAAAAATCGGTTTACGAGAATAGCGTCGCATTCTTCCCTCAAAAGGTTCCTGGGTGATTCGGCAAAGGCATATGCGAAGGTAAAGTACCATGTTTCGGGGATCCATACGGAAAGAGACAAGGACTTCCTTAGAGAAACTCGGTGTAGATATGGATCATATGGATTGCCTTTCGCTCTTAGCCGATGAAATATTGTTAGGTTCCCTTGGGATCATTATCCAACATACTCGTACTTACGGCTATAACAAATACATGGAAACTAATATAGGACATCACCCTGTAGGACAGTCATAATAACAAAGAAATGTGTATTATTTACAAATAACCAGACGTAAAACCAGGAAAACTAGTCCTGGTTTATATCAATGAATTGATTTTCCTGCTGAGTTGCAACCCTATTAATTTGTGCAGCCTCCCTTTAACTCTAATATTAATATATTTTTCTTTCTTATATATATATATATATATATATATATATATATATATGTGTGTATATATATATATATGTATATATATATATATATATATATATATATATATATATATATATATATATATATATACACACAGGGTGGCCCAGATAAGCGGGCCACAAGAGAAATAACTACTAAACGGTTAAAGATATCAAAATTTTATAAGGGGGCAAAGTTGTAGTTCTCGTCAAGAAGCCCTCTCTTAACAAAAATACTATTTAAATAATACCAAACAGGTGAAGAATAACCCTTCAAAAATTTTTCAAACTTTACATTTATTTCTCCATCACAACGTTTCGGACACACAGGTCCATCCTCAGGCAATCATGTCCTGTTCATTACTATAGTTACACTAAAACAGTCATGCAATAAATAAACATGATTCCTGTAAGGAACCAAGTCAAATTACACCTACATCAATTAAACACTCATTATCATTATTATTATGGCTGTGATAATGAGTGTTTAATTGATTAATGCAAAATATAAATTAATTAATTAATTGAATAATGCAAAATATGGGTAAAGAGGAACCCCTTCCCTTCTAAGGCCTATTTGAGCCCTTAGAAGTGTTATTTTCTCATTTCCGAGGGCACCATTTTTAAGATTTCGACGAGAACTACAACTTTGCCTCTATGAAAAATGTTGATATCTCAAACCGTTTAGTAGTTATTTCTCTTGTGGCCCACTTATCTGGGCCACACTGTATATATACAGGACATTAATTCACCATTTATTATATATATATACATATATATATATATATATATATATATATATATATATATATATATATATATATATATATATGTATATGTTAAGGGTAGTAACAGACCACCAAATGTAAACAAGCTAGGATAGTATAAAAGGAAGGATTAGATAAGCAATAAAGCAGTTGTTATTCTGATCTCGGTGAGTGTACTTCGTGTTATCCTATTATCCTCTTTTTAAAAACAGCCTTTTCTATCGCAAAGGCTTAACTGGTGCCGAAACCCGGGAGTGCTAGTGGTGCGTAGAGAAAAAGGTAACTCCGCGCGGCACATTCTGACTACATGATACGGAACCGGTCGCGATCGCGAAGTACACTTCAGGACGAACTAAATAGCAGACGCATGGCAGAAGCAAATGAAGTTGCGATGGTGGACCCGAACACCGCCTTAACATGGATTAAAATAAAAACGTCAAATGCTCACGATATGCGAACTGCAATATCGGAAATTGAACGTTTCAACGGGGAAGTGGGTGAACTAATACACTTCCTAAAAGCAGGCGACCGCGTAAACGAATCCATTACAATGAAAATGAGCGCAGGGTGGTTGGACGAAGCGGAAGTGCCGTCTCTGAGAGCAGCGCTTGTCAATCGTATAAGCCGGAAGGTACTAAACCTTATCCAAAGTGACGAGGGCACCTTGTGGGATACGGTCAAATCTCGGCTGAAGAAGGTTTATGGAGGGGGCAGGTGGGCCCCGGAAGAAGATGTACTGCGAATGTTCCGAGAAACAAGGAAACCTCATCAGTCGGTCGGAAGCTTCGCAGAAAAACTCTTAACCTGGTACGGGAAGATTGCCGATAAGCTGTGCGAACAACAAGGAGCCGCAACGGCTGAAAAGTTAATGGACTTTCTTGGAGGAGTTTTGAAGGTCCAATTAAAAAGGGAAGCTGGAACCTCGGCAACGTCGGAAAAGCCGTTCACCGATTGCGCAAAAGAACTAGTGGAAGAAGGAAAAAAGATAGCGGAAGAAGACGCTAGCGGAGTAGAAGAAGGCTGGGTCGAATTTCGACCCCGACGAGAGAGACGGCAGAGACCGCAACGCAGGGAATGGCGAGGAGAAGAGAACCGGAAGAATCGTAGAAGCGGACGATCGGGAGGCGGACCGGAAGGACGAACCAGACGTGGACCAGAAAAGCGATGTTTTGAATGTGGAAGCTCAAAACACTTAGCGGCCCGTTGTGAGAAAACCCGCTGCTTTGAATGCGGGATGGGAGGGCACATCGCCAGACGATGCCCCTACCTCAAGAAGAGTACTGTCGATAAGGGAGAACCGATGGAGATTAACGCACAGCGAGTCAGGAGGACTTTCTCCGACACCGTGAAAGGTACCACCAGTTCGGACGAGTCGGGAAACGAAAGTGGCGACACACTGCGAACGAGAAGGTCGTGGCGTTCCGAAACGCGAAAAGTCTCAAGATGCAGCAGCGAGAAGCTACAATGAGAACGGTATCCAGGGAGCGGCAACCTTGAATGTGTACATGCGTTAGATAATAAGCGAAAACGAAAAGGGTGGTTGCCGATTATTGTGGAGAGAGACCGCAGATGGCTTGTAGACACTGGTAGTTCGTGCACTATTGTGAGCAAAGAAGCCTGGAGTCCGCGGGATGGCGAAATTGAAAGGTGTGGGTGTACAGTGTCTACACTAGGAGGAAAGTGCAATGTGGAAGGTGAAGTAAAGTGGACCTTGGAGACGTGGGGAAGACCGTCAAAACATATAACTGCGCATGTGATTAAGACCTTACCACCAGAGTATGATGGAATCATAGGCTGTGACCTGCTGGCACGCACCGGCGGACGGATCGAACTCGTGGACAACAAGTGGAAGGTAGTCATAGGCACAAGGAGCTACAAAGCGGATGGCAGGAACCCGCAACCAACAACGTTAGGGGTAATCAGCAACTGATCAGCGGTTTGGAGCCCTGCGGCGCGAGTACCAAAACGTCTTCTGGCGGGAAGGGGAACCCCTCGGAGTCACGGGAAGAACAATCCACGAAATCAACCTGAAGGAGGACAGAGTGGTCTACGTGAAGGAAAGAAGGTATCCTCACCTGCTCAAGGATTCAATACGTGAAGAGTTAGAGAAACTCAAGGCTCAGGGCATCATAGTGGAGAGCAAATCACCGTTTAAAAGTCCGTTATGGGCCGTACCGAAAGCAGGAGAGCCCGGAAAGCATCGGTTGGTGGTGGACTACCGCAAACTCAACTCTCTCACGATCGATGAAAAGTACCCACTACCCAGACTAGAGGATATCCTTGACAGGCTCCAAGGAGCAAGGATCTTCTCAACTCTTGATTTGAAGGCGGGATACCATCAAATTCGGTTACACCCTCGTGACGCTGAGAAAACGGCTTTCTCTTTTGAAAGAGGCCATTATCACTTTACGCGTATGCCTTTCGGCTTAAAGAACGCGCCCTCTTCGTTTCAACGGCTAATGGATGAGTTCCTGCGAGGGTTGGGAGAAGATTTCGTCCAAATCTACATGGACGACCTCCTCGTGTTTAGCAAGACGATGAAAGACCACGAACGCCACTTGCGAAGGGTATTTGAACAATTAAGAAAGTTTGGCCTCAAATTATCAGCGACCAAAACAAAGCTTGGAGAGAGCGAAATCAAGTTTCTGGGCCATATCATTTCCAAGGATGGCGTACAGCCTGACCCGGCAAAGATAGCTGCGATTCAAAACATGTCGGTCCCAAAGGATGTTCGGGCGGTGCGCCGGACGCTAGGGGTTTTAAACTATTATAGGCGGTTTATACCCGCGATGGCACATAAAGTAGCTCGCCTAACTCTGCTGCTTAAGAAAGGTCAGACCTTCAGGATGACGGAGGACATACAGCGAGACATCAAGGAATGCATTATTGATCTGCAGAAGGCCCCTCTCTTGGCGTTCCCAAACTTCACGAGACCGTTCACAATAACTACAGACGCCAGCGAGTATGCAATCGGGGCGGTGCTGACTCAGCCTGGACCACAGGGAGACCAACCGGTTGCTTTCGGAAGCCGGCGTCTTACAGACACGGAATCAAGATACAGTGCCTTGGAACGGGAGTTGCTCGCAGTAGTTTGGGCCATCGATCATTTTCGCCCCTATGTGTACGGACGCAAGTTCATAGTCAAGTCAGACCACAAACCACTGCAATGGGTAGCGTCATTGAAGGAATCCTCAGCCCGGGTCGCAAGATGGAAGCACCAACTTGCCCAATATTCGTTCCAAGTTATTCACACACCAGGCACCGAGAACGTCGTAGCGGATTGGCTATCCAGGGAACTGCCAGTTAACGCCTTGTCATCGGAGGAAGAACAGCCAGGAACGGATCTACGCCGCTTCTTTCAAGAATGGACACCTGAAGAGGACAATCAAGAAGATCACCCCAGCGAAGCGACGGAGTCAGCGACCGACAGACCACCGGAGATGCCGATCATTGATGACATCGTGGTGCGACATAAGTGTCATATCGTCTGGAAGATAGTGACATCAGGAACCCCTCAGATCATGTTTGGGAGGCAACGTCGTGACGTAAAGGAATGTACTATAAGAACAGAGGCAGCCGTCACCGCAGATACTATCGTGAGGTTGCTCAACGATGCGTCGTCCTTCGGACAACGGACGTACATTTACGTCGGAAATGAATTCCTATGGAACCGAATTGCGGCGCTCTGGAGAGATGAACGGATAGGACTGGATAGAGAATTCGTACGATGTACACGACTCGGGGAGAAAGTACCGGATGTGGAAAGACAAAAGGAACTTACACTTGCTTACCATCAAGGCAAGACCAACCACAGGGGAGAAAAGGAAACCCTCACGGCACTGCGGAGAGCGTATGTATGGGATGGCATGCGACACACAGTACAAACTGTACTCAACCAATGCCAAGTGTGTCAGCAAGCTAAGTATCAACGGCGACCTACACATACTGTACCAGAACAAACACCAACGACGGAGCATCCCCTGATGACGGTGCAGATGGATACTTTTACATGGCACGGACAGAAGTGGGTTACGATTGTCGACTCGTTCAGTAAGGTAGCCATGGCAGTCGCAGTGGATCACAAGTCAGCGAACCAGGTACGCCAGGCCCTTGTCCAGTGGGCTCAGGTGTACGGGACTCCTAAAGAGATCGTTGCAGATGGCGGCCGAGAATTCAATAACAGCACAGTGCGCGACCTCCTGGCCAGCTGGGATACAACATTGCATATCAATACCCCTGGACGACCGCAAGGTAGAGGGATAATCGAGCGGCTACATGGGACCCTAGGAGAGCACCTGCGGTTGTTAGCAGCAAGCGGGCCAGTCTCGCCGCAAGAGAATATGGAACGTGCGGTAATAGCATACAACCACTCTGTTCATGCCGTCACGGGATTCGCACCGCTGGAAGTTCTGTTCGGACTTCGAACCCTCCGGCGAGCAGCACCACCCGAAGCACCCGAGAACCATGCCATAGCTGAGCTTCACAAGGAACATCGGCGGATACGTGAGGACACATATAGGAAATTAAGAACAGAGAAGCAAAAGAGATTGAATAGAGCCCAAAATCAGCTCCGGGACCTCGCGAAGTTGCCATCAATCGGAGACGTGGTCTACAGACGGATCCCATCAAACAGGGGGAAACAATTACTCCTATACGACGGTCCATACCGTGTCGTCGTTCTGAGGGAACATAATATAGTAACATTAGAGTCTATCGACGAACCCAGGAAACGGAGAACGTGTCATGTGGAACAATTGAAACAACTTCATCATACCGACAATGCCAATGGTTGACTCAAGGTTTTTAGTTTTCTTTTTAAGATACATGCTTTTATATTTCTGTCATATTTTCATTACTAGTCGGAGTTCTATTTTTCTTTTCTTCTTTCTTCTTATCTATTATAGTAGTAGACATTAATAACATGCAGGTAGTGCATTTTTCTTTTTTTTCTGTAGTTTGTTGTGTCTTTGGTTAAGCGTTATTTTATTTTATGTTATCACTTAGTTTATTCTCATCATATTTGTTTTTGTGTTATTTAAGTTAGTTCCCGGCTAGCGGGAACTAGGGGGGGGGGGGCTGTTAAGGGTAGTAACAGACCACCAAATGTAAACAAGCTAGGATAGTATAAAAGGAAGGATTAGATAAGCAATAATGCAGTTGTTATTCTGATCTCGGTGAGTGTACTTCGTGTTATCCTATTATCCTCTTTTTAAAAACAGCCTTTTCTATCGCAAAGGCTTAACTTATATATATATATATATATATATATATATATATATATATATATATATATATATATATCCTCCCACACAAAAAAACGCTGTTCGAAGATCCTGATGCCCCCTTAAATCCTTATCGTGGTTAAACGTGTAAATAAACCCGACTTATCTACTTAGTACTTACCCTTAAAAAACGACTTACATCGAGCAAAAACATACAAATAAAAAGTTCCACTCGCAAGACTACCAATGGGTTCTGAAACATAAAAATGTCTGATCTAATCATGCGGATTACGTAATGACGTCAACCTCATATGCGGGTTTTCTTCCTATGGAGGAAGGGAGGAATCTCGCTAAAAGGGACTGTTGACGAAAAAAAAAAATTATACTTACTTAGATACTAGTTCATCGGTGAACTCTTCACACAGTCTTTCGTGGTTACAATTTTGTACATAATTACTTTAACCACGCTCGCTTCCACGGACAAAAGGTTTCAGAAGATAATGTTCTATGAATTATTCGACAGTAAATTGTAATACTCTAAAAAAGAATAATAACTCTGTTTTTCTAATTTAATAAAAAACAAAAAAAAAAAAAATTGTTCGTTTTGCTAAGTTATCATGAAGTTAATAAAGATAGATAGATATGGAGTTTGGCGCTCTACAACTAGGTTATTTGCGCCTTCCAATATGTTGGTTCGAAAAGGTTCGGGTTCTTTTATAAATATTTGCTTTAGGTATTTAATTAAATTTTGAGACGTCTGTGAGTTTGTGGGATAGGTGTAGTTCTTTGCCTGTGTGTAATGGTGTTATGGTTTGTTAAGTTACAAATTGTTAAAAGTAATTAGTTACAGATTATATTATTTATTAGTTAAAGACCATTACAGTCATTATCTTAAAATCCAATATGGTAATTATAATTTAAACCAAGACTATTATAACTTAAACTAAGACTATATAATTTAAACTAAGACTATGGCAATTATAAATTAAATTACGAGAATTATAATATTTATTTTTTTATTTTACCTTTTTATTTTTTTTATTATTATTTTTTTTTATTTTATTTTTTTTTAATATTTTTTGTTTATTTTATCTTATTTTTTTTTTATTATTTTTTTTATTTTATTTTTATATTTTATTTATTTATTTAATTATAAATAAATAAATAATTATTAATAATAATAAATAAATAAATTATATAACTGCAGTTCTTTATTTATTTATTTATTTGAAGTTAATAAAGTTCATTGTTATTGAAAGGAAATACGCTTCATTCATTTGAGAAAAAGTTGTATTATATTATTGGATTACATTATTACTGTTATTTTAATGCGTTGGGAGCATTAAATGCAGATAAATACCCTGCTAGATATTACATATCAGGAAATATGTTTCTTGTATTACATCCTATAAGAACGAGTATTTCTCCAGATTAATCCGATGTGACCTTTTTGCGGTTTCTAGCTTCAGGTCGTAGCCTCTAAGAAATTTATTTCTAACAGATAACTGTAATATTAAAAGAAAAATTATTATAACTGTAAAACACAGGATTAATATGAGGTACGTTTATTAGCGGGATTTCATCCCACCTGAAGGAACAATATCCGCTAAAGTCGCCGAGCCAACCATGGAATGAGGCGGTGCTTTTATTTCTACATTTTTTTCAAGATCATAAAACTCTTAAACAAATTTATACTGTCCATAGCAAAAGAAACTTTTCAAATCTGTTGTAATATGCTTTCTGTCATTCTTATTGTACAAGAAGACATTTTTTCTAGTATAATATTTCCATTAATATAAACGACTTTTTTTATAATTGAAAACAATAAAATCCTTATAATATTTTTTTTTTTTTGCTCTGTAGGAGGAGGAGGAAAAACTTTATTCTACAAAAAGTTTAGTTGCCCAACTAAATTGGGTTGCTCCGTACACAACAAGTTGATCAACCTTGTAGGTATTTTAAATTAAAAAAAAATAAATAAATAACTAAAAATAAAAACATAATATGAATTAAGTAAATAAATGAGAATATAGTGATGAAAGTATTAATAAAAATCAACAAAACGAAAAACGAAAAAAAAAAGGGATATTATATAAAATACTACTGATAAATATACCAAAAAGTTAAATAATAATTAAATTAAAAAAAAAAAAATAGAATTTTTCAGGCACATATGTGGCTTTGAATAATAGCAAGCGAGTCTACGAGAATAGATTCTGCTATTCTTCCTAGTATGTTCTCGCTGATTCCTATTTCCTGGAAGAATACAGCAGTTTCCTTGGGAATGGTGCCTCGGGAGCCGAACCATAGGCCTTTCACGGAGAATTCTCGGCTTCCATATGTCTCTCGGAACTTTTCTCTATAAAATGAGATGCACTTCTCATAGATGGCCTGCTTCTCTTTGTTCACAATTTCATTTTGATTTTCATTGTTGCCTTCATAGCGAATTGTTGGGTCTAAGATTAGAGCCGTTTTGTTTTTTCGTTGAAAGGCAACGATGTCAGCATATCTTGTGGAGCCTTCATCGTCGATGCTATATACCTCCTCGAAGCAGTCATACCCATTATCATTCAAAAGCTCCATGAGTGTATGCTTCACGTTGTGATGGCGACATGTAACCAAAAGCATATTGTGGTCGCAATTAATTAACTTCACTCTAGCAGAAGATATAACCGCTACTGTGGTATAATCCCTTAAAATCACGGTAAAGCTTGTATATATATATGAATAGAGAGCGACATTTTTGCGGGCTTATTTTCGGTATCTAGTTGGTAGGATTGATAAAGATTTGAACATATTTCTCAAATATTTGTCCATGATTGCAACCTCAAGATAGGGATGGGCGATAGTCGATAGTTGAGCACTATCGATAGGCCGATACTATTAGTTAAAAAATATCGATACTATCGATAGGTATTCGATAGTGGCTTTCCCTATTCCTTACATACTTGTGGTATAAAGAATTTAATGTTATTGAGTTGAATTATCTATTACTTGCTGGATTAGGTATATTTATAAGATTACAACAAAGGTTTAAAACGAAAAACGAATTTATTTAAATTTATGAAAAAAATTTCCAAGTTATAGTATCAGGTGGCAAAAAAAGTACTATTATTTCAAACTATTTTAGTTGTGCTCCTTGAGCCGCATATTAATAAAAAGGAAAAACAACTTTTCCGCTTTTCTTTGGGTCTTTCTGGTCCGCTGCTCAGAAATGATTTTTACAGCGGCTGAAACACACGTTCTGAGGTTACAGACGAGCCTGGAGCACAAAGGTATTTCCTGGCTACATTATGTAGTTGGTTGTATTCACCAGGCGTTTCCTTTTCAGTATTTAATTCACCAGACGTGTCAGTATTTAATACCAAAGCCCTCCAGATGACGAGAACATCAATTCTAAAAAAAAAGTAACAAATCTATCGATGATAGTTCATGACTATCGATAGCTACTATCGATAGTCATGAACTCTTGATATATCGATAGTAGCTATCGACTATCGCCCATCCCTACTTCAAGAGTAACATTGACTAAACTCGTCAGATGTTTGTATCATACCGAACTACTAATGAAGAAAAATACTTGAAGGGTCCTTAAAAGTTAGGGTTTACACCTGATAACAATTAATTGTGATATTATACGATTGTGACCCTTGCTCTCAAAATGGCAATCACCAGATCCTAGAAGGAACTTTACTATATAAATTTTATTTCAGCCACAACAATGGAAGACCTTCCGCTTTCAGGGCCACCTCTAAACTAAATAACAAAAATTGTCCGTTGACAAAACAGCTGTTTAAAATCGACATTGGCAAGGTTAAAAAGTCCGACTCGCAGGAACTGCATCACCTTAGCGCGGTTCCGTTCTTATCTCTAGACTCATTTAAAATGATTAAAATAGAAGCTGTTATTATTTTGGGTCCACATTTCTAGAAAGCATGAAGATTAGATAGTTAGCCGTCGAGGTGATAAGTAAAGATGGAATGATAGGGATTCGGCTAAAGAAACCTCAATACGATTTTTGTTAAAAAATCTATATTTAGGACGTTTCAGCTACTCATTGGTAGCCTTCGTCAGCAATGAAAGTGCCGGGAGGCAGAGGAGGACCAAAGTTGACAGTTCCATCTTTACTTTCAAGAAAGGTCTTATTTACGATCTTACCTGGATAGGCCAACCCACCCTAGGAAGGACCCCGCTAGGCAGTTGAAAAGCTATATCTTGGAAATCCATATCTCTAAGATTAAATTGTTTTTCTTATTTTTCTTAACCTGATTTATTATCAAATACATTATCCAACTATAACAAGTTAAAAAATAACAAGGAATAAAAACAGACAAAAAGAACAGTTCGAATAAGCGAAATCAATTACTTTAAAGTTTTAAGCACTTATTTCTCCGATTGACATCGTCTAATCAAAACTTTCATTAGAACCTTTTTTGTAGAGCATTTAGTAAGCTTTCTAATGGTATTCTTCCGTTTACCATGATCCTCAACCTTTTTCGAGATATTAAGGAAGGTATGCAAAGTTACCAAAACTTTTTATGTATGTTAATAAAATATTTTATTCTAACCCTTCCTTAACTCCAAACGTAACACAAATTTCAACATATTAGTTTTAATGAAAGTAGAACATGCAGAAAATGTTTCAACTGAATCCCATGATTCTAAGTACCCAAACCAAAAACGGTATTCAAAAACTATTTTTCCAATTTTCTCGAAAACGGTTAAAGCTATCGCCTTGAAAATGGTTTCATTCGTTTTCCTAGCCCAAGGAGCATATAGAACTAGTACTTACAAGCTTGTGAACTCAAAAACGTAAGCGTTACGATTTTTTTTGCGCTAATTTCGCCCCAAACGCCGACTTCCAGTAGGCGGATTTTGCTGGTTAACGAACTTGATTGACCTTTCAAATTAGACGAAAGATTTTTGTACCAAATTTCATCAAAATCGGACCATTCGTCTGGGAGCTACAGAGCGAACAGACAAATATATATATATATATATATATATATATATATATATATATATATATATACAAATTTGAACCACCGTTATTTTCGGTCTCTAGGGGTTCTGAAACGCGAAATTTTCTAGTCGGCACTTCCGGATTGTTTCATTGTATCAACTTTATAAGCGGGGTTCCTCCCTATGGGGGAGGGAGGAACAGCGCTAAAATCGAATTCCAGAAAAAACGTTAGTTATTAAAAAAATATTTTAATATAATTCAACGGTTATAATTATTTCTTAAAATCGGTTATTCTATTGATAAATATATTATCTTAATATTTTATCTCAGTATTTTTATTTATTGTTTTTTCGAATTTTTAATAATGAGTACATTTTTATTTTTGTACATATATGTATCCAACAGCATAAATACATATATATCCATATATAGCTAAGTATAATTCCTGAAATGTTTGTATACGTTCCCATGACAGATAATTTGGCCTGTCCTTCCTGTAGAAGAAGTGCAAGTGCGTGTTAAAGTGTCGTCGACCCTAACACCTTGAACCTTCTATAGTATCTCAGAGTAACTGCTAAATGTCAGCTGGATTCGTTCCTGTGTCGTAACCAGCCCTGATCTCACGGCAGTGATAGTGATACATTTCTCACAGGTGACTCACTCACTGTTACCCGTTCTCTAGTCACTCCTACACGATTAGGATAGTACACTTCGACGGTCACAGGGAATAATAAAGTATCATCTCGCGATATCAAGACTTGTTCTTCCGTAACCAGCCCTGATCTCACGGCAGTGATAGTGATACATTTCTCACAGGTGACTCACTCACTGTTACCTGTTCTCTAGTTAGTCCTACATAAAAAAGGTAGTGCATTTCGATGGTCACAGGGAATAACTCGGTACGTGGGAAAATAGATAAAATATCTTACATGCACTACGATAATCTCCTAAGACTCATGGTTAGTGTAAAGAAGTCACTAATTCACAGCCTTCTTAGTTTCACACTTATAAACATGTGCATTTCTTGGCATCTCGTAAAATAGAGTGTTTTAACTCTAAATTATGAGTTACACCTCCCCATGAAGAAGCGACTTCCGCCAGTATCAATCACCGCATTCGGAAAAACTTGAGGAGCCGTACCTATGTGAAGATACGTACCATCGTCGTAACAGGAACTTATTCACTGCGTTTTGACAGTGACATTCATATTCTCACTGAACTGTATTCGCCAGTTACTCCTACGCCAGAAGGAGGGCGTTCATATCCCCTTGTAACGTCCTTCGTTTTCAGTGATGCTGGGCAGGTATGTATTTGAAACTAAATATACTTTGGAAAGTATCAGAGGCTCTCTACCATTGACAGCAAACGATGGAGAAAATAATTCAATTTCTAAAAATCTGCGGTATGTATAAAATTCTAAAAATGATCTTTAATAAATAAAATTTAAATAGAAAGATAATACAATAGAATAAATAAGAAAGAATAATAAATAAATACAATAAGCTTTATATGCAAGCGGAAATGGATATTGTAGGTTGTGTATTTCTTCATTAATTTGTATACATGTAACATCTTTGTTTTGTAATTATTGCTGCGAGTTATTTAACGATACGAAAATAGCTTGCATTTCCGATGATGATGGAAGTATTTGGCTGTATATTTCATATTTACTGTTTGTTTATATGAATCTCCTCTGTAAATAATCAAGACAGTTTTCTTGCTATGATGTAAATTTTTAACAGTCACTAAAAAACAAAACGAGCTTTGAATATAAAAAGTATAAAAACACAGAGAAAAAAGTTTTCATCTAATTTGAAAGGTCCAGTTCGTTAACCAGCAGAATCCGTCCATCGGGACATGGCTTTTGGAGCGAAATTCACTCAAAAAAAAATCGGAACGCTTACGTTTTCGAGTTGATATGAATTTTGGCACTCGTTTTATAGCTCTTAACGTACAAAAACGAATAAAAGCGATATCTGTGAACGATTTCGAGAAACATAGAAACACCTAATTTTCCAAACTAATATTTAGTTTGGGTATTCATAAACGATTAATTGAGTTGAAACTTCTTCCAGGCGTTTGATATTCATCTAGTCTAAGATAGATAAATTTTGGTTCCGTTAGGAGTTAAGTAAATACTATAAATAAAATATTTCATGAAATGTTCATGGCATGAAATGTTTTGGGATTTTTGTTTATTTTCTAAAATATCTCGAAAACGGTTAGGAAATCGTGGTGAGTTGAAGGTGAGCATTCGTAAGCTTACTAAATTCCCTACAAAAAATGTTCGATTGTAATTTTCAATGGGGCGGTGACTCCAAGAAATATGTGATTAAAAGTTCAAAATTGTGGGTTTTGTTCTTTTCAACGGTGCTTCGTCACTGTTTACCAAACGTTTTAATAGGTTATTGTTTTTCTAATTACATTCAATAGTAAAATTAGTATTTTATAACTATGAAAATGAGAAAAGTATTGGTAATAGTGTTTCCCCATGGAGAACGTCAAGAAGGTGGGGGAGTACTATCAGTGTTGTGGCGCCTTAAATCTTCCTTCTCTTCGAGATGTCAATTTATATTTTTCACGAAAGATCAAAACTTACCAATAACTGCTTTTACTCCTTTGCTAATGGCACTAGTGAACGGAACCGCACTATGATGACGCAGTTCCTGCGAGTCGGATTTTTATATCTAGGGCACCTATTCAAAATTATAAGGATTATATACAGATCCATTAAGCGTAGGTTCATGAATGAACATTTCACCAATGTAAATTTATTTATAAATGTTAATGCGAAACGTGAAACGTGTACGTAACTCCGCCGAGTAGCAAGAGATCGTTCAACCCCCTGACCCTGACCTCCCTCAGGATCCTGTGGAATTTCTCGCGAGATATTCCAGGAATAAACAGCTTCACTTAATAACCTTAAGACTTAGCGGGGGTTTAGTATCGTAAGCATGAAATCGTGCAGACTTCGGCATTTAGAGTCCGCTTCAGCAATGTCTCGACTTACTGATCTTTCTTTATTCCCATAAGAACCCTTAATAGGGGCATAAGTAATAGTAGAGACAAAAAAAAAAAAAATAAAAAAATACTGAAATAAAAATTAACATAAGCCAACAAAAAATAATACCCTACAAAGTCGTAAGGGATTTCCAGAATAATTCCTTTTTTTTTTCGCAAAAAAAAAAAAACTAACGGACATAATTGTCATAAAATTCGAAGTCTTATTAACAAAAATGATGTCCCTCATATTTTTATATATTAAAACAATCCCCCAAAAAATCCCAGGATTATAGGAGAGTAAAATGTTCATATTTGACAAATTTGTCTGTATTAATTTGTCTGCTGTCCCTAAATTATTCCTCAATTCTGCTAAAACTGTCGTATCAAGGAAAATACTTCCAGATATATCTCGCATAAATTAAATACCAAATAAAATGTTTCTTTAATGCTAAACACTGCATAAAATCATGGAAAATAATGAATAAATATAGCACGGATTCAATAAATAAAGATAGCTGTCAGAATTTAAATTATGCTTCGCTAAATGCACAATTTATCCACCATTTATATTATCGCCAAATCAGTGGGTGACGATTTCCTTCAAGAATTCCGTTAAAAATAAAATCAGTCTCATAGCAGGCCACAAGGTCTCAGAGGGGCAGATATCTCATTCTTGACCATACGGCGGACTAGGGAGATAGTTTGGTCATTACGATGGTCCGGGCATAGTACTGACCATACTATCTCCCTAGTTTGAATGTACCCATTAATAAATTAAGTATAGGCTGGGTTGCTCTTGAGTGTTGAACTCAGGTCGCACCCTCAAAAATTATCTTATTGTTTTAATGAAAGTTTTTGTCAAAGTGAATTAAAGGCAATACATAATTTCATTCATTTCCATAATATATTATAGGTATATATATATATATATATATATATATATATATATATATATATATATAAATCACGTGTCTCTCTGTTTGTCTGTTCCTTATACATATCCACACCGTTTGACCGATTTTGACCAAACTTGGAATACTGGTAGGTCTTGATACGGGGAGTGTCATAGGCTAGGTCAAAAACGTCTACCAGTTGTCTGCCTGCATCTTTGTACCTTATACAAATCCACACCGCTTGACCGATTTTGACCAAACGTGGCACACAGGTAGGTCTTGAAACGGGGAGAGTCATAGGCCTGGTTAAAATCGTCTATGACCAACAGTTCGGAGATCACGAGTTCGAAACAGTGAACCCAAATGGTTACAGATTTGCGTTATTGGACTTCAATATTAATTATTTGGTTTCTAATTTATTTTTGCTTTTATAGATGCAGAAAGTAGGTGTAGCATAGCGCGCCGCGTAACAGCTAGTACTTTATAAAAAAGGCGACAGGTCAATAAAAATAGAGTTAACACAGCCTTTAGGAGAAAACTCTAACCTTCCAATTACGCGACTCGAACCCTCAAATCTAAATTAAAGGATATTGTGTGCTATCTACTGGTTGTGAAGATCCGATATTAAAATTCCACAGCTAACATTACGGTCTCTGGAATGTTCACCTCAATCAGGATTCTCCCAGTAATTGAGGTGTTTAAGGTGAGGCTTAGGTCTTGCGGAATCTCAAATAAATTGGAATAAGCCTGTAATTTTGTAGTTATTAGCAGCCAATTTAATTGGAATGCATTTAAGATTAATGTGCAACATAACTTGATGCAACTTCTATATTTACAAACTCTGATTAATGGAAGATTTTATTCAAATATTATAGTTGTTTTTATTTTGTAAGAACATCTACCTTAAATAACAGCTACCAAGAACGGGTTAGTAGTAATAAGGAAGGTCCCAAAGAGGTACACGATTTTTTTTATTATAGTTGTATCATCTAATATTACAAAAAGACGAAACGCTAAGGCACGTGTCAACTATTTTTCGATGCACAAAAAATGGGCCAGATCAGTGACTCCGCCACTCTATACACCCCTTGTTAGTAGTACAGCATTCCAATAATGTTTCCTGGCCGAACCAGCCAATAATGGGTAGCCTGCAAAGGAATGTTTTTTATTACCATAAATGTGCTTTAGCGGTGACTAAACTGCCAAAAGTGTCAGTTGCGTTCGCGTATACCCAGTGGCGTTCGAGCCTGCGCAGTGGCCATTTATGAAAAATATGATATACAGCACTTTACATAGGTTTGTCGGGTAGACTTAGTCGTTCCTAAGAGGTGACACAAAAAAGTGTCCGCTGGCGTACACGCTTGCGCAGTGCCCATGTACGAAAGAGAATACTATATGTTATACAGTACATTACATACGTTTGTCGGGTGGTCCTAAAGCATATTTATGTTCCTGAATTTGAGCAGAAGGCTCTAAACGAATTTTTTATATTTATTTTTTCATTATGTACAAGCTGTTACCCAGTGTGTCATGCTACACCTACTTTCTGCCTATGACTCTCCCCGTATCAAGATCTATCTGTATACCCAGTTTCGTCAAAATCGGTCAAATGGTGTGAATTTGTTTATATCTGTCTAGTGCTGTCTCGGGAAACAGCCAACAGAGGCCAGCACCAGAGCCTGCGAGTAGATAGCTCTTATCAAAGAAAGGCCAGCACTCCTTAGTTAGACAGCGACTGGTGATATAAAAATGAAATAAACTGCATTACATTTTTATATAATGATGTAAAGTCATAAATGAATTCGAGTTATTCTAATTATCAAAAACATCAACAAATAAATTGGAGACATTATTCAAAATGGCTGTCGATTCAAAATGGCCGTCGGAATCTAAATGGTTCAGTGTAGCCAATTTTTTTTTAAACAAAACTTTTGTCCTTTTGACCAAATCATGAAATTTGACTATTTTGACCTAGCCTAGGAGATTTCCCGTATCAAGACCTACCTGTGCCACGTTTGGTCAAAATTGGTCAAACGGTGTAGATTTGTATAAGGAACAAACAGACATACGGACAAACAGACAGACACGTGTTGTTTATATATATATAGATTATTTTGTTCATTATTCCTAATATTTCATGTAGGTTATGGTAAATCAATATATTTTGTCTCTCTCTCTCTCTCTCTCTCTATATATATATATATATATATATATATATATATATATATATATATATGTATATAATGCATATGTATATATATATAAAAATCACATGTCTGTATGTTTATTTATTTGTTTGTTCCTTATACAAATCTACACCGTTTGACCGATATTGACCATACTTGGCACACAGGTAGGTCTTGATACGAGAAATCTCCTAGGCTAGGTCAAAATAGTCAAATTCCAAAATTTGGTCAAAGGTCAAAAGTTTTGTTCAAGAAAAATTGGCTACACTGAACCGTTGACGGCCATTTTGAATCGACTACTACTGGCCTCTGTCGGCTGTTACATGAAGTGCTGTTGTGCTGGCCTCTGCCGGTGTCATTATGAACTAAAACAAATTCTCATAGTTTGACCGATTTTCGTAACTGGGTATAGACAACTAGTTATCAAGTAGATCTTGAAACGGGGAGAGTCATGGACAGAAAGTAGGTGTAGCATGGCACTCTGGGTAACAGCTAGTAATATATATAAATTACATTATTGCTGATGATGTGATTATCGTTTTTTCCATCTAGAGTCTTATCAAGAGAAGGCCACATTATGCGTTAGTTATTTTTAAACTAAAAAAAAAATCAAGAATGCAAAAAGCTATTGACGGAAGGTGATGTTCTCTAAGAATCGGAGTCCGCGTCGAAAGATGTTACAAGAGTCTCCTGATTTGGTAACAAGGTCGAAGGAGTAATTTTCTCATCCTATTTATCTAACTCCTTAAGGAGACAGTTACTCCCGGGTTTACGGGGAAGGGGATGATGGCGCAGGAATTGAACTTGTTCAGGATAATCTTCGTAATTTGTGAATCCTGCAGGATAACAAGCACATTCAAGAGGAATGTGAGGAGTGGCGACTGAAGCTGTAAAACCTCAAGCGAGTTTGGTTTATGTTTGTCGTAAATGGTAACTGTTGTAAACACAATGTGCTAAAATATGTCCCTATTTGAGAGTTCATTGAATATAATTAGTGACTTGACGGTTGAGACCTCCTTGAACTAGGAGACCTTATCATGGACTCCACTTTACATAGGAAGGTAGGCAACGGTACCAATATTATATATATATATATATATGCAGGGTGTCCCAATTTTAAATGGCAAAACTTCAGGAGCGTGTAGGGGACCAAAAAACTAAGACAAAAAGTCCTTCAGAGATTTGTTCGTTTTTGAAACGAAACAAAATTTCATTTTTGTACTTACCTATTTGAATTTTCAATGGAAACAAATTGTCATTGCGAATTGTTTCAAGAAACCAATTACTAAAATTCAATCTCTTGATGCTGATATAGTTTTAGCACTTTCCTCCGAAGGAAAGTAGCTATTGAGGTTGGACTCATGACGGAATTTTTGAAAAATTTCTTCAAATCTTTATCGATCCTACCTACTAGACACCGAAAATGACCCCCGTTAAAATTTATATATATATATATATATATATATATATATATATATATATATATATCTATATATATATATATATATATATATATATATATATATATATATATATATATATATGTGTGTGTCTGTTAACACGATAGCGGCCAGAGTTTTTGTTTTTTCGTCACGAAACTTGGTATATAGCATTCAATTAGCAAACGATTGAACGAGTTCGTTAACCACCAAAGTCGGTCCACCGGAAGGGGGGCCACCCGAACCCAAATATGAAATATTTGTTATATTTCAACGAAACTTGGTATTCGTAGTGGTAATATAGAGAAAAAAGTGAGATATAAAAATGAACTAAATCGGTTCATTAGAAGGGGGGGGGGTTTACTCCGGACCCACAATACCAATTCACCACTACCAGCCGTGATTTTTGGTATATTTTGACGAAACTCGGTATTCGTTGTGGTAATCCACAGGTAAATATGTGTTGTAAAAATAAACTAAATCGGTTCATTAGGAGGGGGGGGGGTTTACTCTGACCCACAATACCAATTCGCCACTACTAGCCGTGATTTTTGGTATATTTCGAAGAAACTAGGTATTCGTAGTGGTAATCTACATGTAAATATGTGTTGTAAAAATAAACTAAATCGGTTCATTAGAAGGGGGGGGGGGGTTCACTCCGGACCCAAATTCCTAATTTACTCATACCGGTCGTAATTTCTGCTGTATTGTAACGAAACGCGGTATACGTCATGGGTATCTCATGAGAAAGAAGTGTTGTAAAAATGAGCTGAATCGGTCAATCGGAAAGCGGGGGTTTAATTTCTAATATATTTCAATAGAAAAGCCCGCCAGACGTAGGTTCACAAAGCCGCCGCAAGGAGCGCTTTCTACTACTAGAGTGACTGTATCCTGTTCCTGCGTTAGATCAAAATACGATAATATGAGGTTTTTTGTATTTATTACGTAGTGTAATAGGTACCATGTGTAAACATAACTCTGGAAGCAAATTAATAATTGATCAGTTACTCATTACAAATTTAAAAGAGAACTATTCATGTTTTTATTTTATTTATGTAGGATATTTTAAGCAAATTGTTCTGGAAAGCAGTCTACACTACCCAAATTCCGACATCTACGATTCTTACTATTGATGATCCATGATACTAAAGAGGAAGAGGAGATGGTTATAATTATGTGCATATGTGTGTATATATATATATATATATATATATGTGTGTGTGTATATTTACACACATCACTGTAGCAGCATAGTTCTATACTAATCCAGGAGATGGAGTTATGAAGTTTTTTGTTCCCCAGGTTAAAAGAAGTAAGTGCAAATAGGTCGGGAAAACGTTTTGTATACAGCGTGTTTGTTCTGTGCTGGAATTTTTATGAAGGTGCATATACATAGGATTGTCTGAAAAATGCATAATAATTTGAAAATGAGGTCTCATTTAAATTCTTTCAAGTATTTATGAATAGAAATTCCAATGGGCAGGAGCTGTTCTATCATAGGAATAGAAGCAGTTATTGGTAAGTTTGTTTGTTTTTTCTTAAAAAATGGAAAATAATTGTAGGCGCAACAACAGGAACTTGGCAGTATCCTAAGTGGAATTGTTGCTAGTTGTTTTACAAATTGGGCACAAGGGAAACTGTATCACCAGAGGTTTTGAATTTCTTACCTAATTTGACTAAAATTATTTTTATTTACTTTTAAATGCACTTAAAAAAGAGACAAAAAAAGGTGAAGTAAACAAAGACCACTAAGCCTGTTGCTAAATACAGTAAACTGGTTCATCTGTGGGATGCAAAATGTGCAACGAAGCCCCAATTACCCGATGCTTAGTTTCATCCTTTTAAGGCATCAGACCTTGGAATTCGATGGACCCCAGTACAGCAAGTGGATATCATTAGTGAAGGGAGGATGAACCATAAATCTGCATTTTGTAAAATTTATATTCCACTAACCGCCTTAATGAGCCTATCAAAGATCCTTAGAAGGCATGAATGGTCTACTAGCAAGTAGGTGTAGTCAGCTAGGATTCGTGTTACTAATTTTGAAACATCCCTGAGAAATACTATGTTCGTACTTCATGATCTTAATCTGTGGCTGATGTGTTATGTAAGGAGAAGATATTAGTAGGACTAGAAGATTTATTTTGAAAATTTTGTTGTCCTTTTTAAGGGACGATGCGATCCCCTGTGGACAAAAACTACAACACCAGTTAACTATCGGAAAAACGTGGTCCTTAAAGACTCGACTCTTGCTTAGAAAGGCATGGTCCTCAAAGGCTCGACTCTTGCTTGCAAAGGCATGGTCCTGAAGGACACGACTCTTGCTGGGAAAGGCATGGTCCTGAAAGACTCGACTTTTGCTTGGGAAGGCATGGTCCCGAAGGCCTCGACTCTTGCTCGGAAAGGCATTGTCCTGAAGGACTCGAATCTTGTTTGGAATGGCATGGCCCTGAAAGGCGCGACTCAATCATGGATGGCATGGTCTTGAAGGCCTTAAATCTTGCTTTGATGACATGCTCCTAAAAGACTCGACTCTTGCTTAGAAAGGCATGGTCCTGAAAGGCTCGACTCTTGCTTGCAAAGGGTGGTCCTCAAAGACTCGACTCTTGCTTGGAAAGGCGTGGTCCTGAAAGGCTCGACTCTTGCTTGGAAAGGCATTGTCCTGAAAGGCTTGACTCTTGCTTAGAAAGGCAAGGTCCTGAAGGACTCGACTATTGTTTGGAAAGGCATTGTCCTGAAAGGCTCGACTCTTGCCTGGAAAGGCATGGTCTTGAAAGGCTCAACTCTTGCTCGGAAAGGCATGGTCCTGAAAGGCTCGGCTCTTGCTTGGAAAGGCATGGTCCTGAAAGGCGCGACTCTTGCTCGGGAGGCATGGTCCTGAAGGACTCGAATCTTGTTTGGATAGGCATTGTCCTGAAAGGCGCGACTCTTGCTAGGAATGGCATGGCCCTGAAAGACTCAACTCTTGCTCGGAAAGGCATGGTCCTGAAAGGCTCGGCTCTTGCTTGGAATGGCATTGTCCTGAAAGGCGCGACTCAATCATGGATGGCATGGTCTTGAAGGCCTTAAATCTTGCTTTGATGACATGCTCCTGAAAGGCTTGACTCTCGCTTGGAAAGGCATGGGCCAGACCTATTATTTCCATTTTTATTAAAATGTGTAAGGTTGTTTAACTCAATTCCGCACGCAAAAATACATAAACGTAATTAACTATTGGCTTATTAACATGTTACCGTAATCACTGAGACAAATGTGTATTATATGCAAGAAGGATTACATCCTTTTCTTGTATCTGATTCATCAGATTCTTAGAATGTGAGGGAGTTGGTTTTGCTCTCCCAAGAGTCTTGACCTTCTTCGCTCAGAAGAATATTCCAGTTCGGATTCAGTCCTTTCACTTGACGTACTTAACAATTTGCTCTAGTCGAGTCAATTGCAACCTTTCATTGTTGTTTTCTAATGATTAATACAAAGATAATAAAAAAATGGATTTTGCTGACGATTAATGTTCTTAGAACGCCTAAGCTTAACCGAATCGGGGGAACATTCAAATTTCTTTCAAAATTACAATAATAATATTACTTATAAATGAAAACTTTGTGGGATCTTTAAAACAAACAAAAAATTATAAACGCGTCTTAGCTTGGATTTAGAGAAAATCGCAAAACAAGAAACGAGACAAGTTTTTATTTTTGTACTTACTTATTTAAATTTTCAATAGAAAAAATTGTCATTGCGAATGGTTTCAAGAAACTAATTACAAAAATTCAATATCTTGATTTGAGTGTTTTTGTTAACTTTTAATAGACTACGAGAGACTGAGTCCTTTTATTTATTTAAATTTATTGTATTTTATCATCTGTCTAGTTTAGTTATTAAATGTTGACCTCTTGCAGAAATGTAAGCATTACATCTAGCACTGATTTCATCTATGATTCGGTCACTTAATTTCTCTCTTGAGTTGATTGACATCGAATAAACTTCCTGCTTCAAGGTTCCCCATACGAAGAAATTAATTAATAAAATTCAATATCTTTGCATAATTTGAAGTAATAAATTCTGCAACATTTGAAGATTGTACGGATGACGACTATCACATTTCAAACTTGGACTGAATTTTTTCACCGACGTGTGCTTTTATTTCTCCCTGGAATTGTTCATTTTCATTATGAAGTAAGAACGATCCAGTCTCTTGTCGTCTAATAAAAGTTAACAAAACGACTCGTAGATTAAGCACTATTCTAGTTGTGAATCGGCGCGCATACTATCGCATCGTTGCAGAAACCGTACACAAAAAGTCCGTCACGCAGGAGCTGCATAACTTAGCACTTTCTTCTATTCTTCTTTCTATTTGCACTTACTTCTTTTAACCTGGGGAACAAAAAACTTCATAACTCCATCTCCTGGATTAGTATAGAACTATGCTGCTACAGTGATGTGTGTAAATATACACACACACATATATATATATATATATATATATATATATATATATATACACACATATGCACATAATTATAACCATCTCCTCTTCCTCTTTAGTATCATGGATCATCAATAGTAAGAATCGTAGATGTCGGAAGACTTCTTGTATAACTTAGTAGCCGTTACCCGGCGTGCTATGCTACACCTAATTTCTGCATCTATAAAAGCAAAAATAAATTAGAAGCTAAATAAGAAATATTAAAATCTAATAACGCAAATCTGTAACTATTTGGGTTCATAGTTTCGTAACCTAGACGTCTGAACGATTTTGACCTAGCCTATAACACACCCCGGATCATGACCTACCTGTGTGCCATGTTTGATCAAAATCGGTCGAACGGTGTGGATTTGTATAAGGAACAAACATACCTACAGACTGCTGGTAGACGGTTTTGACTTAGCCTACGAGACTCCTCGGATCAAGACTTACCTGTGTGCCATGTTTGGTCAAAATCGATCAAACGGTGTGGATTTGTACAAAGACAAACAGATGGACAAACAGATAAACAGACACGTGATTTTTATATATGTACTAGCTGTTACCCGGCGTGGTTTGCTACACCTACTTTCTGCATCTATAAAAGCAAAAAATAAATTAGAAACCAAATAATTAATATTAAAATCTAATAACGTAAATCTGTAACTATTTGGGTTCATTGTTTCGAAATCGTGACCTCTGAACTGTGAGTCATAAACATTTTTAACCTAGCCTATGACTCTTCCATTGTCCTCCTACCTGTGTGCCACGTTTGGTTAAAATCGGTCAAACGGTGTAGATTTGTATAAGGAACTAACAGACAAACGAACAAACAGACAAACGTGCAAACAGACGAACACGTGATTTTTACATATACAGATCTAGATTAGCGAATATCATTTTTAAATTTTGTTATAATATTTTTTTTCACTGTTTGTGTGTTGTATTTATCATTAACTAGCTGACCCGGCGAACTTCGTACCGCCTAACAGTCAAATCTTTAATTTTTTCTTTTAATACTTATTCTGCTATTTGGGGCACCCGGACAGCTAGTAAGATAAAAAAAAGAAAAAAAAAAAACTTAATAAGTCGACAATTAAATTATGTCAAAAAATAAAAATTATAAAACACTAAAATTCTTTTAATAGTCACTAAAAAATCACAATCAAAATTACAATATCAGATTTCTTATTATGATACCTACTTATTATATTTCATTTTATTTTTACTTATTCTAAATTAAGTTTCACTTTTATTGTAGTACTTAATAGTACACGATATTTTTTGTTTCATTACCTGACGCGTAAATAAACAGAGCAGATGGTTTTCCAACACGGGAACAGGCAACAAACAATTGACCATGCGAGAAACATGGGTTTTCTAGATTAATACCACAAACACTTAATGACTGCCCTGGGATTTTTTTATAGTCAAACTGAGTTCATAGGTCCAATAGCAACACAGCTGCAGGCACTGTAATGAATTCACATCAGCTCGATTCAAACTTGCACCATTATTAGTCGAGTGTCGCGCTTCGCGGGTCTGTCTTAACCGAATTCTTTCACGGTAGGGATTGTCGGGGTTCGGTCACTGCTACTTAATCAAACTACATTTTATCATAAAAATGGTTTTATTGTGCCGACGTTTCGGCTTGAACTTCAAGCTTTCATCAGGGCTGTAAAAAACAAGTAGGACGGATGTAATACTGAAATATACATATATATATATATATATATATATATATATATATATATATATATGCCTACATACACAAATACACATACATATATACATACATATATAGAAAAAGACAAAAACATAAAATACTAGAACATAATATATAGAAGACCAATGTGCTCTAGAAGTGTTGGGATTATTAGGAAAACAGATATAAGAATAACAGATTACATATTAGATTAGATATAAGAATAACAATATGGGCTTACCGATGGGAAGATAGAGAACTATTCCTCACTTCCTTCTCTGTCCATTGGGTGGTCCAGAACCCCCCCCCCCCCTCACGAACTCCTTTCTTCCTATGTTTCCCTGTATTAACCGTCAGAAATGATCCCGCATTTGTGAGGAATAGTTCTCTATCTTCCCATCGGTAAGCCCATATTGTTATTCTTATATCTAATCTAATATGTAATCTGTTATTCTTATATCTGTTTTCCTAATAATCCCAACACTTCTAGAGCACATTGGTCTTCTATATATTATGTTCTAGTATTTTATGTTTTTGTCTTTTTCTATATATGTATGTATATATGTATGTGTATTTGTGTATGTAGGCATATATATATATATATATATATATATATATATATATATATATATGTATATTTCAGTATTACATCCGTCCTACTTGTTTTTTACAGCCCTGATGAAAGCTTGAAGTTCAAGCCGAAACGTCGGCACAATAAAACCATTTTTATGATAAAATGTAGTTTTATTAAGTAGCAGTGACCGAACCCCGACAATCCCAACCTTGCATCATCTACGGTCTACGATCTCCTCTCAACAAATTCTTTCACGTTCATTGCGATCTTCACGTTCCTGGGCGTTTCCCCCCGGGGGGGGGGGGTTACGATTAGATTGATAATTAATTTGATGCGTTGAATTTCGGGTTCTTCTGCCTAAATTTGTCCGCCGCCTTATAGGAGGCATATTTAGTAAGTCACAAACACAAAACACTTTAGTAATTTTATAGAAATTTGCGTCTTTTAGATTTAGTAATATAATAGATGCACAGCAAAGAGATGTTTACATTTCAAGTGACATTTTACCACAGACAATTTACATTTTACTATCGTCAATTTGTTTTTGAGTAATGTTACCATCGTATAAATATTGACATTAATATTTATACGATACTAATGTCACTCAATTGTTTTGCCTTCCCAGAACCCCTCCACTGACACTTTATGGTATGGTATTAAAGTTCAAATTGACCTTTAAGTATTATTACAAATCTTTTGTATGGGAATATAGAAAAGTAGAGTCTTTTTTATTTCGTTAACGCAAATACAAATTAATTTAAATTGCATTATTAACATGTGATTCTAATGTCACCTAGTGATTACATGTTCTTATTTATTTACATTTTTTTTTTTTTTGCTTATAAACAAATAACCAAATACGTTAACTGTTAAAAATATTATAATTGAGAACATATGATTTTATTTAAAAATGAATTCGCGTTAAGGAAGTGATAAAGACCCGAAGAGAGTTGATTTTAGACTTTTTCAGGCAATTTTTTAAATTTTTCACTCCGTAAGAACCATCCTCGTATTTCAAGGAATATTGTAAAAAAAGAATTAGCGAAATCGGTTCATTTATTCTCGAGATTTGCGCTTACCAACACATTTAGCGATTCATTTTTATATAATAGATTACATTTCATTCTTTTATTAATCTATTGTCATTATCACGTTGGTTATTATCGAAAAGTTGTTGTAAATTATATTAGCTATAATTATAACGATTCTGCCGACAAACGACTAAGTAGCATACGTTGCGATACTTCACGTAAACGACAAAAATCATTTAAGTGTGATTACACACACTTTTAGAAAGTAATAAGTAATCAAGATAACAGTTCTGTATATAACGGATTGTTCCATGACATTTACAGTAATAGGTTTCATATTATTTCACACATGGGCTATTACTTTTCGGATAATGGCTCCTCCGAAAAATAGCAATTTACCGAGATTGGATAAGCTCTTGTTATTATATATTGAAATATTTAGATAGTTTTTGTCTTGTTGATATAACAATTCAATGTGTACCTACAATCAACAGTCCGAAGGAATTTACCTTTTGAAGGAATCATTACGAAACTTCAAGTTGTTATAGGAATTGTTGCAAGTGGGAAGAGTGACTTGGTGATGAGTGTAGCTTCACTCATTACTATTGGTGTGAGGTTTCAGGAGTGGTTCTGATTGTTGCTACAGTTGGAATTGGTGTGTTGAAAGAGGTCAGTGGTTTACCTAACACCTCATCCATCATTAGGTTGTTATACTATCTGGATGATTTTCATCTATTCTTCTGGACTATAATAAACTAGTAGACCGTTCGCATAATTTTCGTGATAGTGGCGCGTTTTCTTTTTAGTATAAATATGCGTTAGCGGTGACTAAACTGGAAAAATGCGTTACAAAAAAGTGTCACAAAAACGTGTCCGCTGGCGTTCGCGCATGGGCGGAGGACATGCACGAAACCGATAACGTTCTCGAATGGGAGGTGGCCATACAAGAAACCGCTGGCCTTCACGCATGCGCGGTGGCCATGTATGAACATAAATATGCTTTTTTAGCGCGGTTCCTCCCTCCCCCATAGGGAGGAACCCCGCTTATAAGGTTGATACAATGAAACAATCCGGAATTGCCGACAAGAAAATTTCGCGTTTCAGAACCCCTAGAGACCGAAAATAACGGTGGTTCAAATTTGTATATATATATATATATATATATATATATATATATATGTATATATTTATATATATATATATATATATATGTATATATATATATATATATATATATATATATATATATATATATATATATATTTGTCTGTTCGCTCATTTCTGGCTTCCCTGATGGTCCGATTTTCATGAAATTTGGTACAAAAATCCGTCGTCCAATTTGAAAGGTCAAGTTCGTTAACCAGCAAAATCCGCCCACTGGAAGATGGCGTTTGGGGCGAAATTCGCGCAGAAAAAAATCGTAACGCTTACGTTTTTGAGTTAATAAGCTTGTAAGTACTCTTTTTATAGGCTTCTTGGGCTAGGAAAACGAATGAAACCATTTTCAAGGCGATAGCTTTAACCGTTTTCGAGAAAATTGGAAAAATAGTTTTTGAATACCGTTTTTGGTTTGGGTACTTAGAATCACGGGATTCAGTTCAAACATTATCTGCATGTTCTACTTTCATTTAAACTAATATGTTGAAAGTTATGTTACGTTTGGAGTTAAGGAAGGGTTAGAATAAAATATTTTATGAACAGACATGAAAAGTTTTGGGAACTTCGTATACTTTCATTAATATCTCGAACACGGTTGGGAAATCGTGGTAAGTGGATAGAAACTATTTGAACGCTTACTAAATTCTCTACAAAAATGATTCTAAAACTATTTTTGATTAGGTTATGTCAATCGGAGAAATAAGTGCTTAAAACTTCAAATACGTCTGTTTTGTTCTTATGAACGGGGTTTTGTCGTTCTTTTTGTAATTTTTGGCTCTTTCCCTTGGTTTTTTATTGCTTTTTATTTTTTTTAATTTATTATGTTAGGAAAATGTATTTGTTTGTAAAACAGTATAGGAAAAATGAGACCAATTTTCTGTTGCTAGAAATAATGAAAATTTTGGGAACTTCGCAGACTTTCATTAATATCTCGAAAACGATTCAAAATCTTGTGAAGCGAAAGGTTACCATTCAAAAGCTTACTAAATGGTCTACAAAAAATGTTCTGACAAAAGTTTTAATTGGGCGATGTCAATCAGAGAAATAAGTGCTTAAACCATTAAAGTAATTGATTTCTTTTATTCGAACGGTTTTTTTGTCTGTTTTTATTCCTATTTTTTCATTGCTTATAGTTGGATAATGTATTTGACAATAAAATAGATTAATTAAAATAAGAAAAACAATTCGAACAGGTAGATATCGAAAATAGCTGTGCTTCAAATTAGAATCTATTGTTGAGTAATTATATGAATCTTTGGATAATAATTCCAATAGTTAAAATTATAACTAAATTGGAAAATATGTATTTAATAGAACTCATTAAACCTTTTACAGAGAACTCTATTTTTTATTTTAATTTTATTGATCAACAGGTCTTTGCATATATTTAAAAACTCTGTTGATATAACCTCTATATCGTTTTTGTTTGATTCAATAATAAGAAATCCTTTTTTCAATGATTTTATGTTTTTAGGCCAATCTATAATTCCTATGGGTTAATATGTTTTTTAAATTGAAGCTTTAAAGCCTCAGCAGGAATATTTGTGTAATCACCCTTCACAGTTAATTTATCATGAGTGACCGTTTTTGTGTTACAACTAACAATCTTTGAAAACGAAGTTTGACTATCCTTGTTATTGTTATTTTCCTTCTGTTTGGCCGAGATTTTCTATTCATGATTTAATTCTCCTTGAATTTTTTGACTAGATCAAGAACCTATTTTAAGCACTCTTAAATTCCTTAATTTAATTGAGGAAGTTTATCAAGCTTGATATAATCACTTTTGGGTTAATACGGGTGGTCTATACCGAGTCCTTTGTTTGTAAACACAAAGAGCCTTCTGAGTAACGGTAAAGGGCAGTAAAAGTATATGACTTTACCTGGAAGCAGACCCTGCATACAGAGAATTGCAATACGAGACATTCTCATTCTTCCTTTCACCAGCTCCCGTGTAACATCTTAGATCTGTTTATATTGTTAGCGCGGTTCCTCCCTCCCTTCATAGGGAGGAACCCCGCTTATAAAATTGATCTCATGAAACAATCCGGAAGTGCCGTCTAGAAAATTTCGCGTTTCAGAACCCCTAGAGACCGAAAATATCGGTGGTTCAAATTTGTATATATATATATATATATATATATATATATATATATATATATATATATTTGTCTGTTATTTGAAAGGTCAAGTTCGTTAACCAGCAAAATCCGCCCACTGGAAGATGGCGTTTGGGGCGAAATTCGCGCAAATAAAATCGCAACGCTTACATTTTTGAGTTCATATGCTTGTAAGTACTCGTTTTGTAGGCTTCTTGGCCTAGGAAAACGAATGAAACCGTTTTTAAGGCGATAGCTTTAACCGTTTTCGAGAAAATTGGGAACATACTTGCTGAATAACGTTTTTGGTTTTGGTACATAAAATCATGGGATTCAGTTGAAACATTTTTTGCATGTTCAAATTTTATCAAAACCAATATCTTAAACCTTTGGTTACGTTTGGAGTTAAGGAAGGGTTAGAATAAAATATTTTATGAACAGACATGAAAAGTTTTGGGAACTTCGTATATTTTCATTAATATCTCGAACACGGTTGGGAAATGTTCATAAGTGGATAGAATCTATTTGAAAGCTTTTTAAATTCTCTACAGAAAAGATTCTGAAACAAGTGTTGATTAGGTGATGTCAGTCGAAGAAATAAGTGCTTAAAACTTCAAATACGTCTGTTTAGTTCTTATGAACGGGTGTTGGTCGTTCTTTTTGTAATTTTTGTCTCTTTCCCTTAGTTTTTTATTGATTTTTATTTTTGTAATTTCTTATGTTAAGAAAATGTATTTGTGTGTAAAACAGGATAGGTAAAATGAGACCAATTTTCTATAGCTAGAAATAATGAAAAGTTTTGGGAACTTCGTATACTTTCATTAATATCTCGAAAACGGTTGAAAATCTTGTGAAGCGAAAGGTTACGATTCGAAAGCTTACTAAATGCTCTACAAAAAATGTTCTGACAAAAGTTTTAATTAGACGATGTCAATCGGAGAAATAAGTGCTTAAACCATTAAAGTAATTGATTTCGTTTATTCGAACGGTTTTTTTGTCTGTTTTTATTCCTTGTTATTTCTTAATTGCTTATAGTTGGATAATGTATTTTACAATAAAACTAGTTAAGTAAAATAACAAAAAAAATTATTGTTAGAAATATAGATTTCCTAGATTCCAAGATCTTGTAACTAGCGGGACCCTTTCAAGTGTTGACCGACCCTACCAGGTAAGATCGTAAATCAAGACCTTTCAAGACTGGTGGAACCAAAATAATAACTGCTTCTATTTTAATCTGCAGGCGATTCGCCAAAGTTGCGAAGCCTTATCAATAAATAAATATTTTAATCTTTCCAAATTAGACTAGGGATAAGAAAGGAACCGCGCTAAGATGAAGCAGTTCCTGCGAGTCGGACTTTTTTTTCTAGCTATTACTTGGATTTGCCGATATTCGATTTTTCTCAATTTTGGGCTAAACATTATATTATTGGTTTTTCTTATTTTATTTTTATGTCTTTATCTGATTTGGAAAGCTAAGAATAAAAACTCTTCATTATCACCATCATTTTATCGTAACTAACAATTTGCCTCCATCCTAAACTTTCCACTCATCAAAATCCTGAAGTCCTCTCCCTATCAAGTGTCACCCACCCACTCTCTCCACCGAGTCGACTCAAAAGACATTGGCCTAAAGATCTGCTGCAGTGACCAAGTGAAGTGTTAGCAATGGCTTTCTCTTTGTTCAAGTGCGACACTTTTCTGTGGCTCACCGATCTCTCTTCGACTCCAGCCACTGGTCGGAACAAAAGGGAGCTTGGAGGCACCTCTCAACGTCATCTGAGCGTCTTTCTGACGTTAATCGAGGATGAAGTAGGGAGGCCTTGAGCACAAAACCTTCATATTGTATCATATATCATATTACCAGATGCATTTATATGGAGGGTGTAATAATCAATAAAGAAATATATATATATATATATATATATATATATATATATATATATATATATAAACAATTTGCCAACCATCGACACCATACTTACGACTAAATCTATTTTGGCACGAAAGTTATTAAGTTTTCAAATGTCTAGCTTCCACTTAGCACGATGTACCAACTGCTTTCGTAATATTTAAGAAAGCTTACGAGAAAATATGTTTAACTATGAAACATCTCCTTTCCTAAAAGGCTTATCTTATAAAAATAAAAATATTGTTCATATACTGTTATAAGCCAACGATTTTTTTTTTTTATCTCCTTTTTCAATAATCGGTGTGTGACCTTTTTAATTACTTTTGGGATTAGCTGTTCTGATTTCCCTTTGCAGCTTATATTGCTGTTTGTGCAGCCAGTTTTGTAAACGTTGTACGTAGTGTCTTTGAATTAATTATTTTTTTAAATCTTACTCCACTGTAACAAAAATTCGTATATCTTACTTCTTAGTGTATATTTTGTCAATCTTATATTGTATATATGTATATCTTGAATCTTCTTATAATATATCCGAAAGAAATTTTTGAATTTAAATTGTGTAATTTCAGGTGAAAGCCGGTTATTTATCTACATATATATATATATATATATATATATATATATATATATATATATATATATATATATATCACGTGTCTGTCTGTTTATTCCTTATACAAATCCACACCGTTCGACCGATTTTAACCAAACTTGGCACACAGGTAGGTCTTGATCCGGGGAGTGTCATAGGCAAGGTTAAAATCGTCTAGGACTAACAGTTCGGAGGTCACGGGTTCGGAACTGTGAACACAATAAGTTACAGATTTGCGTTATTAGATTTTAATATTAATTATTTGGTTTCTAATTTATTCTTGCTTTTCCAGGTGCAGCTAATAGGTTTAGCATGGCACGCCGAGCAACAGTCTTAAATAAATGGGTTCTATACAATTTTTAAAGGATTTTTATTTGGCTAAAAGTGGGGTTTTACAAATACAATCAACCTATAAAAAAAGAAAAGATTCTATATTTTAAGGAATGGGTTGAAAAAAAGTACACAACTTGACCCTCCGGTGCTAATGACCTTGGCAATCGGAGCATCTATAATAAAAAAAAAAGAAAAGAAAAAAAAAAAAAAAAAAAAAAAAAAAAAGAACTTGACCCTCCAAGTACTTTACCAAATTTGTCCCACCCAAAAAGATTCGTGATATTTCTGTAAAATGTCTGCCGTTTGCAACTTCAGCTAGTAGAAGATTTGTGAAAGATTTTTTTGGCTGATATAAACTCGTCTGTCAAAACAGAAAAACTATCGCTCACGAAATGCATTTGGATGTTAGTGCTTATTCGTGTGATGTGTAAAACCTGCCCAAAGATCCACCCCGATGTCCTTGGAAGACCGTCCAGGTGGCGGGTTTTGCAACATCGGAGGATACTGCTGCTGACTAACCCTGGATTAACCGTAAGAGTTAATTGAAGGAAACTACCCGTCTATAACCGATCCTGCCCACATGATGACGAAACTCCAGACTACCCGTGTCTTCATGTTACCCGACACACCTCCTGCAGGTTCTAGGATGGTCAAAGGACATTAGCATGACACTGTTTTATACACATAGTCATCCTAAGACAGTTTGACTAATCGGCCGTTGTATTTCTTATGAAGCTCGGTGTAATCTTGACATGGAGTTAGTCAAAATTGGGAAATTATCAGCCCACATTGACTAAAAGCTCGTAATGCACTTTAGAAATACTACCTACATGAAAAAAATATGTGACATATTACATGCGATCGATTATCTAAGGAAAAGCATTTGAGTAAAATTCAAATAAACTCTTTGAAGAATCTTTATTCTTATAAATGTCTTACGGATTTTTGTTCCTTAGCGCATATGAATCTAGGCCAGCCTAAAAGTTGCCATAGTCCAAAACATCCATTAGACCAGGTGGGACTCGAACCCCACTCTCCCGCATGAGAATTCAGAGCTTTAGACGCTGTAACACGACAAAACATTTGCAATATTGTTGTTATTGCTGTGTGCCTGAGCTTACTGGAGGAGACATTGTCAGGGGATTTTTCCAAGCAGTAAAAATTTATATATATAAAAAATTATTTATTTATTAATTTTGGGCATTTAAAACCATTCTTACAATTCGAGCAGTGTTGACTAGTACTGCATATTGGGATGATATTGTTAGTTCGTCTGACAATTTCAGATATTTGGTGGGACTGACTGTAGTATTCGGTATCAAACCATTGGTCGAAATAATAACTGCAGTAACTCTAGTGGAATCTAATTTATAGAGAATCTTTTAACTCAATGGCCAAGTCTTAAAACTTTTGCAGCTTTTCGGCATATGCTTTCCGGATATTCTCATCATTCGGCACTGAAATATCAATTAAATCAGCAGTCTTATTATGCTTGTCGATGATGAGAATATCTGGCTGTAAAACGGTCCAATTTTAATGCAATTTGGTACAAAAATGTATTGTTTAATTTGAAAGGTGAAGTTCGTTATCCAGCTGAATCCGTCCACCCGAAAAGTGTTTTTGGAGTAGTAAGATTAGTACTGAACATCAGTTATAAATTAAATGAAAAATTATTTCCCTAACCCCTATGGAGAAAGGGAGGAACCGCGCTAAAACCAAACACAAATATATAAGTATACGAATCTATAAATAAGGCTCATTATACAGCATTTTTATAAAACGTGTTACTATTTCTACGGGAAAGGTTCTCTCAGTAGTAGAGAACTCTGCCAAAATGCTTTAATTGAAGACCAGAGTTCAAAACTCGTGCGCGCCCTAATAATTTTAGGATTGTGTCATCGTTCTAGTGTCGTGGCAATCGGATCCGGGCTCCCATACGTCTTTAGGCCGTCATAGCCCTTAACAATTTATTAAGGGTTACCCTCAGGGGGCTGAAGAATTTTACTGATCACAATATCTTCCTAGTGTGCCGAATGGTCAAGAATCAGACGGTCTATTTCGGAAAAGGGGTGCTAGTGATTTTGTTAAACAACTGTTATTATTATATATAACATATGTATATTAAAGAAAATACATTGTATAAATGACCTCAAAACATATTTAATAACTTCAACTGATAAAAACAAATTAAATCACTGAACGGAAATGGACGATGTTCTCTAAGATCTTCTCCAACAATCACTCCTTCTCCTACCTCCTCCTCCATATAAATCCGCATAGATATGAATCCAGCATGCTCCTCCTAGTCCTGCATTCTATCTTGATTCTGTGATTGATCCAAGCCCAAAGAGATTCAACCCTCTGGGTGTGAGTACCTGTTTTCAGGTCTACCAAGTTTTTGGAATGATTCACGGTAAAAATGCAGTTTCACGCCCTCCAAACCGATTTCTTTCAATTTTGCACAATAACGTATTTTGATGCACTAAACACGAATACGATAAAAAAAAAAAACGTCGGATTTAACTGGGAAAGAATTTATTAAGCACTTAAGTTCACTGTTATGCAGGTTATGAGAGCTAATGTAAACAACTAAATTTGTGACGACTTTAAGGCATAAATGACGACTTTAAGGCATACATGCTATGCGTTTCCGCTCGCTACGCTCGCTCAAGAAGATAACAAAACCCCAGTCAATCCAACTCGCTAAAATTAATAGAATATAATATTAGGCACTAAAGTTAGGAAGGTTATAAACTTAGGCGTCATCAGCGTATTTGTAAACACGCGCATGCGCAGATATGTATGTATGTTGGATTGACTGGGGTTTTGTTATCTTCTTGAGCGAGCGTAGCGAGCGGAAACGCATAGCACGTATGCCCTTAAGCGACTGGTGAGGATGCCCTTAAAATTAAAAATATTTTCGAATAAATGGTTTCTGAACATTTCAAATGAGAGTTCTCTGTTTCCCAATGTTACATATCTGCGCATGCGCGTGTTTACAAATACGCTGATGACGCCTAGTTTTATAACCTTCCTCACTTTAGTGCTTAATATTATATTCTATTAATTTTAGCGAGTTGGATTGACTGGGGTTTTGTTATCTTCTTGAGCGAGCGTAGCGAGCGGAAACGCATAGCATGTATGCCTTAAAGTCGTCATTTATGCCTTAAAGTCGTCACAAATTTAGTTGTTTACATTAGCTCTCATAACCTGCATAACAGTGAACTTAAGTGCTTAATAACTTCTTTCCTAGTTAAATCCGACTTTTTTTTTATCGTATTCGTGTTTAGTGCATCAAAATACGTTATGTGCAAAAATTTTGAAAGAAATCGGTTTGGAATTGTTTGTTTGTTTTATAATTTATCTGTTAAAAAAATGCACAAAAAATTATTCTATATATACAGCTCATAACATGTTTTACATAAAACAAATTTCAATACATTTAGAATATATTTGCGATATAAGTGACTATATTAAGAAAACGTGAGAGAATTGACATTCCGTTGTCCTCCATATTCAGTTACTATATTCAGGTTTCGTCACGCGGAGAGCGACATTTCTTCCATTCAAGGCTATAAATTATGAATAGACAGGTCATATTCAATGAATGCTTTCACATTCATAAACTTGTGTAGGCAGGATATTCTATTCAGGCTTTCATATCTTGTCCATGATGGATTTTCACAAGATTCGGAATAATTTTTAATTGGCCCAGATTTGTCGAAGCGCCGTAAAAAAAAAAAAAAAAAATTAATTGTATATTTTGTTGTTCTGCATAGTCGTTAAATATTACACAATTTTAATCCTAATTATATGAAATGCAATAAAACGTTTGTGACTTTAGTTTTCAGTTTATGTACTAAATTTACAACTTCTTGTATAAGTAAGTAATCTTTGTGTGCAGTGTTAGTTTTTTTAATTATTTACATAGGAAATTTTTCTTTGCATAAGAACCCCATAGAGGTTACCTGCACATCAGGTTGAACTTATGAAGCAATCCTGAAGTGCCGGATTAAAAATTCATGCTTCAGAACCCATAGATCACGAACATAACGGTGGTTCAAATTTGTATGTATATATATATATATATATATATATATATATATATTGAGAGAGAGAGAGAGAGAGAGAGAGAGAGAGAGAGGGGGGGGGGGGAGAGAGAGAGAGAGAGAGAGGGGGGGAGAGAGAGAGAGAGAGAGGGGGGGGGGGAGAGAGAGAGAGAGAGGAGCGAGGAGAGGAGAGAGAGGGAGAGAGAGAGGGGGAGAGAAGAGAGAGGGGGAGAAGAGAGAGGAGATGAGAGAGAGAGAGGAGGGAGAGAGAGAGGGGGAGAGAGAGAGAGAGGAGAGAGAGAGAGGAGGA
>OX328127.1:87671421-87858921 GCA_946811695.1 Gonocerus acuteangulatus
GAGAGAGAGGGGGAGAGAGAGAGAGAGAGAGAGAGAGAGGAGAGAGAGAGAGAGAGAGAGAGAGAGAGAGAGAGAGAGAGAGAGATTTGTCTTTTCTCTGCATCAACAACAGAGTAATTTTAATGAAATTTGGTACAAAAAATACTTTGTATAATTTCAAAACTAAATTTCGTTAACCACCAAAATCCGCCCATCGGAACATTGTTGTTTGTGGGGACATTTGCTGGAAAAATTGTGTTGTCTGGGAAAGCTCCTGGAGGCTATGGTGAATTACCGGTTAGTTCATGAACTTGAAAAGAACAATTTAATCAGCTCATACCAAGCGGGATTCAGACGGAACCATTCCACCCAAGATCAATTAACACTAATGGAGCACTCCATGCAGAAAGCGTTCAGCTCTCAGCAACATGTCACGGCAGCAGGCGTATGACAGGGCTTGGAGGTACGATATCCTCCGCAGGCTCCATGGATGGGGGTTCAAAGGAAGGCTACCACTCTTCCTTAAGAGCTTCCTTGAAGAAAGAGTATTCAGAATAAGAATAAGCGATGCCCTGTCATCTCTACGAGTGCAGGAAAATGGATTACCGCAGGGATCCGTCCTTAGCGTAACCCTTTTTCTTGTTGCTATAAACGGCATAGCTGACAATGTGAATTTAGGAATCGGAAAATCGCTATTCGCTGATGACTTGGCCTTGTTTGTGTCTCACCCTCCAGAAGACGAACATCCAGAGGGACTGCAGGGGGTAATGGACACAGTGTGTGCCGCAGCTAGAAAAAGAGGATTTATATTTTCGCCTGATAAGTCCGTGGGCGTTCACTTCTGTAGGCTTCGTCGGCCACATAACCACCCAACACTCATGTTGGATGGTTCTGTGGTCACTTTCAGGGATAGACATAAGTTTCTTGGGCTTATAATGGATGCACAATTGAGGTGGAAATTCCATATTAACTATACGATACAGAGGTGTGAGGCATCCCTCAGAATCTTGAAAACGCTGTCCAGATTCAAGTGGGGTGCAGAAAAATCAATTCTCCTTAAAATATTTGACTCTCTGATAAGGTCCAGAGTCGATTATGGATGTGCAATCTATGGGTCTTCTCGCAAGTCGTGGCTCCGCCAGCTAGACAGGCTCTACAATGCGGGGCTACGGGTTGCGATTGGTGCCTTTCGCACCAGCCCACTGGATTCCATCTACATCGAAGCGGGACATCTTCCTCCAGAACTTAGGCGACGCCTTATAACACTGACATATATGAATTCGTTAAGGGCAAATAGAAGACACTTCCTTCATGAGATTATATCGGATGATGCAGAATTAGAAATATATCGTCGCAGAAGTACTATAACCCGACCGTTAGTTGTGAGGGCAAATGAACTAATTCGTTCATATGGTGGCTCCTGGGATAATCTACTGGAGATCCGGCCTCCAGTCGTAGCTCCGTGGATTCACCCGGATCTAACCATTGACCTCTCGCTAACCAAATTTAGTAAAAACGAAACTGATCCTTCAATATACAAGGCGTTGTTCAGAGAAAGGGTTGGACAATTCCTAGAAAACTTAGTCATTTTCACGGACGGCTCAAAATCGAACTTAGGAGCTGGTTGCGGTATCTTCGTCGACGGGGAGAGAAACCTCGCTGTCCCATTGAACCCGCATACCAGTGTTTTCAGGGCAGAATTGCAGGCTATACAGATAGCTCTTGAGCATTACGGAGCTCTCGATACTAAAATATTGGTGTGCACGGACTCGTATAGTTCCCTTCTTGCACTTCAAAATAAATTCACGAGGGACTCGCATCTACAAGAAGTCTTCGGTGCACTGGCTGCCTTGTACTCTCGAGGAACGACTGTATCGTTTCTCTGGATACCGTGGCATACGGGCATTGAGGGCAATGAAAAAGCGGATGAATTGGCGAGGCAGGCTGCTGCTATGACAGCTGATCCTGCCTCGCCCATTCATTTGAACGATGCGAAGAGTTACATGAAACTCCTAGTAACGAATAAATGGCAGGATGATTATAACAATATAGAAAGATTTATTAATAACGTTCAGAGCTCCGTGATGGTTGGTAGCCCTGTAAGCAGCCTGAAAAGACGAGATGATGTGATCGTTACCCGTTTGAGAATAGGTCACACGCGCCTAACTCATGGGTATCATCTTGTTGGTCGACGCCGTCCCCATTGCGAGCAATGTGGTGCTCTCCTAGATGTAATGCACATCCTGGTGGAGTGCCCGGGGCTTGAGGATGCAAGGCGGAGACACCATTTGCCAAATAATCTGAAAGAGTTGTTGTGTAGAGAAGAGCAATCTGTGAAAAGGCTGATAGATTATCTGAAGGACATTAAAGTTTTCTGCCAAATATAAGAGAAATCCAAGACAATGCAATAGAATATTGACGATTTGTGTATAAATATTTTGTTAATTCATGTGTCCAACAAGAATGAATGTAATTTATTGAACGTGTGTGTGCCTACGTGTTTGCGTTTTTGTATGTGTGTGTGTGTGTGTGTGTGAGTATTTATTGAGTGAATTTTGAATTTGTAAATATGTAAATATTACTCGTTAACTTCTAGTTAGTTTTAAGGGTAGATCCAGTATTTTTTAAAAAGGATACTACCAATAATTTGTAAATTTGTACATAATATAGCATAAGTTAAGTTTAGATTTTAAGTCATGATATATAGTATCTTTAGTAGTAGATTTAGGATCAATTCTTATCTAATCTAGGTTTATATTTTGTTAAATGCCTAGTAAAAATTATTTTATCATATGGTAAAAAATGCAACAATTTTGTATGGTGCTAATGACCTTAGCAGTAGATGCACCAAACAAATAAAAAAATAAAAAAAAAAAATTTGCTGGAAAAATAAATCATAACTCTTATTTTCATAGTGGAGTTCATAGGCTTGTAGGTAAACTTGTTGTTGGCTGTTTAACGTTGGGAAACGAATGAAACCAATTTGAAGACGATTTCTGTAATCGTTTTTGGGAAAAGTGAATAAAACTAGTTTTCTTAAGCAGTATACTTATAAACTGGATATTTTTGAAATTATTTCTAGATTTATATTATAAAATTTCGACACCTTTTTCTTTCAATATATTATTTACATAGGTGGAAGGTCATGCAAATATATAACTCTTCAAATTCACATAATATGCTTTTTTAACGCTCTATATGTTCCGCGTCCATTGACGCCTCTTCAGGAGCAACGTAATTAAACATAACTAAATTTAGCCTTAGCTACGGAAGACCTTCCATAGAAAAATAAAGCATATGATGTGAAGGTGAAGAGTTTTAAATATGCATGACCCCCACCCTTTATTATCTCCACCTTTTTGACATTTGTACAAAATAAGATATTTAAATTGAGGTGACGTTTAGAGTCGAGGAAGTTTAAAAAAAACAAAAACATTTTATTAATTTACAGACAGGACCATTTTCTAAAATATCCCGAAAACGGATTGGAAATTATGGTAAGTGAGCAGTACCAGTTCAAAATCTTACAAAATGTTTTACAAAAATAGTTCTAAAGATATTTTTATCAGAAGGTACTCATGAAGTTTAATTTGCCATCGATGAAATATCTTTTAATTTTTTTTTTTTTTTTTTTATTTATTATAAGAGCTTCGCAACGACGCACAGTGCTGCAGCCTGTGGACAAAAGTCGAAAATGCAACTATTTTTTCCAACTTGTTTTGCTTTACTAATCCTTTTAGATTGACCTCAGTGACATGGAATGGGAGCTTTTATTCGAATATTATTAACACAAAGGATTCAAACCATGTTTGAACAAGTGGCAGTTTGCTTATCTTTCGAAACGAAGCAATTTCCATGCAAAAGTCTTTTCGAATTTTTAGTATGGAAGGCATCGAAGGAGATAAGAAAATGTCCATTGTTTTTTTTTTTAACATTTTTCGTAAATGTTTTTAACATTACATGTTTATTTAACATAACATTTTTAAAATAACTTCAGATACACTTTTTTCAATTTCGATTCAAAACATCCTGAGTTTCTGAATTATTTTGCTTTAATACCAGTTATACTTCATGTATATACTAATGTCTCTTGCTTTAAACTGCTTTGAATGATTCTGTGTTTATATGTCTCTTATAGAAAACATAAACGCAGAAAAGTTGATATTTTGGAAACAATAGGATCAATTCCAATGCTGACCTTTTAAATCGTCTTTTAATGTCTTCGGACCCTATAATTTCTTTAAACAAGAAAATAAACCATTCAAATTTAAAGCTTAATTTAAACACGAATTTAAACACTCTAAGTTGAACTGGACAACTTAACGCCATCCGAAGATAGTTTTTCGGACAGCAAATAATTGATTTTAATTCTTTGTACATTTTTGTATAATTATTTCTAATTTTTTTGCATAATAATTTAGTTTTTCTTTGATTAAATTTGGATGGTCGATAAACCACTTCAAATGAATTTTTGTAAATATAATTTTAATTTTAAAAAACTTAGTTTTTATCCAAGGCCCTTAAAATACATGTGTTCTTTAATGATCAAATTAGTTTACTCTTAAAATGTCCGTCAAGAACGACTTTTGTCCAGTTACTCCATTAGAACGCCGCACTGTGCGACGGCGATTTGTATACAGATTTATACAAAAATACAAACTTATAGAGCTGAATACAACAAATGTGTAAAAAGAACATGAAACAAACTTTCATAGATTTGTGTACGGAATTAATGGCTAAACATTATTTACAGTATTGCTACATACACTATATTTCACTATAGTTACTAAATTTACATAACATATGACTAAAACTACTAACATTATTTAATTATTTATTGGGTCAAGCTACATTTTTGTAGTCTTCCATTAATGGCCAAGTAAATTTGAATAGTAATAAATTAATTGATATTACGTTTTTATTGAAATCAGATTATTATCATACCAAATATTATCCTGGAATCAAATTTTTGTGTGTAGGTTGTGTTGTTTTAAAAATGCTAATATATCGTTAATGAAAGGGCTACCCTCTGTCAGTTTCCATTTACATTCCTGTAAGTTTTATGGTAATTTTACATGGAGATGTAGATGAAATATCTGTTTCCATGTATATTAACATAAAATATTCACTTTCCTTGCAATCATTTGGTATAATCCATTGTTGTGTAGGTAATGTAGTATAGAGTCTATGTGTTGGCTATCTTCTCTTAACAACTCGCATAAGTTGTAGAGTAAGTTCAGGTCACATTAAGCTGCGTTCAAATGAGTTGGTATAATCCATTGTTGTGTAGGTAATGTAGTATAGAGTCTATGTGTTGGCTATCTTCTCTTAACAACTCGCATAAGTTGTAGGGTAAGTTCAGGTCACATTAAGCAGCGTTCAAATGAGTTGGTATAATCCATTGTTGTGTAGGTAATGTAGAAGGTAGATGAATTATCTGCCTTCGGTGGGATATTCATGTCTCTATAGGACACTATGGTAAGGAAACATTAAGCTGCGTTCAAATGAGTTGGTATAATCCATTGTTGTGTAGGTAATGTAGAAGGTAGATGAATTATCTGCCTTGGGCGGGATATTCATGTCTCTATAGGACACTATGGTAAGGAAACATTAAGCTGTGTTCAAATGAGTTGGTATAATCCATTGTTGTGTAGGTAATGTAGAAGGTAGATGAATTATCTGCCTTCGGTGGGATATTCATGTCTCTATAGGACACTATGGTAAGGAAACATTAAGCTGCGTTCAAATGAGTTGGTATAATCCATTGTTGTGTAGGTAATGTAAAAGGTAGATGAATTATCTGCCTTCGGTGGGATATTCATGTCTCTATAGGACACTATGGTAAGGAAACATTAAGCTGCGTTCAAATGAGTTGGTATAATCCATTGATGTGTAGGTAATGTAGAAGGTAGATGAATTATCTGCCTACGGTGGGATATTCATGTCTCTATAGGACACTATGGTAAGGAAACATTAAGCTGCGTTCAAATGAGTTGGTATAATCCATTGTTGTGTAGGTAATGCAGTATAGAGTCTTTGTGTTGGCTATCTTCTATTAACAACTCGCATAAGTTGTAGAGTAAGTTCAGGTCACATTAAGCAGCCTTCAAATGAGTTGGTATAATCCATTGTTGTGTAGGTAATGCAGTATAGAGTCTTTGTGTTGGCTATCTTCTATTAACAACTCGCATAAGTTGTAGAGTAAGTTCAGGTCACATTAAGCTGCGTTCAAATGAGTTGGTATAATCCATTGTTGTGTAGGTAATGCAGTATAGAGTCTATGTGTTGGCTATCTTCACTTAACAACTCGCATAAGTTGTACGGTAAGTTCAAGTGTAGTCGTCTAATGCATTCTGTGAGTATTTTTTTTTTTTTTCTTTTTGCACTTTCCTCCGAAGGAAAGTAGCTATTGACGGAATTTTTGAAAAATTTCTTCAAATCTTTATCGATCCTACCTAGTAGACACCGAAAATGACCCCCGTTAAAATTTATATATATATATATATCTATATCTATATATATATATATATATATATATATATATATATATATATATATATATATATGTGTGTGTGTGTGTGTGTGTCTGTTAACACGATAACGGCCAGTTTTTGTTTTTTCTTCACGAAACTTGGTATATAGCGTTCAATTAGCAAACGATTGAACGAGTTCGTTAACCACCAAAATCGGTCCATCGGGAGGAGGGGTTTACCAGCCGTAATTTTTGTTACATTTCAACGAAACTCGGTATTCGTGGTGGTAATCAACAGAGAAATATGGGTTGCAAAAATAAACTAAATCGGGTTATTTGGAGGGGGGAGGGGTTTACTCCGGACCTAAAGTACTAATATACTCATACCGGTCGTAATTTCTGCTGTATTGTAACGAAACGCGGTATACGCCGTGGGTATCTCATGAGAAAGAAGTGTAAAAATGAAGTAAATCGGTCTATTGGAAAGGAGGGTTTACTTTAAACTATGTATCATTAGAATTAGCCCGCTAGACGTAGGTTCACAAAGCCGCCGCAAGGAGCGCTATCTCCCACTAGGGGGACTGTATCCTGTAACTGCGTCAGATCAAAAGACGGAAAATTAAGTTTTTGTGTATTTATTAAGTAGTACAATATCATGTATTAACATAACTCTGGAAGCAAATTCTTTACAAAATTAATAATTGAAGAGTTCTCATAAGAAATGTAAATGAGCAGAACTATTCACGTTTTTATTTTATTTACATAAACTATTTACGGCAAATTATTCAGTAATGTTGTCTACACTACAAAAATTCTGAGGAAAGTGCTTAGTTATCCAGCTCCTGGGTGACGGAATTTTTTTTAAGGTTTAACGGCGTATCAACTTTTGGGCTATTAACGCCGGGCTATCTATAGGTCGCCGCCCTTTTATAATGCCAACAGCACGTGGTCGGTCACCCATTCAAGTACTTACCACGCCCGACGTTGCTTAACTTCGGTGATCAACGGGAACCGGTGCACTGAATGTGAGTATGGCCGTTGGCTCTGTGATTAAATCTTTTATCATCGAGTAGTATCGCATATTTCACTTTGCAGCTGTTCTTGTTCCGCCCAATGAAGAACCGTGATCAGGTCAGTGTGTTATTGTACCTTGCTCAAGACGATTAGTGCTTCTGTGACCTGTGACTTGTGGCAAGGAGAATAATTGCGATGGATATCACAGGATTGCTGTATCTTATGAAATATTGGCTTATGTCATTGGATCCTATTGACCAATGAGCTCCAATCTCGGCTTATATAATTACCTCATAGTGACTGTTTAATTGGAAGAGTCTTATCGTTGCATCTGGCGGTTTGGTCCACTGCGAGATGGGATTCGAAGAAAGCATCCGGACGTTGCATTCTTTGGACAATTATCAGTGAATACTTCGAAACGAGATTGAAGAAATGATTCTTCTAGTTTCGCCATGATATCCAATTTGTTTCTTGATTGGCTAACAATTAGCACCGACAAATCAAACACTACGTCATTATAATGGACTACCTTCGCCCTAAGATGCACAAGATATTCAGATCCTGACCCTTTCGCGAGGTGGGGTCTTCAAGCCCCATACTTCTTGAATAATTTATTCTTAACTGATTAATTTAAAATTATCTTTTTTATTCGTATTTTTAGTGCGTTTTTTTTTTGTATTTTTGTGTATATATATATATATATATATATATATATATATATATATATATAGAGAGAGAGAGAGAGAGAGAGAGATTAGCTGTTACCCGGCGTGCCATGCTACACCTACTTTCAGCATCTAAAAAACAAAAATAAATAATAAACCAAATAAGTAATATTAAAATCTAATAAACCAATCTGTAACTGTTCGGGTTCACAGTTTGGAACCCGTGACTTCCGAGCTGTGAGTCCTAGACGATTTTAACCTAGCCTACGACACTCCTCGGATCAAGATCTACCTGTGTGCCGCGTTTGGTGAAAATCGGTCAAACGGTGTGGGTTTGTATAAGGAACAAATATACAGACACACAGCTGGTAGACGTTTTTGACCTAGCCTACGAGACTTCCCGGATCAAGTCCTACCTGTGTGCAAAGTTTTTTTGGCGCTTTGGATTAACCGCATAGCCTTGTCCCTCTTTTTCTGTTGAAACAAGGGATTCATCAGACGGATGCCTGCAAAAATATTGAAGTTCCTTCTTTCTTTCGTTTATGGGCATTCTACAGTCATTAGAGGAATTCCACCAATTAGGCGAGAAGAAGTTGTGCTTACTAGACTACTTATTGGACATTCACACTTGACTCATTCCTGTTTGATGACAAAACTGGAGAAGCCTAATTGTAGGCTATAACCACGTTGAGTGCACCGGTTCTCGTAGATCACCGAAGTTAAGCAACGTCGGGCCTGGTCAGTACCTGAATGAAGGACCGACCACGTGCGGTTGGCATTATATAAGGGTGGTAACCTGTAGATAGCCCGGCGCTAATATCCAAATAGTTAAGCAAAAAAAAACGAATTGTACACTTTGCAATGTTCCACTAACAATCAAACACATACTTACATCATGCATACTGCAGAAAAAGATAAGACATTGACTTACCCTCAGACTTAAACGAATTGCTTAAACAGGACAGTATACACATCGATGATATTCTAAAATATTTAAAAATAAGTAAACAAAAATAACTTATTTTAGAAATCCTCCCCATAACGTTTTCTGTATATTTTTTATTTGTCTTTATTATTATATTATTTTATTTTCATGATATATGTTGTTTTTTTTTTGCTACTACAGTACCTTTTTGTGTTTTTTCCATTTGATTGCCTCCTAGCTTCTATAGAATAAGATATATTTAGATTTGTTCTTCGCACATAAAGTTGAAGAGTAAATTACCTTGTCGCGTACTCTCAATAAATAAATGAACATTCTTACGAAGAAGCAGATGCTTTTGTATAAAGCAATTCAATCCCGAACACCTTCTCATATCTTTCAACTCCTTAAATTTAAATCCTCAGTTCACTTCAGTAACATCCGATCCCGTCCTTCTGATCTTTATATTCCTGACTGGACTACATTTCAACAATATTTTACAGAGCCTGAAAACTCGAACACCATAAATACTATAAAGGATTTCAACAACAAAATAATATCTGCTGCAGACCTAACAATCCCTAAAACAAACCCTATTAAAAAACTCAAGCCAGTCCCTTGGTGGAATGAGAAATGTAGGCAAGCCGTAAAAGAAAAACGTAAGACACTAAACGCATTTAGACGCAGCCCTACAAGCGACAATTTAATAAAGTATAAAAAAGCCAAAGCGGTCGCCCGATACGTAATTGTGGAGAGTAAAAAACATAGCTGGATCGAATTTGTATCATCCATCAACAGAAACACTCCTTCAAAAGTAATATGGGGCAGTTTGAGACGTATCTCACACAAAAAAGAAAGCACATACATATCTGGGCTTAAAATCACTGACCCTAAACAAATATGCGACCATCTTGCTCAATACTATACTAACATCTCAAAACCGCCTGACATACAGTTACCTGAACACAACTATCATGACATGACACTCTTATCCACTCCTCCCGTTACTACACCTTTAGACGAACCCTTTTCATTTGACGAACTAACTTATGCTCTAACGAACTCTAAGATACCAGCTAATTTACCTCAGAATACAAAATTCAAACTACTACAAATTTTCAATAATATCTATAACACAGGAAATTACCCTGACTGTTGGAGACATAGCACAATTATACCTATACTAAAACCAAACAAAACAAAACCTGACCCTTCCAGTTACAGACCGATTTTCCTGACAAGCTGCGTCTGCAAACTATTTGAAAAAATGCTCAACAAAAGACTACTATGGTATATTGAGTCACAAGGTCTCCTCTCTAAATTCCAATGTGGATTCAGGACAAATCATTCGACAACCGACCACATCGTTAGACTAGAAAACTCTATTCTTAACGCATTTACAAATAAAAAAATCCCTCCTAGCAGTCTCATTTGACATAAACAAAGCCTTTGACACAATCCGGCAAGATGTTATCCTCAAACAACCCTCTGAATGGGGAATACGAGGAAAACCTTTGGCATTCATTACTGGGTTTCTCTCTAGAAGATCTTTCACAGTAAGAAATGGCAACTGTTTCTCCGATATATATCAACTAGAGACGGGAGTACCTCAAGGGGGCGTACTAAGTACAACCCTATTTACTATTGGAATGAATACATTTGTCGAATACATACCCCCTGACATTGAATATACCCTGTATGTTGACGATCTTTTAATATTTTACACTTCAAAATCCACTGAACAAACCCAAGACCGAATACAGAACGCAATCAATACACTTACACTCTGGAACGACAAAACAGGTATGAAGTCCTCGACAACCAAAACAAAATCTATATTATTTACAAAGAAAAGACGGAACATAGACTACCAACTTACTATGCACGATACAGACATTACAAAAACAACAACAATAAAATTTTTAGGAATTCATTTTGACAAACACCTCACATGGGTTCACCACTTAAAAGAACTTCTCGTTAAATTTAAAAAATCTCTGCATATTTTGAGAGTTCTAGCAAACACTAAATGGGGTGCAGACAGAAAAGTACTGCCAAACTTCTTTCGATGTTACACCAGGTCCCTTCTGGATTATGGATGCGTAGCATACTCATCTGCCAAGCCCACTGCACTCAAAATGCTTAACACAATATCAAACACAGGACTACGTCTAGCACTGGGTGCCTTCAGATGAAGCCCAATATGCAGCCTGAACGTAGAGGCAGTAGAACCTCCACTAGAGATCCGAAGAAAATACTTAATTGCAAAGTATTATCACAAAATTAAGTCCCTCCCTCAGCCATCCTGCACAAGGGATATCATAGAAAACCCCAATATTAATCAATACCAAATAAATAACAAGCATGCCCGACCTCTTGCTGTAAGAAGCTTAGAAATAGAGGAGATTACAAATCTACAAACAGAACCAATACAGAAACAGACCATTTCACTCATTCCTCCATGGCTCATTAAATTCACAATAGACACATCTCTCTCTAAGTACAAAAAGTCAAACATATTATCCAAACATTTATACAAAACTAACTTCTTGGACTTCTTAAATCGACAAACTAACTACATCCTCGAATACACCGATGGTTCAAATACAAAACACGGCATTGGATCGGCAGCTATTGTAAATGGCACTATTTAAAAGCAAAAACTCCCGGCGCTGTACAATATACTAGAAGCTGAACTCCATGCAATATTTCTTGCCCTCACTAACACTCCTCCATCACAACACACAAACATTATCATCTGTACAGATTCTCTCAGTTCACTACACATATTACAGAACTTATACACTCAACATCCCAAAGCAATCCAAATCAAACAACACATCTACAATTTACAACTTTCAGGCATACATACAACAATATATTGGCTGCCAGGACATGAAGACCTAGGACTTAGTACGACTGCAGACGAACAAGCAAAATTGGCTACTCAAGACTTAACAATTCAACCACTAGACATTTTTTACCAAGACCTTACGAGACAGGCTAAACACCAAATCACAAACAAATGGCAAAATGACTGGACAAACCTATCTACAAACAACAAACTGCGACAAATAAAACGGAACATCGCGGAATGGCCTTCCAGTCACAGACAAAACAGACGAGAAGAAGTAGTACTAACTAGACTCAGAATTGGACATACACAAATAACACACGAGTACTTAATGACTAAAAAAGAAAAGCCTACATGTAAAATCTGTAACACCGAACTAACCGTAAAACACATACTAACAGAATGCCGACAACGTCAAAATCTAGACTTACCGTATGACATGACCGAATTACTTACTGACAGCAGTCCACACATACCAGCAATCCTTACACACCTCAAAACTATTAATATGTATGGAAAAATTTAACACTTTCAACCACCCCTTTTTTTTTTTTTTTTTTTTTTTTTTTAACCCCATCTCAATATTATATTCAAACAATTGCAGTACAAAACATAAGGAAGGTATTACGCCACTTGGTAAACTGTAAAGAACGATAACATGTAATTAATGAATTAGTAACTATGTCTAATTATGTAATCCGATTGATCAACCAGATGTATATAAATAATACCATTTGTTATATATATATATATATATATATATATATATATATATATATATATATATATATGTATTGTTTGTTTTTAATATATATATATATATATATATATATATATATATATATATATATATATATATATATACCATTTGTCTTTAGATGTATATATATATTGTCATTTTTATATACTATTCGTTTTTAGATGTGAATATATTGCCATTTCTACATATAATTTGTTTATAGATGTATAATAATAGATGTAATATATATATATATATATATATATATATATATATATATATATATATATATATGTGTGTGTGTGTGTGTGTATATATATATATGTGTATATGTATGTATGTGTGTATGTGTATATATATTTAGATGTATACCATTTGTTTTTAGATGTATATATGCAATAACTGTTTGGAGCGAAACGCCTTAGATGCGCATGGATGCTCATAAATAAATATTTAAAATATATATATATATATATATATATATATATATATATATATATATATATATTCCTTCCCACCGTACAGCTTAATTAGAAGAATTTGTTACCCGTGCCACCTCGCTATGTAATTCCTTACCTCTGTCTGTCCGCGATGCTACCAATCTAGAAATATCTTAATCCCGACTCTTCCACCAGTTTCAATCCCTGCAAGTTTTACCCAACTCATAGTAATATTCATGATTTAGTAATTTAATTTTATATTTCAATTTTTTTTTTTAACCTGAATCTGTCAAATTCAATGTTTTTTCTAAAGGAAATATTTCCCAGAATAAGAATACCATTTTTAATTTTAATTAATATATTAATTAATATTAATATTTTAATTAATATTTTTATATTAATATTTAAAAAAAAATTAATATCATATAAAAAATATGTAAATAAAGCTATTTTATTATTTTATATATATATATATATATATATTAAAGGTACGTTTTAACTTTTTAATAATTAAAATGGTTTTGAATGATTCTAAATGGGATTAGTTGTGAAGTACTGGCGACATTTAGTTGTGGTTCTATCGATTTAGTGGTTAGCCTAAGAAATACATATCCTCTTGCAGACAACCACAGACCACCAACACCAATGTCTGTCCCCATACAGTTTGCTCCTTGAACTTAGCTGTACTAACTGGCACACATTCTAAAGATAGCTTGTTCTTGCTTTAGGACTTCTTCATGAAACATACCAAAGACCTACATGACCTTATTAATACATAACCGGATTTTGAATTACATTATGATGGGCGATTCTCGAATATGAATCGTTCCTTTGAATCGATTTGAATGGAAATGAAAAGATAGATCCACAAAAAAGATAGAAGTGTTCAGATCGATTCAAAAGATCGATCTTCTAGGCTTGTAAGACCTATCTATGATATGGATCGATCTTCGATATGGATCGATCTTCGGTATGGATCGATCTTCGTTATGGATCGATCTTCGATATGGATCGATCTTCGATATGGATTGATCTTTGATATGGAATGATCATCCGTTTGGTTACAATTACCTGCGAAATTCGTATTCCATTTCGATTCGAATCGATTCTCATTCGAGAATCGCCCATCACTACTAGGAATCGACCTGCAGCATAATTAGTTTCTATCTTCTTACTTGCAAAATGTTACTCCAACTTTCTTCGATTCTGCTCTAGTAAAATTGAATCATCCAAACGCCGAACAAGTAGGCATTGCGCACTCAATATTTATTTTCAATTAAAAATTATTATATTAGTAAACCTTTAAAAACTAAGTAAAAATTTTTGAGAGATGCGTTTTTTTTTTCTCCAAAACATCCCCTCCACTCCTTTCATAACTTCATGATGATAACAGTCTATTGCTTGGAAAAAGTATAACCGTAAAGCCTGATTAAAATTTGAAACGATTCATGAAAGAACGAGTCGTTAAAAGATCGGCCATTCGAGATTGATGGTTTAAAAAGATCGGCCCTTAGAGATTGATGGTTTAAAAAGATCGGCCCTTAGAGATTGATGGTTTAAAAAGATCGGGCCTTAGAGATTGATGGTTTAAAAAGATCGGCCCTTATAGATTGATGCTTTAAAAAGATCGGGCCTTAGAGATTGATGCTTTAAAAAGATCGGCCCTTAGAGATTGATGCTTTAAAAAGACCGGGCCTTAGAGATTGATGGTTTAAAAAGATCGGGCCTTAGAGATTGATGGTTTAAAAAGATCGGCCCTTATAGATTGATGCTTTAAAAATATCGGGCCTTAGAGATTGATGCTTTAAAAAGATCGGCCCTTAGAGATTGATGCTTTAAAAAGATCGGGCCTTAGAGATTGATGGTTTAAAAAGATCGGCCTTTATAGATTGATGCTTTAAAAAGATCGGCCCTTAGAGATTGATGCTTTAAAAAGATCGGGCCTTAAAGATTGATGGTTTAAAAAGATCGGCCCTTAGAGATTGATGGTTTAAAAAGATCGGCCCTTAGAGATTGATGCTTTAAAAAGATCGGGCCTTAGAGATTGATGGTTTAAAAAGATCGGCCCTTAGAGATTGATGGTTTAAAAAGATCGGCCCTTAGAGATCGATGCTTTAAAAAGATCGGCCCTTAGAGATTTATGCTTTAAAAAGATCGGGCCTTAGAGATTGATGGTTTAAAAAGATCGGCCCTTAGAGATTGATGGTTTAAAAAGATCGGCCCTTAGAGATCGATGCTTTAAAAAGATCGGCCCTTAGAGATTTATGCTTTAAAAAGATCGGCCCTTGGAGATCGATTCATTAAAAAAATCGATATATCGCGGTTAAATGAACGATTTAGACGTATTAGTTTTAGCGTTTCGGATTGACGATAATTAAAAATACTGCATGCATGCCCCTATTTTTGCAGCCTTAATACCTACATTCCTTTAGAATATTCCAATAAAGAAGCTCTAATTAGAAATATAGCTTCTTGATTAGAAACATTCTTATTCAAGGATAAATGAATCATTAGAGAATTCCAATGTAAGTTCTGATATTTATGAGAACTTGCTAAATCATTTAGTCATGAATCTTCCTTATCCCGAGATAAGAGCATTAGTTTTGACCAGGGACCGAAAATAACTATTAATTTTTATTTCAAATGAGTTTCATTTAACCTTTAATTTTTATTATTGGGAAATAAAAATAAAAATTCCATCGTAATCGATATATTTTATTATTTTTTTAAAACAAATTTCTAACACTTTTTATTTCAAAAACTTAAAAATGAAAATTATTTGAATAACATTATTTTAATTTTTTTTTTCTAAAAATTTTTAATAACAATTTTTTATTTCTTTAACTTTAAACATTATTCTAAATAAAAAAACAATATTAGTGCCATAATGAATAGAAAGTAATACACAAAAACAAATTGTAGAATATACAAAATATACTCATAGAAATCAATTGGATTTAGACGAACTTTGATTCACTTACATACATAAATAACTTCTAATAATCAAAAGGTTCCAAATCAAGTATTTATTTATTTATTCCGAGGATAAGAGATATTTAATAAATGAGTTTCACTTTATCTTTAATTTTTATTATTGGGAAATAAAAATAAAAATTCCATCGTAATTGACATATTTAATTATTTTTTTAAAACAATTTACTAATAATTATTATTTTTAAATTTTAAAAATAAAACTTATTTCACAGCAGTTATTCATTAATTTTAAAAATATAAATTATGAAGTAATTTTTTTGTCATAATTTTTTGGAAACATTTAATTTTTATTTCGGTCCTTGGTTTTGACCCTAGGATGCACGTGCTGTGCATTAAGTGATGTCCTTTCAATTATGCAGATTTTGTATTATTTTTGCTTATTATAGAGTAAAAAAAATTTTTGTTTTATTTCTTCAATTTTTGACCCTTAAAGTAAAACTTTACTGTCAAATGTGTGCATTTTATGTTAGTGTAAAATGTGTGCATTTATTTTATACCTACTAGCTCTGCCCGCGGATTCGCGTGCGTGGGATAGTGACTTTGGGCAGCATTTTTTGGATATATTTCGGTTATATTTTTTGGTTTATTTTGGATTATAAGCACCCTCGTTTGGGTATTTAAAAAAATCTACTTACCAGCATAGCTTCTCTGCACACGTGCTAACACGTGACAGAGCCAAGTACAGCTGACCGTACGAAAACAGCTAATATTTAAATTCTCACCCACAACGTTTAACGAATGATCTTGGGCTTTAATAATTGTCATCGCGAATCATAGGCTCACTGGAGACTGGACTCGTTTAAAACTAACGGAAAATTGTTTGAAATGAGAGGAATCCGAAGAATAAAAACACTACCATCTGCAGGGGGTCTCCCGTAGTCTAGTGGCTAGCGCGCTGGATTCATAAGCGGGAGATGGTGGGTTCGATTCCCACCTCCGGCAGGAATTTTCTCATCTCAAGGCTCGCTGGGAAAATTCCTCGCTGCACCTTGGATGTCGGCGCTAATGACCTAGAAGTAGATGCGCCGTAAAAAAAAACAAAAAAAAAAAAAAAAAAAAAACTACCATCTATATCTGCACCCCGTTAAAATCTCTACCTCTATCAGGTCGCGATGACAGCTACAACTAGGGACAACATCAACAAACAGGACGTTTTATATCAAGACATGCAACTTGAAGCCAAGAAGTTCATCCTTCAAAAATGTCACCGATCCTGGTACGAAACAACAGAAAACAAACTGAGGGAAATTAAAAGCACAGTTTGTGAATGGCCTTCGAGCCAGAGAAGCACAAGAAGGGAAGAAATTATTCTTTGTCGACTAAGAATAGGACACTCTCAACTTACTCACACCTTATGACGAAACAAGACACACCTATCTGCCAATATTGCAACATAAACCTGACTATAAAACACTTACTAACGGAATGCAGACTAAGACAAAACTTTGACATGCCTGACAACTTGACTGACTTACTTAGGGACGGTAGCCAATATATAGAAAACACATTAGACTTTTTGAAACAAACCAGACTATATGACACACTCTAAATGAAATTAAACCCTCAATATAATCCCCGAAATAACTTATACTTATAATAGACTGATTGGAAAACTAGTATGTACAGGGTGTCCCAAAAATAATGGTCATCCGTTTGCCAGATGATTCTCCAATGTGAGAGCGGAAAAAATAACCCTCATATTGACCCCCGCAAAATTGACCTTGAAATGTTATTCAAGGTCAAATTTTTGTATTGCATATTTCGAATCTACGAGTCATGAGGATGAAAAAAGTCAACGGCACCATAGGTCACAAATGACTCCTTGTGGTCAAAATGACCATTAACAGCGTATACGTGGGCCATTCTATTCCAATAGACAAATGATGGCTGAATTAGATTTTTTTTTTTTTTTTTACATGTTCTATTAGCATTGCCTTACACAAAAAAAACTTGTTTGAATTTATTTAAAAGCATCTTCTAGTATAAAAAATTACAAGTATATTGAAAAACGAGCCTCTCAGCGGCATTAATAAGAGGACTATAAGTCATATTTTACAATGGACAGGAATGCCTTCTTGAGGTTATTCTCGAAGCTTATCAAGAGCTCTTTGTCATAAGCTTTAATCAATCGCTGAAATTACTCATTAAGGATTTCACAGGTCATGTATGAATTTCATGAACCAGCTAATCCTTCCCAGACTAGAGGATAGAATACTTGCCCTCGCCCGGGGGCAGATTAAAAAGTTTCTACCTAAAAAAAAAACAAAAAAAAAAAACTTTAAAGTTGTAAGATTATCATTCAAGCGCCCGAAGCAATTGGGCCTGTTCTGCAGCTTCAATATTTCGGACTTAATTCTTGAGGCAAGCTACTAACCTTGCTTTCAAATTCCTCCTCACTCCACTTAGGACCTGCCGAGAATTTCTCATCATTCTTTCAAATGCCCATGTTATTCTCGTCCATTTTGCCTGCTGTGGACGAATACACTGGATAACGAACTTTCGTCAGCCCACAATACCCGCTGGAGGAAGTGTGGAGGACGTTCCAACTTGTCCAGACACCCCCCCCCCCCACCTGCAAAACAATGCGCTCTGCTCCTGATCCCCGGGCCTCTACTCCTGAACTTGCTGTAATCTGAAAGGAGACGTTCTTCCCGAAGGATCCGGCGGACCGTCATCCTCGAGACTCCCGTAGCTTGGGCCAATCTTCTCAGCTCCATAGTAGGCCTGGATCAGGCGAGGGCAATTATTCTATCCTCTATTCTGGAAGGGACTGGATGGTTCATGGAATTCCTACTTGACCTGTGAAATCCCTAATGAGTAATTTCGGCGATTCAATGAAAGCTTAAAGCAAAGAGCTCTTGATAAGCTCCGAGAATAACCTCAAGAAGACATTCCTGTCTATTGTAAAATGTGAGTTATGGTTCTTCAATGAATGGCGCTGAGGGGGCCGTTTTACAATACATTCATAATTTATTATACTCGAAGATGCTTTTTAAAAAATTCAAAGGAGGTATTTTTGCATAAGGCGATGTTACTAGACACTTTAAAAAAAGAAATGAGCAAAATCGGCCACCATTTGTCGTTTGGAATAGAATGGCCCACGTATACGCTGTTAATGGTCATTTTGACCCTAAGGAGTCATTTGTGACCTATGGTGCCGTTGACTTTTTTCGTCCTCGTGACTCGTAGATTCGAAATATTCAATAAAAAAATTTGACCTTGAATAACATTTCAAGGTCAATTTTGCGGGGGTCAATATGGGGGTTATTTTTTCCGATCTCACATTGGAGAATCATCTGGCAAACGGATGACCATTATTTTTGGGACACGCTGTACCTATATATGTTGCATTGTAATATATTTTTTTTTTTTTTTACAGCATTGTAAATAAATTAAGACTTTTTTAATTAAAGTATGTTGTTTAGTTTAACATTGTAAATAGTTATATTGTTAAGTTAATTATAAATATGTATTATAACCTTGCGTTAAAACTATATGAGATTTAAAGCTCTATACTGTTTATGTTAAAGTATATTTATAGTCTATTTCTGTAAAACCATTTAAGATGATCTATCAGCTATCAATGTAAATAATATCCATATGTAAAGCCCTTGTCGACAATATCACGTCGTTGTAAATTGGTCACTTTTTATCTGGTACCGTTGCAAAGGTTTGGCGGGTTTAAAATTTTAGGGAGCATTATTGGTACACTTACTTTTAAATTTACTTTATGAGCTTGTAGTCCAGTAGCACTGACGAATTCGAAACATTCTACTGGGTAGCTGGTAGATCCCTTCATCTTCCATAACTCTGTTAATCGAGACGTACTCGACATTATCCCCCGAAACAAAGCTAAAAATGCCAGCGTTTATTGCTGCTGCTTATTTTTATTGATGAATGCATTTATGACAAATTACTTTTTTTCGCTATGTTTCTAATAAATTATATGGACAAAGATGTGACTAAAAGAAAAGCAAGCGTATTTCAAGTTACTGCCTTGGGCATCCTAGAATTAACTCATTAATGACCGTAACTTTTTTCCCCCAAAATATATATATATATATATATATATATATATATATATATATATATATATATATATACATATATATAACGCATTTATTCAGAATAAATTACAAACACACAATCCCCCTATCACCAGAACCTCAATGTGGGATTGCACCAGCTGTGGCCAGATTAAGCATTAGAAGGTGGAGCTGAGCATAGGAGGAAGTGGTGCAGCAGCTCCACCCAGAGACAGGCGAAGCTGTTCCTTTCCTTTGTGGACAAGAAGAGGACGGAGACTCTCCTTAATCTGTGCAGGTCCAAGGTAAGACTAGTAACAGCTCTTCTTACAGGTCACTGTAGAATGCATCGGCACCTCTATTCCATGGGGCTGGCCAGGACTTCATGGTGCCGAATGCTTCAGGATACGACTATGCTTTGAGGACGACGAGACGCCGTATCACATCGTATGCAGATGTCCAGCTCTTATAACAAAGAGATACCTGTATTTTCGTGCAGACTTCATAGATGACCCTAGAAGGCTACCTGAACTGAACCTTCGAACTCTATTAAGGTTCATCTCGGATACGGCGCTGTTGGTGTAACAGGCTGGCTTGTCGGGTGGCACAATAGGCCTTGTTGGCCTCGGTGCAGCTCCCTCTACGTGGGCACCCGTTTTAATAATAATAATAATAATAATAATAATCGTGTTGTAAATTTTATAATTACGGTATTATATTTTATCACTTTCAGTCTTGCGGTTTACAGAAGATTTAAGATTCGCCCATGTTTACAGTCTCAGTAGCTACATTTCTTCAGAATATGCCACTAACGAAGCTTTAATTAAAAATAAAGATTCTTAATTGCAAATATTATGATTCAAGGATAAGTGAGCCATTTCTTGGGAGGAATTTGAATGTAAGTTCAGATATTTATGCGAAAATGATAAATCGTTCAATCGTAAATCTTCTCTCGATTTAAAGCATTCGTTTTAATGAATTTGCTGACAAAAACTGGACCATTAAGTGAATATACGATTGCGATCCTAAATATAGGATTAAAACCCTTCCATGATATCTCATGAAATATCTCTACTATTGCGAACACATTAATGAAGAAGCATTTAGTTCGAACGCATTTCAACACAGGAATTGCATCGTACGCATGCTCACCGTGGGCGTTCTAATAGAGCACCTTTAGCAGGTATTAGAACGCACACTTTCATTACACAGTGTTGGGCAATCTATCAAAGGAGGTGGAACATAAGATGAACACCTTTCTCTGGGAGTTGCGACACGAGGAGGTGTTCCTTCACGGGACGATCTTTAGGGCGAAATGGATCGGATGAACTAGTTCGTGACTCGGTTCAAGGATCGGGAGTCCGCTGGACATAGCAACGGTTGCTAGGACCGCTCCGGGCTATGCGCTATCAATCTACTTCGTGGCTGTAAAAGCGGAGAATGTTGCAAAAGAAAATTTCAATAAAAATTTTACTCAAATCATGCTTCATACTCTTACATCACGTAAACGGTCATCTGATCCTCAATATATCGTGTAACGCCTAATTTGGAAAACAGATGGCTGAGAAACGCAGCTACATTGGCTGTAAAGCACTTGAGGTTATATTAGGCAGTTCGTAACAATCCTTTCGACAAGCAAGTGTTTGACCTTTGCGTAACAATGTTTCGGATTAAACATGTGAAATTAAATAAAAAATGTCTTCATCCGAGCAACATTCTTATGCCGGGACATGACTCCCTTAGCAATAATTTTGAATTTATCCCTCCTCTATATACGATTAAGGTTGACACTCACACATAAACGTTGGGTCGTATCCGACCGAGAGCCATTTTTGGGCCTGAAATGCAATAAGTTATTGGGATTTACGCATTTATTTTCAAATATTAGGTGAATAAAATAAACTTTTAAAACATAAAAGACAATTCATAAAGGAAAACAAGCATTTGAGTTCAGGAAAGTAAAATTAATTCTAAAAAAAAAAAAACAAAAAAAAACATAGTAAATTGTTTAGGGCAGGTTAAAAAATTAGTAATAACAACTATATATATATATATATATATATATATATATATATATATATATATATATACATGCAATAACTAATTTAATATTACAATAAAACTTGAGGAACACATTATATCATATTTCTGTTTTGGTAAAATAATCACAGGCACTGTTGCACATAGGGACAGATTATGTTCACACAGGGTCGAGAGTTCCTCGACTCCTTCGTCATCATTTGAGAGAATACCATCGTCAGACTCTGAATCTATTTCATCAATTTGGTCATCTAATTCCGCAACAGATTGCTTCTCTTGTCACCTGAATTCGGCTATAACTTCTTCCATGGTTATGAGTAATTTGTTTCCTCCATAAGCCATGATTTTTTAACGAAAACCTGGAAGAATAGCATCTCTAATCAAGTACATAAACATAAACGTTGGGTCGTTTCCGACCCGGGTTCGGGAAAAATTTATATTGAGAGATGATTAAAAAAAATATAGTTCTTATCTGTCAGACGTAAACGTGGTCCGTGGCTTTCGCTGGATTGACTGAGAGGGTACCTGAAGCCCTTTGACGTTCCAGTGCGGGTATGAGGAGATGTGCACAGTTTTCTACATTGTGGGTCGGATACGACCCAACGTTTACAGATGAGGGTATATATTCAGGTTAAACCAATTATACATAAACAATTAAAAGAGTCGGGATTTTAAGGTTTTTAAGTTGGCAGCACGAGGGACAAACAGAGGTAAGGAGTTTCAAAGCGAGGTGGAACGAGTGAAAAATTATTTTTCAAATAAAGCTGTACGGTCGGAAGGAATAGAATGATCGGAAAAACGAGCTCAGGTGTTACGGGAGTGAACAGAGGATTTGAATTTGAGGAGTTGAAAAATATAAGAAGGTCCCCGGAATTGTAATATCATTAATACATAGAAATATCAAGAAGGACTAACATTATTCAAACCCATATACCCAAACACAATCAATATCTATAAATACAAAAAGAAATAAATTCCCAATAAAGGGTAAGCTTGTATATATATATTTTAAATATCATTAATACATAGAAATATCAAGAAGGATTAATATTATTCAAATATTGAATAATATAGTAAAAGATATCGATAGATAAACATATATGCATATACACCAGATATTATCAGTAATCTGGGAAGAACAAAATTAGACTCTTAATAAAAGCATAAATCTATATATATATATATATATATATATATATATATATATATATATATATATATAGAAATATCACAAGAAGAATCAATATTATTCAAGTATTGAATAATATAGCAAAAGGTATCGATAGATAAACATATATGCATATACACCAGATACTATCAGTAATCTGGGAAGAACAAAATTAGACTCTTAATAAAAGCATAAATATATATACATATATATATAGAAATATCACAAGAAGGAATATCACTCAAATACTGAATAATATAGTAAAAGATATCGATAGATAAACATATATGCATGTACACCAGATACTATCAGTAATCTGGGAAGAAGCCAACAATTGGACTCTCGATAAAAACATAAATATATATATATATATATATACATACACCAGGTATAATCATTAATGTGGGAAGAAGCAAAAATATAGACTTTGAATAAAATCTTAATAATAACTGAAGTCCATAACTATCCAATAAATTGGCATAGTAAACACATAGTGAAGAATTATTGAATTGCAACTACATGTACAATTCCAAAACCTGGCATAGCCACCAATATCAAATTACAACACAAAATTTTGGTAATCTGGCATTGCCAATAACTTATTTAGCGATAGTGAACTTAACTTTTCCCAAATTTCTAAGTTATACACAATATAGTTACTTGCACTCATGGCAGTACTTGAACGACAAACTTTTAAATGAGGCCTGGAGATAAACAAAACGTGGAGCCTGGTGTCCAGCAGAAGATAAAATGTATGGGTTACTCACTTATTTGTCCCACAATATGCTCTAAAAGCCTACCACATGGAGTTCCAATCACATGTTCAGCCAACGATAAACGGAGAAGACAAATGCCGCCTCTTCGTGCTACTGGATCTTCAGTTTCATTATTAACAAAAAGGACGCCTCAGTCCCTCCTTAAAAGCAGGAAACCTCATACTTGCAACCAAAAAAAAAACTTTTCTTCCCTGGCACGAGCGTCTACCTACGCCATTTTCTCCCAGACTCCCCTTAGAACCGACGCCACTCCTCCAAGGCCTACCGACCACGGGAAAAAACAGAAGAATAAAAATCTTAAATTATATACGAAACTGTTACATCCAAAATGGAGAAGAAAATTGACTATCTTTTGTGGATAGTAAACATTTACAAGTGGTGCGAATTCCGAATAAAATATAAAACGTGAAATGTTATCAGTCCAAAGAGGTAGAGAAAGCAGGTTCTCACTACCCGCAGGGCGCCACGTCACAACATATATATATATATATATATATATATATATATATATATATATATATATATATATACAGTAGGACCTCCATTATCCAGGATTCCAACTAACCGGGGTCTCGATGGGGGAATTTTTATTCCTTCTTTAAATATTATGTACATACGAACACATTTATTCCATTAATTTTAGTTTTATAAACTAAATTATTTGATTTCATAATTATGTATTAAATATTTGTATGTATGTAATGACGATTATGTACATAAATATGAATTTAAATTAATTAGGTACATTGTAAACTAAGGAATGTAAAAACAGGGCTGTTTTCGGAAGAATGTGATGAGTCCATATTTCTGGAAGCATCTCAATTTGGAACTTTTTTCTCTTGGAACTGAAACGTTTTCATGTCTTTCTCTGAATCTCCTACCGGGCTGTTAGCCTACCAAGGAAACGTTTTCACGTCTTTCTATGAATCTCCCACTGGGCTGTTAGCCTACCAAGGAAACGTTTTCAGGTCTTTCTATGAATCTCCCACTGGGCTGTTAGCCTACCAAGGAAACGTTTTCACGTCTTTCTATGAATCTCCCACTGGGCTGTTAGCCTACCAAGGAAACGTTTTCACGTCTTTCTATGAATCTCCCACTGGGCTGTTAGCCTACCAAGGAAACGTTTTCACGTCTTTCTATGAATCTCCCACTGGGCTGTTAGCCTACCAAGGAAACGTTTTCAGGTCTTTCTATGAATCTCCCACTGGGCTGTTAGCCTACCAAGGAAACGTTTTCACGTCTTTCTATGAATCTCCCACTGGGCTGTTAGCCTACCAAGGAAACGTTTTCACGTCTTTCTATGAATCTCCCACTGGGCTGTTAGCCTACCAAGGAAACGTTTTCAGGTCTTTCTATGAATCTCCCACTGGGCTGTTAGCCTACCAAGGAAACGTTTTCACGTCTTTCTATGAATCTCCCACTGGGCTGTTAGCCTACCAAGGAAACGTTTTCATGTCTTTCTATGAATCTCCCACTGGGCTGTTAGCCTACCAAGGAAACGTTTTCAGGTCTTTCTATGAATCTCCCACTGGGCTGTTAGCCTACCAAGGAAACGTTTTCACGTCTTTCTATGAATCTCCCACTGGGCTGTTAGCCTACCAAGGAAACGTTTTCATGTCTTTCTATGAATCTCCCACTGGGCTGTTAGCCTACCAAGGAAACGTTTTCAGGTCTTTCTATGAATCTCCCACTGGGCTGTTAGCCTACCAAGGAAACGTTTTCAGGTCTTTCTATGAATCTCCCACTGGGCTGTTAGCCTACCAAGGAAACGTTTTCACGTCTTTCTATGAATCTCCCACTGGGCTGTTAGCCTACCAAGGAAACGTTTTCAGGTCTTTCTATGAATCTCCCACTGGGCTGTTAGCCTACCAAGGAAACGTTTTCAGGTCTTTCTATGAATCTCCCAGTGGGCTGTTAGCCTACCAAGGAAACGTTTTCACGTCTTTCTATGAATCTCCCACTGGGCTGTTAGCCTACCAAGGAAACGTTTTCAGGTCTTTCTATGAATCTCCCACTGGGCTGTTAGCCTACCAAGGAAACGTTTTCACGTCTTTCTATGAATCTCCCACTGGGCTGTTAGCCTACCAAGGAAACGTTTTCAGGTCTTTCTATGAATCTCCCACTGGGCTGTTAGCCTACCAAGGAAACGTTTTCACGTCTTTCTATGAATCTCCCACTGGGCTGTTAGCCTACCAAGGAAACGTTTTCATGTCTTTCTATGAATCTCCCACTGGGCTGTTAGCCTACCAAGGAAACGTTTTCAGGTCTTTCTATGAATCTCCCACTGGGCTGTTAGCCTACCAAGGAAACGTTTTCAGGTCTTTCTATGAATCTCCCACTGGGCTGTTAGCCTACCAAGGAAACGTTTTCAGGTCTTTCTATGAATCTCCCACTGGGCTGTTAGCCTACCAAGGAAACGTTTTCAGGTCTTTCTATGAATCTCCTACTGGGCTGTTAGCCTACCAAGGAAACGTTTTCAGGTCTTTCTATGAATCTCCTACTGGGCTGTTAGCCTACCAAGGAAACGTTTTCACGTCTTTCTATGAATCTCCCACTGGGCTGTTAGCCTACCAAGGAAACGTTTTCAGGTCTTTCTATGAATCTCCCACTGGGCTGTTAGCCTACCAAGGAAACGTTTTCACGTCTTTCTATGAATCTCCCACTGGGCTGTTAGCCTACCAAGGAAACGTTTTCACGTCTTTCTATGAATCTCCCACTGGGCTGTTAGCCTACCAAGGAAACGTTTTCAGGTCTTTCTATGAATCTCCCACTGGGCTGTTAGCCTACCAAGGAAACGTTTTCAGGTCTTTCTATGAATCTCCCACTGGGCTGTTAGCCTACCAAGGAAACGTTTTCACGTCTTTCTATGAATCTCCCACTGGGCTGTTAGCCTACCAAGGAAACGTTTTCAGGTCTTTCTATGAATCTCCCACTGGGCTGTTAGCCTACCAAGGAAACGTTTTCAGGTCTTTCTATGAATCTCCCACTGGGCTGTTAGCCTACCAAGGAAACGTTTTCACGTCTTTCTATGAATCTCCCACTGGGCTGTTAGCCTACCAAGGCAACGTTTTCAGGTCTTTCTATGAATCTCCCACTGGGCTGTTAGCCTACCAAGGAAACGTTTCCTCTGTTCAGCTTTAACTCTTTTCATGCGAATAGTCGGAAAAAAATTTAATCTTTAATTTGAACTTGAGTTTATTTTTGCACTTATAAAAATTATTAATTAATAAAAGGTTTACATACGCATTTCTCAATGCAAATAAAAAGGTTTACATGACATCTTGTACACAGTTTTTCTGTATAACCTTATGATCCAGCACATTTAGTCAATAAAATATTGTGTTTCGATTATCCGGGGTTTTTGATTATCCGTGGACGACCCTCCCCCCGTCATTACCCCGGATAATGGAGGTCGTACTGTATATATATATATATATATATATATATATATATATATATATATATATTAAAAACAACATTGGTATGATCCATTCCTCAGACCTTAAAATGTCATCATAATTTTACAACGTTTCGGCCTTCAGTCAAGTACAATAAAGTAAGTGTTACAATAAAAATAACCCTCTTATTAAATAATTTATATTAATTTAACTCTATGTCAATAATTTTATACTTTAGTTACCTTAATACTGGCAACCCCTTTATTAGACTTTTAAGTTTAGGCCTTTTCATCCTGGCATTCAGAATTTCCTTCCTTTTTGGGGGGAAAAATGATAAAGAATATATATATATATATATATATATATATATATATATGTATATAATACCAGAATTTGAATATTCTATAAGTCAGGTGTGAAATAAAGCACGTGTAGGAGGCCACGTGTTTAGCCGAGCAGGGTGAGAGACCCCAGCTGATGTTAATTGCCGCCTTTTTCTTCTTCCCGCCAGATTCTCCCACGGCTATTCCTATCAAAGAAGCCGCGGATTTGATAGTTCTCCTGCTCGTGTTTCCTGTCTTCGCTGTCATACTTCTCCAGCTGTCCCATTATTCAAGGGATGCCACCCTTGGAAACCATAGCGGAAGATATTAATACGGAATTATGGGCAGTATGTCTGCAGGGGGCCGAATACAGGCGTAGAGAAGATCGTAGATAACGACGCATTGATATTTTCCTACGTATAAATCATTTCTTTCTGTCGTCACCAGCTGTAATTTTTCTTATCTATCGCACCATTAAAATGAAACATTAAGACTTTTAAATTGTGCAACCGAATGTTCTCTGAGTAAAACATCCTCTGCCAGCGAGTATTATTAGAAGAACAAACGGAAAAAAACCCTACTCCAATGAAATCCTGAAGAAAAGTTTTAAATTTTAGGCACCAATGACATAGAATTGCGTAAATCGCTATGTGTGTCTCTTCGACTTCCGTTCAGAAAGATTTATGACAAACAACCAAAAATTGTTTCTGACACACACAGATTTGAACCATATTCTACACTTCATCTATGGGTTATGAAACATTGTGTCATGAGGTCAACCTGATATGAGGCTTTCTTCCTTATAGTGAGATTCAGGGAAAGCGCTAAAACAAAAATTTTTTTTTAATATAATGAGTTATGTTTTCCCACGCTTCGGCTAGGGTTTCCAGCCTTCATCAGGGCTGTGTGAAGAGGATGAGCTCATCCTTACGTACATCGTTACCCCACAAGGTATATCCCGGACGTTTATTTTATATATAAAAGCACAAAAAAAAATTGTTTTTTTTCAGTCACTTAATTGCTTGATTGTGCTCAGTCCAAATAACTAGTGCTAAATGATTTTGATTAAAGTTTTTTTTTTTTTTTTAACATTCTAACATTTATTCAGTAAGAAAAGAGCTCTCATCCAGTATTTTTAACATTCTAACATTTATTCAGTAAGAAAAGAGCTCTCATCCAGTATTTTTAACATTCTAACATTTATTCAGTAAGAAAAGAGCTCTCATCCAGTATTTTTAACATTCTAACAATTATTCAGTAAGAAAAGAGCTCTCATCCAGTATTTTTAACATTCTAACAATTATTCAGTAAGAAAAGAGCTCTCATCCAGTATTTTTAACATTCTAACATTTATTCAGTATGAAAAGAGCTCTCATCCAGTATTTTTAACATTCTAACAATTATTCAGTAAGAAAAGAGCTCTCATCCAGTATTTTTAACATTCTAACAATTATTCAGTAAGAAAAGAGCTCTCATCCAGTATTTTTAACATTCTAACAATTATTCAGTAAGAAAAGAGCTCTCATCCAGTATTTTTAACATTCTAACATTTATTCAGTAAGAAAAGAGCTCTCATCCAGTATTTTTAACATTCTAACAATTATTCAGTAAGAAAAGAGCTCTCATCCAGTATTTTTAACATTCTAACAATTATTCAGTAAGAAAAGAGCTCTCATCCAGTATTTTTAACATTCTAACATTTATTCAGTAAGAAAAGAGCTCTCATCCAGTATTTTTAACATTCTAACAATTATTCAGTAAGAAAAGAGCTCTCATCCAGTATTTTTAACATTCTAACATTTATTCAGTAAGAAAAGATCTCTCATCCAGTATTTTTAACATTCTAACAATTATTCAGTAAGAAAAGAGCTCTCATCCGGTATTTGTAACATTCTAACATTTATTCAGTAAGAAAAGAGCTCTCATCCAGTATTTTTAACATTCTAACATTTATTCAGTAAGAAAAGAGCTCTCATCCAGTATTTTTAACATTCTAACATTTATTCAGTAAGAAAAGAGCTCTCATCCAGTATTTTTAACATTCTAACATTTATTCAGTAAGAAAAGAGCTCTCATCCAGTATTTTTAACATTCTAACATTTATTCAGTAAGAAAAGAGCTCTCATCCAGTATTTTTAACATTCTAACATTTATTCAGTAAGAAAAGAGCTCTCATCCAGTATTTTTAACATTCTAACATTTATTCAGTAAGAAAAGAGCTCTCATCCAGTATTTGTTGAGAATGCCCCTAGATAGCAGTACCAGTCTGGGAACACTCTCCTGTTTGTAATCAGACAGTCATGGTTCCATTTCATTATTACCCAGAGATGTCTTCTTTTTCATTATTCTTCACTTTTTTATATCCAGTTTTTCATCGACTACATTTGTTTTGTTTTTTCTTCTTCGAATTTTATTTTTATATATACCTATCCAGTTTTTAATTACATAACTTTTGAGGGTAACTTTTCACTGAGAGAATATATATATATATACACATACATAATTAAGTTATAAAATTTCTATCAAAAACTGGCTGCATTACTCTAAAAACAAAACAATTAAAAAACTGTAGTCAACTGGACTTTCGAAAACGTTTCTTTCCCCAGAGTATATATTCCTTAACGCCTTCAAAAGCTATTCATGCTCTTCTCAATGCATTGTGTGTTAGTATCATAGCAGTTTGAAGGCGTTTTTACTCTCCTGCAGGTTGTCCCATTTTCGATAGTAAATAATCTACAGGATGATTCTTGACATTTATTTGTATGATTATCTACATTTCTTGTACATATACCAGCAAATGTTTTGCACTGGTTGGAATCGGTCAACCACGATACAAGGAAATGAACGATCAATTTGTTTTTAAAATAGCAAATCTGGACTTCAAAAGTTAATAGAACGTTCTTCTTAGGGACAACATTATTTTACGTATGTTGGCTATTTATACTGTTCGAATGTCATATTTTTTTCTCAGGAATTTCTGTCGCATACGTAACTGTATAAAAACTGAGTCTTGTAGAGAGTTACAAGTTTTTCTGCCTGGAAAATACACTTTAACGGGTATATTAACACACTCATTGCTATCTCAACGCTCCACCACCGTGATGATTTCAAAATGTAATACACGTGACATAAATATTTAATGAAACTATAAATAAAGAAAAACTTCCTAAAACAAACCAATTATAATTATAATTTCGGAAGAGATACAAAAACTACAAGAAAATCCCATATAAGTAACAAAGGTGTGGCTACCTAGATACACCAGATAGAGACAGAGGAACAAAAATGAAAAAAAAATACTGAACGTGGACGAAGAACGAATTCCATTGCATGACATTCACAAACATACTAAGAACTATAGTGGCAGAACACATAGACAAACATAACCAACAACAAATTACGAGAAATAAAGGTGACCTTAATCGAGTAATCCAATGAAAAGAACGGAAGAAGTCGTAATTACGGGGCTCAGAATTGGTCACTCTCAATTAATGACGAGACGAGAACAGGCCGTATGCAGAATTTGTAACATTAAACTAGCAATCAAACACATCCTTAGGGTGGGTTTACACTTGCTAGTTATTGCAGGAAATTTATATCAGACAGAAATTGCGACTAGTGTAAACCATGAGCAATTTATGTCTGAGATATATATTTCTATCACGAACTATAAGTGCCGACACTTCTATACCACCAGGTGTAAACACAGATTTTTACGAGAAGAATTTAATTTCAGAGATAAATATCTTAGCTACTAGCTGTATTGTCGACACTTCTATACCAACAGATGTAAACACTGACTATTTGTGCTTTTGGTGAATTTATCGCAAATTAGAACAAATCCAGAACTGTCCTATACATATCCATGACATAAATGTCTAGCTATTTCTGTCAGTATGTAAACCTTCAAGAGAATAGCTATCCGACACCTGACATATATTTCCTGCGAGAAGTGTCAGATGTAAACGCACCCTTACAGACTACAAGGTCAGGGACTACTTGAACATTCCACATGTCATATATCACTTACTTACTAAAAAAAAAAAAAATATATATATATATATATATATATATATATATATATAAAATGAAAAGTAACGGTATAATATGAAAAAAAAAACAACATAAAAATGGAATTTAAAAATAAATAAATAAAAATAAGAGTAGGTACCGGTTATAAATTTAAAAAAATGGAATTTAAAAATAACTAAATAAAAATAAAAGAGTACCGGTTATGTATAATAATGAGATAAAAAGATTTTAAAAAAAGAGGAAAAGATACTCAGGATCATGCGGTGAATGATTCGTGTAGCTGTTTTGCACGGTAGGCCGATGACGACCATGGAGTTCTTTCGCCCAAAAACGCCACAAGCAAACTTACTAACTCAAGGGAGGTCCACACTTGGAAAAGTTATTAGAATATTTACGGAATAAAAATGTATACTGTATAATTGAATTTGTCCTTTCTATGTTTCCAACAAAACCCTTCACAATGACCTTAACATCCCATTTGTCCTTTCTATGTATACAACAAAACCCTTCACAATGACCTTAACATCCCATTTGTCCTTTCTATGTATCCAACAAAACCCTTCACAATGACCTTAACATCCCATTTGTCCTTTCTATGTTTCCAACAAAACCCTTCACAATGACCTTAACATCCCATTTGTCCTTTCTATGTATCCAACAAAACCCTTCACAATGACCTTAACATACCATTTGTCCTTTCTATGTTTCCAACAAAACCCTTCACAATGACCTTAACATCCCATTTGTCCTTGACCTTGCTAAGGCCCGATTCCAAATGTCCCGCTCCAAATTGTCGCACCATCCTAATCCTGAAGGTCTATCCTTATCATCCCAATCCCATCCAGACAATCCTCCCAGGCGGCTGAAGAGACAGTGACCCCGAGACAATTTAATCATCTGATCTTATTGTGACCATTAAAACATTTACTGAGACATCTCTTGCCAAGTGCCAACAGTGGTTGTCTTCTTCCTTATTTTGTACGTTGTTTTTTCTTCTTTTATTTTACTTTTACTGTTTTTGTCAAATTGTACATAATATCTGCATGAACAAACTTGATTATTGTACTGCTCATAATTGTACAGATTTCAAATAAACCAATGGAAAAAATAAAATAATTGAATTCGTATTGACTATTGTTTACGATTGTGGTCACTCTACCATTTTTTATATGGTTTAGAGTGGACCACTGACGGTGAAGGACTGCAGAGATTTGTACATAGGTTGAATTTAAAATCAGGATTTATTTTGGCAAATATAATTAATTAGATGGGGGTGTAAGGCCAAAAGCAGGAACATATTTATTGTTATTGGGTTAGTTAAATTTTGGATTATGATAAATGATGAGTTGCTGCTGATGGTTGAACTGTTGAATGGTTTTGCTGGATCTTCATAAATGATAAATTAAGAAAGGTACCTGGTGTCTTGAAGATTATGTGTTTAAGCATAATGTATAAGCCCTGTAATGATCTGCATTTTCTTCTTGCTTCTCCAAATCATGGTGGGCTGGCTAACACCATTTCCTGCTCCCTTCGCTCGTCCTGGGTGGCTTAGATGTTTACTCCTCCATAATTGGTGTATAAAACTTGGGGAGAGAAAAACTTAGATGTTCCACACTTTGTCTGCTTGGTGACTAGGCCACTATATCTTCCGAACTTGTCTTTGCGTGCAGTTCGTACTGCCGCGGGCAAGTAGTTCCCGGGCACACCGCTAGGTGGCAGCACCTCACGGGGTAGACTTCTTACATATAATGAGCGGAGTGAAGCGAACAAACCGCCCACCTAAATTAGTTTAAGCTAATTTACAATACAAAAAATAAAAATAGAAAATATTACAAGGGTGCGTACAAGTTGGTTCAACCTACAAACAACACAGAGATGAAAAAGAGTACATAAACAAAAATACAATAATGAGGGTAAAAAACTTCTAATATGTGGCATTAAATAGGTGTACCAAATACAAATTGAAACTACTTCCAAAAAAAAAATGTTTAAAATAAGGACAAAGTAAACAAATTCCATAATGAAGAAAAATAACGAAAACAAAAGAGCCAAACTTGGATATTCAACTAGCTGAACGATCTTCCGTTTCAGCGTGAAATAAAGGAACAAGGGACGTAACTGCCCTAGTTAAAGTCTTGCCGGTGGGGGTTAGGACATCCACAACGCGAATGATTCCGTCGCGACCAGGGTAGGTGAATGTGACTCGTCCTACGGGCCGTTGTCCTAGAAGTGGTCTTCTTTCCACAAGGATCACGAGGTCTCCCGATTTGATGATGGGTTGAAATCTTCCTGGGTGAATTCTTCAATCTGCCGCCCACCCTGAGGATCCCCTGTTCATCGAAGAAAGGTGAAATGTGGACATAATCTGTCCCCTTTTTCATCGAGGCATCCTTGTGCAACTGTTGTGGCATTGATGTGAACTTTAAAGGAGATACTTTGGTTTTGCGTTTGACAAGCGAGACCTTGACTTCGCCATCTGAGCTCATGGAGTGCAAGTACAAGGCAGCGCTGTACCCCTTTGATGATGCATCACAGAAGCCAACCAAGCGGCGAACAGCTAGGGGTTCAGTGATGTGTCGTGGAATCGAGATAGAAGACAGGACTGGCCAATCGGTTGTAAGTTCCATCCAGGCAGCTTGGAGATCGTGTGGGAGTTCTTCGTCCCAGTCGGTCTTCGCTTTCCAGACCTCTTGGAGCAATGACTTGGCGATGAAGACTACAGGAGCAAGCAGTCCAAGTGGGTCAAAGATACGCGATATTGACGACAGCATGTGCCGTTTAGTGACCGGACAAGGATGAGGGGGTTTGACCGAATAGGAAAAGGAATCATTTGATGAACGCCAAAGTAGACCTAATATTTTGGTGGAGTCGTCGATTCTGATGGCTACAGATTCGCTATGTTGTTCTTTGGCAGGAAGAAGCATCGGTTCGGTCGAAGCCCACTTGCTTAGGGTAAATCCGCCTTTTGCGAATAAACCGCATAACTGGTTTTGAAGTAGAAGAGCTTCTTCCAGGGTGTCAGCTCCGCTGCACAGGTCGTCAACGTAGCAGTTCTCTAAAACGCGACTTGCGGCTAAGGGGAATTCTGACCCATGGACTTCTACAAGTCGCCTCACGGTTCGAAGAGCTTGATATGCGCTTGACTTAAGCCCATATGTTACGGTATTGAGCTCCATTACCTGAATTGCCTTGTTGGGTGAATCGCGCCACAGGATGTGCTGGAATTTTCTGTCTTCTTCGTGAACGACAACTTGGCGATACATCTTAACCATATCCGCACATAGAGGAATGGCATAGAGGCGAAAACGGATCAGAATGTTGCACAAATCTTCTTGAAGCTTGGGTCCCGATAGGAGTGCGTCATTGAGACTGTAACCTGATGACGAAGGGCATGACGCATCGAAAACTACCCTCAGCTTCATGTCGCCGTGGGGGCCCTCCTGCCAAACGCCATGGTGAGGGATGAGATACGAGGACTTAGTTGTTGCAGGAGACATGTGTCCGAGGTCCCTGTATTCCTGCATGAATTCGGAATATTTATGAAAAAACTCGGGATCCTTTCGGAATCTGGTTTCCAGAGCGTAGAAACGGCGGTATGCAATATCTCTGTTGTCGCCGATCGGAACGCCTTCCTTGAAGGGCAGTCTCACTATAAATCGTCCCTCGTCATCTCGAGAAGTGTCTTCGAGTAAAATTCCTCGCAATAGGCATCTTCGGGGTCGGTTCGGTCAACAGGTTTGGGCTCTTCAATCTCCCAAAACAACTTCATATCATCCTCAATTGAATGATGCCTTTCGATAAAGAATGAGTGATGAGAAGTAGAGGGGTGATTATTCAATGTGCCGGTGACAACGAGTCCGAATGTGGTGGGCAACAATGACAAACCGTCGATGTCAGAGGGCTTGGATGCGCCTGAGATTATTTGATGGAAGACATCTCCTCCTAAGAGTATATCGATAGATTTAGACTCTCCAAATTGGTGATCGGCCAAGGGTAAATCCATTAGCTTGCTGGAAAGGGATGTTGGCAGGCTGATACTGGGCAACTTAGATGTAATGTGATCGATGACCAACGGTGACACCTTTAACTCTTTATCTCCAACGAGTGGGCGTAAAACGCAGTGTGTGGATCCTTTTACTAGGTGCGCTGGTAGGGTTGATCCTGCGAGGCTTGTGATGGAAACCTTGGAAGGGCAAATCTTAGCACCTATCTTCTTTGCAAGAGAGGAGGTCATAAAGGTGTTTTGACTGCCTGAGTCGAGGAGAGCGTGTGCGGTGTGGAAATCACCTCTTGAACCTCTAATCAAAGTGCGCAAGGTTCCGAGGAGTACGGTGCTCCTTGAGCATGATTTCTGGGCTGAGCCAAAACCGATGAAGGACTTGTCTTGAGTGTCTGCAACTGGAGATTGTCTTTTGTCATGAGCTGGTTCTTCATCCTTGGTGACTCCACGATCATCTCGATGGATTAGTGAGTGGTGTTTACTCCTGCAGTAGATGCAGCGAAACTTGGAACGGCAGTTTCCAACTCTGTGCCCTTTTTTTAAACAGTTGAAACACACCTTCCAAGAACGTATTATCGACGCCCGTTGCTCTACAGGAAGTTTCTTAAATCTTTCGCACTTCGCACAGGTGTGGGCGCCTTGGCAGAAAAGACATTGAACGGGCTTAGGACTAGTTTCTCGGGACTTGTAACTTTGAGAGTCCGAGGAATCGCTGCTGGTGTGAAATGAAACCGCCTTATACCGCGGGGAGTTTCTGTTGGGGCAGCTAACACGAGAGTTCGATGAGGACCTACTACTTGAGCTTCCTGATACATCCTGTGACATCTTGAGGGCGAGTTTCCTTTGGCGAATGAATGTTATTACGTCCTCAGTTTTCGGAAGGTCCTTGCTGGACTCTCGAGATAATTCGAATTGTTTCCTCGTTTCAGCGTCAAGAGCGCGCAGGGCTAATGTGGATAATATGAATTCGCAAGGATTCCCGAGTTTGAGAGAGTTAAAGGCCTCGATACTATCAGCAACGCCTGTAAGAAACCTATCATATTTCTGCTGTTCCGATTTGGCAGGGGTAACTTCACAATCCACGATGCGATGAACTAGAAGACGAGCTAATACTCGAGGGTTGTCATAGGTCTTTGTTACCTTCTCCCAAGCTTGATCGTAGGACTCATCCGCGATGGTGAAATTGGAAACTAATGACGCGGATTCTCCTTTGAGAGCTGCTATCAGATAATGAAATTTCTCAATTTTGCTGAGAGATTTGCGATCGTGTATCATGGAGCGGAACGTGTCTCTGAAGTGGGTCCATTGTAGGAGGTCACCTGAGAATGTGGGAATTGGGATCTTATCGAGCTCGGGACCGCGGGAGGTCATTGTTGGCAATTCGGTTTTTTCAGCTTTCCTTAAAGAGTCGCGGTCCTTGAGGGAGAGTAGAATGGCTTTAGCAGCGATAATTTCAGACCGTAGCTTGCTGTATACCGCATCCCAATCTTTATTAGGGAAAATATCGCTTTCTCCCAAAAGCAGATGTAGTGAGTCGCGTTTGTCCCATGTGCAGCAGAATTCCTCCCACTCTTCCTTCGCGACGAGATATCTCGCCTCGAAGCTACGTATGTCGTCATCTGCGATATCGTTCAATGTAATGTCGCCAATTCCAATGATGTTGCGCTTTAAAAGGCGCATTTTGCGTTCAAGTGCGTTGGCTTGATTAATATAATCAGTGGATTTCGTCGCTTGACGCTTTTGAGCGTCATGATCTTCAGGCATATTCAAAACAAAAACAAAGCAGCCAACCAGATCGAGCAGGAGCGGAGCAAGGAGTTAGCCAAACAAATAAAAGAATGAGAACAACAGAGCAAAAGGAAGAAGCAAGGATATAAATAGAGATAGAAAATGTTCAGGTACCAATAAGAACAACAAAATAAATAAAACTTGAGAAGAGAACGGGCTGAGCAGACGAAACATTAAAACAGAGTAAGATGATTGGATTACATTAATACAACAGGCTAAGCTAAAGTCAATTAAAACCAATAAAATAATCAAAAGCATTTAAAACACATCATACATAAGGTGACTGTCACGAAAAGAAACCAAAGAGAGTGTGACGTCACGAGAGCGGGGCCACTGTAACTTTACTTGATAACTACTACCTCTATGGACTGAGTCTAGGTGGAGAAACAGCTAGCTGAGCGAAGCCTCCCTAGTTTGAGAAAACCATGAGGATCAGTCACAGTGGAAGAAGAATTGTGTTTTAAATAGGTGTTTATGTGTGGAATAACAAATGAATTGACTTTATGTGAAATAATAATGATACCTGTGTGATACATATCTAGAAAATAAAGATATAAATGATATTTATGAGAATCTTATTGTCTACCCAGATCATTAATAAATGATTGAAGAACATATTGTGATTCAATTAAAAATATAAAGAATAAAATCTATAAGGTAATTGAGAGATAAACATGAGACAATAATATGAATAATTTAATAATGTAATTGAATGTAAGTTCTCATGTTGGGCTAATGTCAATTACTTGAGTTAAATATGTCTTCAAACATTTATAGAAATTATTTAAACATTAAAATAGTCTGAGCAACACATTTGAAAAATGATCAAGTCTGATTTGGATCATGAAGAGAATTTTTAAACTGATTAGTTCATGATAATTAATACAAAATGGTATAGACTTGATGTGATTTGAAAATAATAATATTCTAAGCAATTAATTCACAAATCCATATCAATATATTTTTTATTGCCTGAATATAAGACTATTTTTACCAAAATTATCTAACTGATACAGATCTCTGCCCGGAGGACCATGTTTGCGATTTACTGGTACAGATCTCTGCCCGGAGGACCATGATTACGATTTACTGGTACAGATCTCTGCCCGGAGGACCATTGTTTACGATTTACTGGTACAGATCTCTGCCCGGAGGACCATCTTTTATGATATTACTGGTACAGATCTCTGCCCGGAGGACCATGTTTATGATATACTGGTACAGATCTCTGCCCGGAGGACCATGTTTGTGATTTACTGGTACAGATCTCTGCCCGGAGGACCATGTTTGCGATTGTGGTCACTCTACCATTTTTTATATGGTTTAGAGTAGACCACTGGTGGTGAAGGACTGCAGAGATTTGTACATAGGTTGAATTTAAAATCAGGATTTATTTTGGCAAATATAATTAATTAGATGGGGGTGTAAGGCCAAAAGCAGGAACATATTTATTGTTATTGGGTTAGTTAAATTTTGGATTATGATAAATGATGAGTTGCTGCTGATGGTTGAACTGTTGAATGGTTTTGCTGGATCTTCATAAATGATAAATTAAGAAAGGTACCTGGTGTCTTGAAGATTATGTGTTTAAGCATAATGTATAAGCCCTGTAATGTGCTGCATTTTCTTCTTGCTTCTCCAAATCATGGTGGGCTGGCTAACACCATTTCCTGCTCCCTTCGCTCGTCCTGGGTGGCTTAGATGTTTACTCCTCCATAATTGGTGTATAAAACTTGGGGAGAGAAAAACTTAGATGTTCCACACTTTGTCTGCTTGGTGACTAGGCCACTATATCTTCCGAACTTGTCTTTGCGTGCAGTTCGTACTGCCGCGGGCAAGTAGTTCCCGGGCACACCGCTAGGTGGCAGCACCTCACGGGGTAGACTTCTTACATATAATGAGCGGAGTGAAGCGAACATTATTTATTTTGGGCTTCAAAATTGATCGTACAATTAGAAGTGTAATCGGGCTTCAAAATAGATTATATATATATATATATATATATATATATATATATATATATATATATTTTTTCTTTTTTCATTTTCGTACAATAATCAAGTTAGTTGATACGGATATATGCTACGTATAAATTGAAGATTATGTAATTAGAAGTGTAATTAACTTTACAGATGTATATGTATTTAGAATTCCAATTCTGTAATTAAAATTATATGTAATAATTGTATTGGGCGCATTGTTTTTGTTGAAGTTGCTCTGAAATAAGGAAATTAAAAACCTGGAACTTGCAAAGTGTATATTGATTCAATTAACAGTTAAAAGTAATTGACAATACAAATTTGTGATAATTGCATTTTTTATTTAATCGCCACATTTAACTTGTTCATCTCAATCTTTTGAAGAAATAGACAACGCAAGTATGTGATAGCTAAAGCTGCCTATATAATTCTTCCAATCAATCAAATTAATATGGCGTGGAAATAACAAATCAATACAGGATGCGTGATTTGTAGCAGATGAAGAAAGGTTCGTCTTCAGCTGTAGAGAACGATTTTATCTATGAAATGAACATACAGTCAAAATCCAGGTTTCTTCAAATCAGTGTTGAAATCACAACTATACAAGAATTTAACACAATTTTGTAGCATATTTTTCTCATAATTTTATGTTTACCGACAATAATAAAAGCTCGTTCCACGTTAAATGAGAAATAACTGACCGTAAAAATAAAATGTTAACGGCTTACATTCCTTCAGATGTTTTTTTCATAATTTGATTGCTTCATCCTAATGCAAGATTGCTAAAAGAACTACTCGTCCTTTCATCATCCGATTGTATTTATTAAAGAAATAAATTAAAAACAAAAAATAAAAAATCGTAAATAGAATAGAGACGAACATGTGCCCTTGCGCGATTCCAGCCCGGTGGAAGCAGAGCCGGTATTATGACCTTGACCGAGTTGGTCCTGCCCAGGTACCTTTCACTAGCTTCAGGTCACTAGCTTAGGTCATCTACGCCTCGCTCACATTCCATATGTTAGAATTATGTGCCTCTATATGTATATATATATATATATATATATATATATATATATATATATATATACAGTGAAACCTCTCTATAGCGGACACCTCTGGGAGACCAAAGGTGTCCGCTATACAGAGGGGATGGTCGAGATAGATACGTACCGAAATTTTAATTCATGTTTTAATTAACCATTTAATAATTACCCATAGCAAGTTTTTTTTTAAGTATAAAGAAAGAAGCTTAATAAGTATAAACTTAAAAAAAGTTTTTATTCTAAAAAGTTTAAAGCATAAAGAAGTTCTTAGTTCTCGGACAACATTTTTGTCACAATTTTCCGTCCGTTTCTTCAAAATTTCATCTTTCTTTTTCAATATTTCTGCTGCTTGTGTTTTCCCTATCTTAAAAAACTCGGCAACTTTACGCACACCACATTTATCGCGATTGGAAAATATTATCACGTAAATTTTTTCTTTAAGTGTAAGAGATTTCCGATTAGACATATTGAAGAGAAAGCAAGAGCTAAAAACCAACTGAAAAGTGAAGAGAGGGAAGTTCTGCGGAAGGAATTTGAACCGAACAGAGTTTTGGAATATTCCTGGAACCGTGATACCGCGTAGGCAAAACAATAGTAATCTGCCAGCGGAAAAATCATATTCTTCTTCTGAAAAGGAAGGAGTTCCTGTGGTGAAATTCCGAGGAAGATATTACTAGTCACTATTCTGTATATACATCTTAATCTTACAAAGAATTTGTTATTGTTAAAGCATTTTTCTGGAAACCTACACTGATGGGAACGCTTCTGTAAATAACATTAGCTGTAATTGTCCGTAGTAAGGAGGTAAAAAATCAGATTTTTCTGTCTGTGTCCTTTGTACAGAGGTGTCTGCAATATAGAGGTTTATTTTACCTATCGAAAAATTCGGGACTGCGAGAAAACGTCCGTTAATAGAGGTGTCCGCTGTAGGGAGGTTTCACTGTATATATATATATATATATATATATATATATATATATATATATATATATATATAGATCTGATGATCCGTAACCGACGACAATAATGTTGCAAGATTGATGAATTTTAACAAAACAGTTATAATTAGTCGTTAAGGAAAGATTAAGTTAGTTCCTGATTATTAACTGTCAAAAATGTCAAATTCTATTTTTATGATTGTACAAAAAAGAAAAATTAGTTGCTACATTTTTGGCGATGTACGCTAAATAAGAAAAAAATACTAAACAGTTGAGTCAATAATACAACAACATAAAAAATTATTTACTTTATTAAAAGACAGTAAAATTCGTAATTTTAAGTTGAATTTTCTCTTGTCTTTTGGAATTTAATTTCTTAGTATCCACCTCAGTAATTTCTTAGTATCCACCTCAGTAATTTCTTAGTATCCACCTCAGTAATTTCTTAGTATCCACCTCAGTAATTTCTTAGTATCCACCTCAGTAATTTCTTAGTATCCACCTCAGTAATTTCTTAGTATCCACCTCAGTAATTTCTTAGTATCCACCTCAGTAATTTCTTAGTATCCACCTCAGTAATTTCTTAGTATCCACCTCAGTAATTTCTTAGTATCCACCTCAGTAATTTCTTAGTATCCACCTCAGTAATTTCTTAGTATCCACCTCAGTAATTTCTTAGTATCCACCTCAGTAATTTCTTAGTATCCACCTCAGTAATTTTATCTAAGCCTAAGTACTACTTTCATTTTTTTTCCTTATTTAGATAAACCTAAATTTTAATTTTAATTTTCAAGCATTGAATATTCTTTATATTTGTCTATAATAGAGCTGAATCAATAATCACATATCTTTTCAAAGTTTTATTATTAAAATGATTGCTATGAGCTGCATTTAATTCTCTTTTTTTTTTATTTTGTTATTTTTTAGTGATATTTTATTTAAACGTTTTGCATATTTTGTCACATTACTTATTAAATTTAAATTATTTGATTTTTTTTTATTATACTTTTTGTTTTTATTGACGAAGTACTGAAATGATCTGATTGATGAGCTCATCGCCTAACGTTACGGAGCTCATAAATAAATAAATTATTAAAAGACGAGTTTATTATTGATTTTATATGAAACTCAATTTTGTATTTTTTAATAGTTATTAATTAGTTTATTACTTCTATTACTATGTTGTTTGGAATTCGTGTCGGTAATTGATGAATTTCTTTCCACTATTATTTTACAAGTTATTCCTGCGAAACAATTTGTTTCTCTTCTATTATATAATTCTATAAAACGATAATCATTCATAAATACTTTTAATTACTGCGTAATCACTACAAATCCTGATGGTTGTTCAAGGCTTTACTAGAGCGGAGTTCCACATTTAGTTCTGCAAATGCTCACAAGATAGCAGCACTTAATAGTATCTGTTAAGATTATATTACGGAATATAAAATGTTATAATTCGCAAAATGTCCCTCATACAATTTTTGTATTGAGTATATTAAAATAACAACTAATTTATTAAAGTATTAATGTTCCATTCAAATAATAACCGTACTATTTCAATTTAAAAAAAAATTAGCCGTCTTCAGCGAAGCGGTAATATATTTAACAATATCTGAGCTAAAATGTTTTCTTTGAGAATATCTTATGATAATCAGTCGGTTCTATTGATTAATAAATTTGATAACGGGGTTTCTTCAATGATATTGCTGCTTCTTCTGCATCAACGAGGTTACTTTCTTAGAATTATCTGATATTCAGCTACCTCTGGGTGCACAACGATGCATGTGTTTTGACATCACAGCTACTAAATTTAAATTCAGGTTTTGCAGGACCTCTGCAATTGAAATGTCGCTATTTCTTTAGTAACATGTCTATTTTTGTAAATATCTATACTTTTACAACATTTCAGCTAAAAAAAAAATCATTGCAACCAACCTACCTAATCATTACAATCAGCCTTTTTAGCGGGCTTCCTCCATCACTATAAAGAGAGCAAACCTTTCACGCCGACCTAATTACGTAATCAAGTCGGTGTCGACTAGAAAATTTCAAGTTTGGAAAATTATGGATCACGAAAAAAATGCTTTCTTGGTGTTCTTCTCACATTCTTGTCATTTTAATGTATTCATATTGTTCCTATTTTTTTTTTTTTTTTTTTTTTTTTTTTTTTTTTTTTTTTTTTTTTTTTTTTTTTTTTTTTTTTCTTTTTTTTTTTTACGGCGCATCTACTTCTAGGTCATTAGCGCCGACATCCAGGGTGCAGCGAGGAATTTTCCCAGCGAGCCTTGAGATGAGAAAATTGCCGGAGATGGGAATCGAACCCACCATCTCCCGCTAATGAATCCAGCGTGCTAGCCACTAGACTACGGGAGACCCCATTGTTCCTATTATTTACTTTTTTTAAATTTAGGGTTATATAAGATATTAATTGAGAAAATAACATAATTTAGGCATTTTTTTAATCAGTATCTTTCCAATGAACTTGAACAGCCCAAACATCTCTTCTTTTATTAGCTTCTCCTGATGATATTTGGTTCTGTCTCTTGTTTCGGGAGCGAAACTTGATATAATTCATTTACTGAAACCATCAAATTTGTGGAAAGACGTTGAATGTATTATCTTATTTTTATGTGGTCTGCTACAAATCCGAATGCTCAGCCGAATTTTAGCTCTTTCAAAAAATACGTCTCTTTTTAGGACAGTATCTCTCTGAGAGCTGTATATGACCAAATGCAAAGTAATTTGAAAAGTGGTTTGGTACCTTATAGATGACTTTATATGTATTTTAACCTATGATATATTTTAATTAGACTTAGTGCACATTCGTTGAAAGTATATATATTTCTTTATTGATTAATACATCTGGTAATATGATATATGATACAATATGAAGGTTCTGTGTTCAAGGCCTCCCAACTTCATCCTCGATTAACGTCAGAAAGACGCTCAGATGATGTTGAAAGGAGCCTACACAAGCTCACATTTTAAAAAAAAATTAAAAATAAGAAAACAAAAATTTAGGTTTTTGTCCATTGGACGTTACACTCTGCGGCGGCAGGAATTTTTTCATCCCACGGCTCGTTGGCAAAATTCCTCGCTGCCCCCTGAATGTCGGCGCTAAAGGCCTAGTTGTCGAAGTGCCGTAAAAAAAAATAAATAAATAAATAAATAAAATCCTTCAATAGTAGTTATAATTCATAATCCAAAAACAGAAAATATTAAAAAATAAAGACAAAAAGAGTGACACGACAGGTCGCATGGGTCTGCCAGACACGCATGTGAAAACTCAACAAAGAGGGCCACTTGCAGAGACTCGAGTAACACCTGAACATGCGCAGAAGGTTTCTGCTGGCGAAGGTTGGGAGAGAGGTCCACAGGACTTCAGCTCGGTAACTGTACACCAGCGATTCTCAGAAGAACAAGTATCAGAGACACGCGACTCCTGCCGGGTTAAACCAAAACGTCATCGGATTAGGTTTTTAAATTCTTCACAAAAGATTAAATATATGTTTCCAAGCATTCAACATGTGAGTACTTTTTTCATTGATATTTAGGCCTCTGTTGTGAAATCGCCAGTTTAACATCTAGGCTTTGTAATTCTTCAATACTTCCACTTATTCTCTCAGAAGCAACGTTGAACATTTTTATCCGTCAAATTCTTCAAATACATTGGACCCGTATTTCTCCCGATCCGATTTCATTAACCGAAAACGGCCGACGTGAGTGCCCACTTTGTTCCCGACCAGATCCGATCTGATTTAGTCAGTAATGACCTCGTAGTGAATTGAAATGAGTGGTTACTATAAGAAATACCATCTAATAAGCATAGAAACATTCGATTAGGTTGAATGTTGGACGTAAGAGAAGTATTAGTATTGATATTTTAAAAGTATTTATAAGAAAGGTAGCTCGAAGGTTATAAGCTTTCGAAGGCTTTTATCATTGAATGGTTATAAACATCTTCCCACGTAATTAAATCAACAAGGGACACAAAAAACAAAAATGTGAAATGAGAAAAATTGTTCCAAATTTGATTAGCTTACATTTTAAAAAATGCGTTGACATTAAATAAAATGTAGAGGCTGTAAACCTTTTTGAAACACAATATGTGGTTTGGCGCCATTTTGCTTCGTCGGTCTTAAATCAGTCTAGAAACAAACTAGTTTAAACGGCTGAGAATCGGTGGCCATCGGATCGGATCATATCGGGTCGGGTCGGGACCAATGTAGGTACCTCCATTGAGATGCATGTGTTAGTTTTTCTTTCGACAGTCCTTGGCTATCGGATCGGACCGAATCGGGCCCAATGTAGGCGCCCCTTAGAAAATATAACAAAACAAGTTTTGCGGCAATTTAATTCCCAATCTGAAAGTATCTAATTATCAACAAAGTAAATCCCATCACCCTTGAAGCCAATGAATACATTTCGACATCTTCTCGGCTTAAAAGGCTTGATGATTTTTCAGCGCGAGATCTTCAGGAAGAAAAATCGCCTCGCCGTATATAGAGCTACGATTCGCCCATGTCCTTCATGATCGCTGCCTATCCCACAAGTTGCTGATCCTCTCACCCGTAGGCCTCGGGCTGAGGTAAGCGATGCTCCTGTTGGAGGTCGTCAGGGAACAGGAGACTTCTTACGTAAGTAGACGATTTCTCAATAATTCCCTAAGGCAAGGTCTCGGATACAGCCTCAGCCATTGTCAAGTTCGTGTACCTTCGAACCAAGATGGATACCTGATACCTCCGGAGTAAGGTACTTGCTCTTGAGATTATCAGAGTAGTAAAAGAAACTCTTACTATTAATCTGAGAAAAGATCTTTAATCCTCTAGTGAAATCATACATTTTTACATCTCGTCTTGACATGATTCACTGGTAATCATACAAGAACTAAAATTAAACACCTATAATCAGAATTCCTATTAAACAAACAATAAAAGAACATCCAGTTTCCGCGGAACTAAAAAAATGTATCTAAAAGGAAAATTAGTTTATTTAGAAGATTCTAGAACTATGAAAGGGGGGGGGGATATCAAACTAGGAGTATTTCACTGCTTGATGTTAAATTAGAATAAGGAAAATAAAGGGATATATAATGGAGAAGGGAAGAAATAATAAGACTATAATAATTCTGGAACTGTTCTGGAAATGGGTTTCGAACCCATTGAGCACCAAACTGTGAGTCCTAGACGATTTTTACCTAGCTTATGACACTCCACGGATCAAGACCTAACTGTGTGCCAAGTTTGGTCAAACGGTATGGATTTGTATAAGGAATAAACAGACAGACAAACAGCTGGTACATAGCCTATCACTTCCCGGATCCAGACCTACCTGTGTGCCACATTTGGCTAAAATCGGTCAAATTGTGTGGATTTATGTGAGGAAGAAACATAGACAGACAGCTGGTACAAGTTTTTGACCTAGCCTACGAGACTCCCCCGATCCAGACCTACCTTTTTGATATGTTTGGTCAAACGGTGTCGATTTGTTTAAGGAAGAAACATACAGCTGGTAGGCGTTTTTGACTTAGCCTACGAGACTCCCAGTATCAAGAACTATCTGTGTGCCAAGTTTGGTCATAATCGGTTAAACGGTGTGAATTTGTATAAGGAACAAACACATAAACAGACACACACGTGATTTATATATATATAATATTGTATGTGAATCAGAGCCAATCAATATTCTCACACAGCTGCATCTATCTTATGCCAGGTCATCCGTTTTAATTGCAAATCACCAATTAGAAAGGCGAGTGATGGTTCTAGTGAAATGAATGAGGAAGGCTAGGCTGATATTTCCTAGCAGATGGTGTCATACAAGGTCCTTCTCTTCGACCGTTTCTTTTTTGTATAATTGTTAATTTTTCAATGCGAATAACTTGACTCATTATTTCTTGCAATAATTAGTTCGTTGGTTCTGTTAAGGGGAATGAGAAATATCAAGGGCATTTAATTGCAATAATAACATTTATCAATCTAGTAAGATCATCCAGAAACGTTATTAACCTTACGAAAACGAAGCATCTCCAACTCAATAAGTTTTCGCTTCATCTGGATGGGGCTCAATGAACCTCGAAAATCCTTTTAAATTTATATTCAAACCTGCCGGGTAGTCGGAGGGTGTGGTTGGATGAGGTATGGTTAACTCCAGGTCATCCTAGAATCCTTCCTAACAAGGAAGGTATTCGGCTGACAACAAGGGACACCTGAGGATTAGGCAAGGAACGTATATTAATAGACATAATACTATAGAATTGTAGATTGTAATATTGCTGAAAATAAAAATATGTATATACAGGGTGATTGCGGTCTAAGCAGCTAAACTCCCGGAGGTGGTTCTTGACATAATTTTCAAACGAAAAATTCATTTGAATTATGATCCGATTCCGAAGGGAAAACCTTGTTCGCGCTCCGATTCCTGAAAATGTTTGTGATCTATCGACGTATTCTGGTTTATGTCCTCTTTATTTTACTAAAACCTTTCAGTTTGGATATAATACATCGAAAGCATATCGGAGCAGAAACAAAGGTCAGCTCACTCCTAAATACCCGACGAAAACTAACGCTGAAAAATGTTCAGAGGCTCCTTCAACGTAAACCGATGGCTCATAGCATCATGCTAAAAATAAGCTTTTAGAATTTTAGTTGTATGTTTAACCCTTTAGAGACTGTTAGCTACTGTAGTAGAGTGTCTGTCCCTCTGGGCCCTCGTGGATTGTTATTGGACTGATTCAGTTAATTTTGATTTGAAAAGTTGCTTGATTATTATTATTGGTTTTTTATGCATTGGTTTGGTAGCCATGTGCATTTTCTTCATTACGTTTTGGTAGAGGGCGATATAAAATGGTTTGTTAGCTCATCTTTTCTTTAAATGTGTGTACATTTTTTTCTTATATTTGCTATGCTTTTATTAGAAAATTTGGCTTGGTGTTCGTTTTGGAGTTATATTTTATTGTAGATGTTTATGTTCTTTAAATGTTTCAGTATTGTGTCAATGTGGCGGCTGTCATCTCCAAGGAGTTCTGTCATGTCATTTGACGGTAAGAGATGGGCTCCCTGGACCTCGAGCTAGTATAGTAGCACGGTGAGAGGCGGGCTCCCTGGACCTCGAGCTACTATAGTAGCACGGTGAGAGGCGCGCTCCCTGGACCTCGAGCTACTATAGTAGCACGGTGAGAGTCGGGCTCCCTGGACCATGAGCTACTATAGTAGCACGGTGAGAGGCGGGCTCCCTGGACCATGAGCTAGTATAGTAGCACGGTGAGAGGCGGGCTCCCTGGACCTCGAGCTACTATAGTAGCTCAGTGAGAGGCGGGCTCCCTGGTCCTCGAGCTACTATAGTAGCTCAGTGAGAGGCGGGCTCCCTGGACCTCGAGCTACTATAGTAGCTCAGTGAGAGGCGGGCTCCCTGGTCCTCGAGCTACTCTAGTAGCTCAGTGAGAGGCGGGCTCCCTGGTCCTCGAGCTACTATAGTAGCTCAGTGAGAGGCGGGCTCCCTGGTCCTCGAGCTACTATAGTAGCTCAGTGAGAGGCGGGCTCCCTGGTCCTCGAGCTACTATAGTAGCTCAGTTAGAGGCGGGCTCCCAGGTCCTCGAGCTACTATAGTAGCTCAGTGAGAGGCGGGCTCCCTGGTCCTCGAGCTACTATAGTAGCTCAGTGAGAGGCGGGCTCCCTGGTCCTCGAGCTACTATAGTAGCTCAGTGAGAGGCGGGCTCCCTGGTCCTCGAGCTACTATAGTAGCTCAGTGAGAGGCGGGCTCCCTGGTCCTCGAGCTACTATAGTAGCTCAGTGAGAGGCGGGCTCCCTGTACCTCGAGCTACTATAGTAGCTCAGTGAGAGGCAGGCTCCCTGGTCCTCGAGCTACTATAGTAGCTCAGTGAGAGGCGGGCTCCCTGGTCCTCGAGCTACTATAGTAGCTCAGTGAGAGGCGGGCTCCCTGGTCCTCGAGCTACTATAGTAGCTCAGTGAGAGGCGGGCTCCCTGGACCTCGAGCTACTATAGTAGCACGGTGAGAGTCGGGCTCCCTGGACCATGAGCTACTATAGTAGCACGGTGAGAGGCGCGCTCCCTGGACCTCGAGCTACTATAGTTGCACGGTGAGAGGCGGGCTCCCTGGACCATGAGCTACTATAGTAGCACGGTGAGAGGCGCGCTCCCTGGACCTCGAGCTACTATAGTAGCACGGTGAGAGTCGGGCTCCCTGGACCATGAGCTACTATAGTAGCACGGTGAGAGGCGCGCTCCCTGGACCTCGAGCTACTATAGTAGCACGGTGAGAGGCGGGCTCCCTGGACCATGAGCTACTATAGTAGCACGGTGAGAGGCGCGCTCCCTGGACCTCGAGCTACTATAGTAGCACGGTAAGAGGCGGGCTCCCTGGACCATGAGCTACTATAGTAGCACGGTGAGAGGCGGGCTCCCCGTACCATGAGCTACTATAGTAGCACGGTGACAGGCGTGCTCCCTGGACCATGAGCTACTATAGTAGCTCAAGGAGAGGTTCCACTTGTGACAGTCCAAAGTCCGGATTAAAATGGATGATCGTAAACTCTGCATAATTAAAGAAAAGAACACAATTGCAGAGTAAAAAAGTAGTCAGTTAAGCGGGCAGAGTTGGCATCACTAGTACTCGGTCCAGCGAGCCTGCTTTAACTCCGCGGTATTCGGCCCCTAAAGAGTTAATAAAGAACACACGGGAGATCCAGGGGCTGGAGTAGCATATCAAATTCCTCCGTTGTGTACCTCAAATTCATTATAATTCATGCTTCTACATAATATTTTTATCTTAATAAATTGTAATTAAAAATTATTATATTAGGTAATAGTATATGTTCCAGGCTCAAATATAGGAAAATTGTTCTAGTTTTCGTTAAGTGTATTTTCCCCAAAATTTCATCCAAATGCAAAGTATCGAACGTGAGAATCACCACTTTCCAGAGTGAAATAACTTTTATTCATTACTTTGCTTTTGGGCAGTCAAATAGTCGGCAGATTCGACCTTTTGACAGTGGTTACTCTCCTCTTATTCATTACTTTGCTTTTGGGCAGTCAAATAGTCGGCAGATTCGACCTTTTGACAGTGGTTACTCTCCTCTTATTCATTACTTTGCTTTTGGGCAGTCAAATAGTCGGCAGATTCGACCTTTTGACAGTGGTTACTCTCCCCTTTCACTGAGTGAACTTAGATCCGAGAGTACATCAGTCAGATAAAAAATGAAAAATGCGTTTTTCTACATTAGATACTTTGCATTTGTATCGACGACATCATTTAAGCGGCCACATACAAAAATTGTTTACTTTCATATATTTAAAAGTAAAATGATTTTCTGATGAATATTTAAAAATATGCAGGAAATATGATGATTTATTGAATTGGCATTGAGAATGTGCTGACATGAATGTGCCGACAAGAATAATTTAGAAATCAAAACATCGCATTACACCAAGTTCTACCGTAGACACTTCATTTCTTGATATGTTTTAGGGTCAAAAACATATCAAAACTTTATTTTTATAAAAATCTAGACTGGATACTGTTAATAGATAAATTTAACGACAAGAAGAACAAACATAAAACCGAATCAATCATCCCTTTGGAAACTTCAAGCAACTTTTCAAATCAAAATCAATTGAATCAGTCCAGTAACAATCCACGAGGGGCCAGAGGGGCAGACACTCAAGTAGTATCTGTTTTGTCACCAAACGGCACACTAGGGAGATAGTGTGGTCAGTACTATGCTCCGGCCGCCAGATTTTTCCCCTTTCCACATACCCATTAATAAATTAACTGAACACTGGATAGGCCTAGTGACGGTTAGGGAGATCGAATCCAACCCAACAAATACGAGACTAGAAGATAAAATCTTTAGTGTGTTTGGATTTTGAACTCAGATTCTCAAATATTTCATACAATATTTTTGTTTATTTATTAATAAAAAAATCGGCGCTAATGGCCACGATTTGTCGATGCGCCGTAAAAAAAAAAAAAAATTAATAAAAAATACCATATGACATGACAGAACTCCTTGGAGATGACAGCCGCCACATTGACACAATACTGAAACATTTAAAGAACATAAACAACTACAATAAAATATAACTCCAAAACGAACACCAAGCCAAATTTTCTAATAAAAGCATAGCAAATATAAGAAAAAAATGTACACACATTTAAAGATAAGATGAGCTAACAGACCATTTTATAAAGCCCTCTATTAAAACGTAATGGAGAAAATTCACATCGCCACCAAACCGATGCATACAAAAACAATAATAATAATAAACATGGAGAACCAGTGGCCGAAAATGTTACGGCTTGTGCAGGGCTAGCGTAAAGTCTTTGGTTCACAAGAACGGTAAGGACTTTTCTTCCCAAGAAGGAAAAGGCATTAACCCTATCCTGGTCAGAAAAGGGTGAAGACCTGTAGATAACACGTACTAAACATCTGTATTATGTATAAGTGGACCGTAAAATTTAAATAGATAGCATAATATACAACAATAATAGAATGTTTTATTCCAAAAATACTATCCCTACGAAAAATAACATCAAACATATAAATCCTTACGGCGAGGAAAATAGAAGCAATAACATCAGCGCTATTAACGGACAGAATCCCAAATACACCAGGGAGCTTCAACACCATTGGTCCGCCGATACTGGGGCTAGAGGGGAGAAAAGGCGCCCAGATCGAGAAAAATGTCATTCCCTTGGCTACCACCGAGGAAGAAACAACAAACACCTGGCTGAAGAAGATGGAGATGAACCCATCGAAATATTCCAGGAAGAAGTGAGGAGGAGTACCACCGCTGGAGAAAAATGCCGTTCCATCCAAAAATACTATCCCAGCGACGAAAAATAACATCAATAGAATGATACACCAGTTTTAAATCAATGTTTAAGCCTTAAATGCCTATCTCTAAATTGTTAAATCATAAATGCCCATGACTGAACTTTTAAGTTATAAACGCCAATCAGTGAAGTATTACCACGCACAAAAAAAAAGTGTATAAAATGGAAAAAAATATTGCAATTGGCTTAAAACTTATTGTTTTATGGGTATTAGGGTCTGTGATCACAAATTTATCAATAAATGAAAAAGATCAAAATGGTGGAATGCAAGGCGTCGTGTTTTACGAAAAAACTTCAAATAACAATTGAGCAATTGATCTTAAACTAATTGTTCCGTGATTATTAGGGTCTGTGATTACAAATTTATCAAAAATCGTTGTGTTATACGAAAAATCTTGAAGCCACCTTTGATTGGGAGTATTGAAACCTTAAAATCAAATAGCACTGTTTTATGATAATTATAGGGAAAATGTCAATACGTCCCTACTCCTTATCTCCCTCTACCACCAGATATATTATTTTCTTTTAAGTTAATGTTCTTAGAAATTGGAACCGAAATAATTTAATCCAGGCGCTGATAATCTAGACGTTGATGGCCCTTAAAAAAATTAAAATAAAAAAATAAAATACAACTGAAATGTTAAGTCAGAGATTCCTATCCCTAAAGGGTTATGTCATAAATTCCTATCACTAATGGATTTGGTCATAAAAGCCTATCGTTAAAGGATTAAGTCATAAATCCCTACCGATAAAAAACATGTGCTTAAATAAATTTATAAGAATTATATCGAAATAATAAATACTTCTTTTTGTGTCACACGAGCAATATTATTATAACTGAACGGGAATTCGAAAGAATTACAAATAGTGAGGTTTTACTCAAAAATAATTTTGAACTATTTCCTTCTACATTCATCAATCCGTATTGAAACTCTGAAATTCTAATTGAGAAATACAACTTTTGTCAAAACCAGGGCCAAGGTAATCCCAATCGCCAATAACACTAAAAGCAATAATACATTAAATATATCAAAATTACTATGTAATATAAAACGAAATAACATTACGCCTTCAAGTAAAGTTCTACAAGCCAGCACAACTTGTTCGTTCTGCTGATTTCATCAGGCAACCTGAAGGCGTTTAATAGTAAATGGACAATAACGATTTTAGTTCAAGACTGGGATATATTTTATTATGTCATTATTCCTAAAAATAAAGAGGCACGCCTACATTTTAATACATATTATAAGAGCCTGGGCGTGTTTTTTTTTTTATTATGATAATATAATAAACTTTATTGAGGAACTTTCTTGAAATTACATATAAAGGCGATTTGATTTCAACTTAAAAAATAAAAGTTTCATTGTTTTCCAAGGAAAACAACGTAATTAAGAAACGTTAGGTATTAAAATACCTAATAGGAAAACGTTTAAATGAATAAATTAAAGCTATTAATGTTTATTTTTATTTTGTATCCACAAATATAGTTCAGTACCTATATAAACAAAAATTAATTTTGAAACAGAACATTTCACTTATTTTGAATAATTAATTAAATTTCAGTAATAATGATCTTGTAATTTGGGGGGGATTAGATTATATCTAAAATCATTTAGTATTTACTTTAGGGTTGAAACGGCTCTTTTAACACTGTGGCTGTGGCTCTTTCAACACATTTATTTTTATGTCCTTAATTAATAATAATTTGAAGAGTTCCTAGATAACTTTTACTCTTAAAACTTTTAAATAATTTTTTTAGTTATTTTTTGACTTCTATTTATTTATTGATTTATCGCATCGCAACGTTTTGACTTATAAAATAAAAGTTTGATAAAATGATCCCTGCTCAGTATTCTCAATCAAACCTACTACTTATTATCAACTCTACTGGTCATAAGTAAAACTTATTTTAAACATCCATTGGCCATTAGAGAAATTGAAGCTCAAGATTGCCTTCAGAGAAAGAGAGGTTGCAAGTCATTGTGGAATACCCCAAAATGAAAAAGTTGATGTGGCAGCAAAAGTAGCTACTACTGAAGGAGTAGCATTTTACCAGGACCATGGATTGACGTCACTTCTTATAGGTATTAAAAGTCAAATCAAATCGTCCTGGAACTCTAAATGGTGTAATACCAGAGAAAACAAATTAAGGGAAATAAAGGCTTACCCTGTGCCCTGGATGACTTCGTGTGGAAAATAGGAGAGCAGAAGTGGTCCTTGCTCGGCTCAGGATAGGCAACACACGATTGACGCACTCTTATCTAATGTCGAGGAATGAAGCACCAGAGTGTCCATCTTGTGGTGTCGTAATTTCCATCAAACATATCTTCACTGAATGCCGTGCCTACGAGAATGAAAGGTCTCTATTTGACCTCACCGGTAATTTGATTGAAAATATGGGTGACGACCAGACTAAGATCAAAAATTTATTTAATATTTTAGAATACACACAACTCGTAAATAAACCGCGATTTTTGTGGCACATAGCCCAACAAGGGGTGTAAGTAAACCACAACCTGGCTATGTGCAACAAACATAAATCATTGCTCAAGGTAGTTAAATTAACTACCAACCAATATATAAATTAAGTAACATAAGTTTAAAAATTCCTACATTCAATAATATAACGTTTTGAAGACAATAATTTATCACATTAAGGCTTTATAACAGTTATTACAAGCATACAATTATAAAATGAAATTTCCAACTTTACCCAACATCTGTGGCGTTATAGCCAAAAAGGTTGGTACCCTTTAAGAAAAAAAAAATAAATAACAACAACCTACTACAAACACACGTCACTTACGACCGCGCATCTAAGTAGGTTGTACAAAACGGATTATGCTCAATCAAGCGCATTGGAGGCGCACATCTATATACATAAAAATCACGTGTCTGTCTGTTTTTCTGTTTGTTTGTTCCTTATACAAATCCATACCGTTCATCCGATTTTGACTAAACTCGGTACACATGTAGATCTTAATCTGGGGAGAGTCGTAGGCTAAGTCAAAAACGTCTACCAGCTGTCTGTCTGAATGTTTATCCCTTATACAAATCCACACCGTTCGTCCGATTTTGACTAAACTCGGTACACATGTAGATCTTAATCTGGGGAGTGTCGTAGGCTAAGTCAAGAACGTCTTATAGCTGTGTGACAGTATGTTTGTCCCTTATACAAATCCACACCGTTCGTCCGATTTTGACTAAACTCGGTACACATGTAGATCTTAATCTGGGGAGTGTCGTAGGCTAAGTCAAGAACGTCTTAGAGCTGTGTGTCTGTATGTTTGTCCCTTATACAAATCCACACCGTTCGTCCGATTTTGACTAAACTCGGTACACATGTAGATCTTAATCTGGGGAGTGTCGTAGGTTAAGTCAATAACGTCTACCAGATGTCTGTCTGTATGTTTGTTCTTTATACAAACCCACACCGTTTGACGGATTTTGATCAAACTGGGCTCACAGGTTGGTCTTCATCAGGGGATTGTCATAAGCCAGGTCAAAAACGTCTACCAGCTGCTGTCTGTATGTTGTTGTTTCTTTTTATAAAAATCCACACCGTTAGACCGATTTTTACCAAACTTGGCATACATGCATGTCTTGATACGGGGGGTGTTATAGGTTCCGTCAAAGTCGTCTAGGACTCAGAGTTGGGAGGTCACAGTTTCGAAACAGTTACAGATTCGTGTTATTAGATTTTAATAATACTTATTTGGTTTCTAATTTATTTAGGCTTTTCTATATGTAGAAAGTAGGTGTAGCATGGCACGCCAGGTAACAGCTAGTAGACTATAAATCCTTGCAAAAGGTTCTCACAGCCTATCCATATGCTCCCATACATAAAGGAGCATGCGATATATTACATGACGACTTGTAGCTAGGTCATATACTCTATTACAGTAAGTAGCTATGAATCTCGGTGTATATAGAGCTGCTGTATTATAGCTCAGGGTTACCTCTGATGATTATCTCCCGGGGTATCAGGATCAACTGATGAAATCCCGGGTCAGGGGTCAATAGCTCCTCCAGGCTCCTTCTCATCTTGTAGGGATGGTTAGCTTGTACTAAGCATAATTTAATGTAAATATGTAAATATATAGACAATAAGGCAATATATTGCAATGTAATAATGTATACATAATGTAAATATATAGACAATAAGGTAATATAATGCAATGTAATAATATATGCATAATATAAATATATAGGCAATAAGGTAATATAATGCAATGTAATAATATATGCATAATATAAATATATAGGCAATAAGGTAATGTTATGCAATATAATAATATATGCATAATATAAATATATAGGCAATAAGGTAATATAATGCAATGTAATAATATATGCATAATATAAATATATAGGCAATAAGGTAATATAATGCAATGTAATAATATATGCATAATATAAATATATAGGCAATAAGGTAATATAATGCAATGTAATAATATATGCATAATATAAATATATAGACAATAAGGTAATATAATGCAATGTAATAATATATGCATAATATAAATATATAGGCAATAAGGTAATATAATGCAATGTAATAATATATGCATAATATAAATATATAGGCAATAAGGTAATATAATGCAAAGTAATAATATATGCATAATATAAATATATAGGCAATAAGGTAATATAATGCAATGTAATAATATATGCATAATATAAATATATAGGCAATAAGGTAATATAATGCAATGTAATAATATATGCATAATATAAATATATAGGCAATAAGGTAATATAATGCAATGTAATAATATATATATATATACCCCGGAGGTAAAGGACACCACATTTTATTTAACCTTTAAGTACTGAGGCATGGTCCCTGGGACCTTATGGTAGCCATTTCTAGAAATCAGTACTGGCTTAGAGAAAAATATGTCAGTACTTGAAAAAATGTGTCACAACAAACTAACACCAAGTTCTTATTTATTTATTTATTTAAATTTTAACGTCCATTTATTATTAACAACGAATTTTAGGACGGGTTATCTACAGGTTACCACCCTTTTCTAGCCAGGATAGGGGTGATGCCTTTTCTTTTTTCGAAAGAAAAGCCACCACCCCTAGTGGGAATCGAACCCACGACCTTCGGCACGAAGTGTTAAGTGCTCACGCCTTAACCCTCACGGCCATCGGGTCTCCAAGTTCTTATAATGGATTTTTATATAATCCAAGTTCTTATAATGGATTTTTATATAATCCAAGTTCTAATAATGGATTTTTTTATAATCCAAGTTCTTATAATGGATTTTTATATAATCCAAGTTCTAATAATGGATTTTTTTATAATCCAAGTTCTTATAATGGATTTTAATCTCCGGTGTACAGATAGAGGTAAAGGTGGTAATATGTGACATGGTGTCCTTTATTACCTCCGTCTACAGATAGAAGTAAAGGTGGTAATATGTGACATGGTGTCCTTCATTACCTCCGGTGTACAGATAGAGGTAAAGGTGGTAATATGTGACATGGTGTCCTTCATTACCTCCGGTGTACAGATAGAGGTAAAGGTGGTAATATGTGACATGGTGTCCTTTATTACCTCCGGTCTACAGAAAGAAGTAAAGGTGGTAATATGTGACATGGTGTCCTTCATTACCTCCGGTGTACAGATAGAGGTAAAGGTGGTAATATGTGACATGGTGTCCTTTATTACCTCCGGTCTACAGATAGAGGTAAAGGTGGTAATATGTGACATGGTGTCCTTTATTATCTCCGGTCTACAGATAGAGGTAAAGGTGGAACATATGTGACATGGTGTCCATTATTACCTCCGGTCTACAGATAGAAGTAAAGGTGGTGATATGTGACATGGTGTCCTTTATTACCTCCGGTCTACAGATTGAGGAAAAGGTGGTAATATGTGACATGGTGTCCTTTATTACCTCCGGTCTACAGATGGAGGTAAAGGTGGTGATATGTGACATGGTGTCCTTTATTACCTCCGGTCTACAGATAGAGGTAAAGGTGGTAATATGTGACATGGTGTCCTTTATTACCTCCGGTCTACAGATAGAGGTAAAGGTGGTAATATGTGACATGGTGTCATTTATTACCTCCGGTCTACAGATAGAGGTAAAGGTGGTGATATGTGACATGGTGTCCTTTATTACTTCCGGTCTACAGATAGAGGTAAAGGTGGTAATATGTGACATGGTGTCCTTTATTACCTCCGGTCTACAGATCGAGGTAAAGGTGGTAATATGTGACATGGTGTCCTTTATTACCTCCGGTCTACAGATAGAGGTAAAGGTGGTAATATGTGACATGGTGTCCTTCATTACCTCCGGTGTACAGATAGAGGTAAAGGTGGTGATATGTGACATGGTGTCCTTTATTACCTCCGGTCTACAGATAGAAGTAAAGATGGTGATATGTGACATGGTGTCCTTTATTACCTCCGGTCTACAGATAGAGGTAAAGGTGGTGATATGTGACATGGTGTCCTTTATTACCTCCGGTCTACAGATAGAGGTAAAGGTGGTGATATGTGACATGGTGTCCTTTATTAACTCCGGTCTACAGATATATAAAAATATTCCGGTATTTTTTCGATTTAAACATGCGTCAATTATTGTTATTTGAGTTGCTCCCATCAATTTGAGGTCATTAGCACCATCTTTATTGTTTTCTGTTTGAATAGACTAGGAGTCCTTAATTCTAGATTTGTTTTATACTATATTATTTTATTAATGTTTTGTTTTGGTGCATCTACTGTTGACGTCATTAGCACCATCTTTATTGATTTATGTTTGGACAGACTAGGAGTCCTTAATTCTAGATTTGTTTTATACTATTTTATTTTTTTAATGTTTTGTTTTGGTGCATCTACTGTTGAGGTCATTAATACCATCTTTATTGTTTTCTGTTTGGACAAACTAGGAGTCCTTAATTCTAGATTTTATTTATACTATATTATTTTTTTAATGTTTTGTTTTGGTGCATCTACTGTTGACCTCATTAGCACCATCTTTATTGTTTTCTGTTTGGACAGACTAGGAGTCCTTAATTCTAGATTTTATTTATACTATATTATTTTTTTAATGTTTTGTTTTGGTGCATCTACTGTTGACCTCATTAGTACCATCTTTATTGTTTTCTGTTTGGATAGACTAGGAGTCCTTAATTCTAGATTTTATTTATACTATATTATTTTTTTAATATTTTGTTTTGGTGCATCTACTGTTGACGTCATTAGCACCATCTTTATTGTTTTCTGTTTGGATAGACTAGGAGTCCTTAATTCTAGATTTTATTTATACTATATTATTTTTTTAATGTTTTGTTTTGGTGCATCTACTGTTGACCTCATTAGCACCATCTTTATTGTTTTCTGTTTGGATAGACTAGGAGTCCTTAATTCTAGATTTTATTTATACTATATTATTTTTTTAATGTTTTGTTTTGGTGCATCTACTGTTGACCTCATTAGTACCATCTTTATTGTTTTCTGTTTGGATAGACTAGGAGTCCTTAATTCTAGATTTGTTTTATACTATATTATTTTTTTAATGTTTTGTTTTGGTGCATCTACTGTTGAGGTCATTAGTACCATCTTTATTGTTTTCTGTTTGGATAGACTAGGAGTCCTTAAATGTAGATTTGACTTATACTATTATTACATGACTAGCTGAATACCCATGCTTCGTCACGGCAGATAAGTAGTTATTTTATTGGGTTAAATAATGCTTCATTAAAATTACGTTACTATACAATTTTGTGAAGTTTATTACAGCACGGTTCCCTTCATACTATATGTTATTCAATGGGCGTTAAAATTTAAAAGGTTATGTTTCCAAAAAGTTATTTGGAAACACCCATTATATTTGCGAGCATTACCAAGGTTATAGGCGAGGAGCCTGTGCAAGGGTTCCGGATATTATTGCCTCAACCTAGAAAACTCTAAGGATAGGCTTAGCATACCAGGACTGTCCCGGTATTTTGCAATTGTTTCGGTGTCCTGCCCTGTTTTATCAATGTCCCGGAAAAGGCTGTAAGATGTAAAAAGTAATGAATTCATGTTTATAAGAATCTTTTATAAATCGGTTACTTTTCTACAATCAACATTGTTACTACTGCTCACGTCAAAGAAATGAGAAGTAATCTAACTGTAAAACGCTGGAACTACCCGCACAGCGCTGCCAGCTGCCAGACACTACTATTTGGCTGAGAGATTTTTTTAAGAAAATCAAGTAGCAAAAAAAGTTCCGTTCTTATTTTTAAGGTTTGGGTAGACTAACAGTTCAGGATTCCCCCTTCCCGTTACTTGCTAGGCTTAAAACTCACCATTTTGCTTATAATTTGTACTGTTTTTATTCCCCGACCCCCCCCCCCTGGTATGCCCATCCCATATTAATGTGTCTCGGTTTAACTCTCCAAAAATATGGCAAGCCTATCTGACAGGGACAGGCAGAAAAGAAATGCAATTAAAACTCTATAATGGTTTATTTATAGTAATTCAAGGATTGCCATCATAGTTGAAATTAACCTCAATTAAAAATAATACTATGAAATAGATAATGTACGGTAACAGCTGTTCTGTTATCGTCCTAGCAACGCTTGCTCCCTAGGCTTGCCTGCTCTAACCAACTCAAACTTTAAACCCCTCTAAAAATACTTAAAAATTCGAATATCAAAAAATCCTTTCTTAGTGAGTGCCTACGTTATATAGGGAGTGTCCATGCAAAATTTCAAAATTTTCTGTCGAGCGGTTTGGGCTGGGCGTTGATAGATGAGTGAGTGAGTGAGTGGTATTTGACAAATATATAGTAGATATACAAACATTGGTTGCATCCTTTTTAACCAATGTTAGATCAACCATTAAAAGTTATTACATCTAAACAAGTAATATACATATTTACAAGCACACCATAAAAAAAAAAAAAAAAAAAAAAAAAAAAAAAAAAAAAAAAAAAAAAAAACACTCACACACATACCTGCTCCCAGATGTTACAGCAAACATTAGCTTGGGCCCTCTTAAGATCTAACTCAAAACAGATGTGCCCTGGACTAATGATTTTATTGCTTTTAAAATGTGTGTGTGTGTATATATATATATATATATATATATATATATATATATACCCTCCCTTATTTAACCTTGAAATGAATCTAGGTTTACTATTCCAATTATTTCAATGATGAAATTTCTCTTGAAGATCATGAATGCGTGTTTACCAAGAAAGGTCTTCCAGTATAAATGACTAAACTAGACGTCTTGTTTGTAGCTAGACATTTCTACCGGAGCACGTACACGTGTCGTGATGAAGGAGTCACGAGTATTAGCATAGGACACTTGTTGAATATGTCAATGCAACAGGTTGCTGTTGACTTCAACGGATGCCGAGCTCCTGGTTTACGGCCAAATTCAATTAAGAAGAAAACTGATTTTGGACTTCGACATTAAAATTATAATTAAAAAAAAACTAAATATCAGGTCATCCTATAAGCAATGTCGGTGGACTGTAGAATGTGTCGATCCAAGTTTTTCCGCTAGCTCTTCGACTGTTACAACAGGATATTCTTCTAAAGTAGCCAGCAGGAGTTGGTTGTCAAGCTCAGTTGGTCCACCTGTACGAGGCTCGTCTTCAAGCTTGCGGGTTCCCGCTCGAAATCGTTCAAACCATCGCTGCACTTGTCGCTCACTTATGAAATATTCGCCATATATTTCTACAAATTTTAGAAAGTTGAAGAGCATTTTCTTCCTTATCGAATTCCCAAAGCATAACATGGCGTAAGTGGTGTCTAGGGAGATCCATTTCAAATGAAATCGCAGAAAAGAATAAATAAGTTTCACCAACCAAAACATTATAAATAGAATAGAGATAAAAATATATATTGTTTTTAAAGTTTAATCAACCCATTGGAGACTGATAACCACTTAGGTGACAAGGCTTGCATACCCCTTGGCGCTTCGGGACAGAAAGCCACCGCTGTGACAGCATTTTACTATATCTATCGGCGCATTTGTAATATTTAGTCTCTGTTGTATTTTAGGTTCTGAAGAAAGTATTAATTAGGCTATGTTAATTGGAGAAATAAGTGTTTAAAACTTTAAAGTAATTGATTTCGTTTATTCGAACGGTTCTTTTTGTCTGTTTTTATTCCTTGTAATTTTTTACTTATTACTGTTTTGCTTACAAAACAGGAGAAAACTAAGGATACCCTGGATTAGGAGCGGGAACGGTGGTAAGAGGAGTTAGGGAAAGATTTGGAGAATGACGAATTGCCAGATTTTTGCCGAGCACCCAGGCGTTTTAAAAAGAGGCATGAGAGAATGAATAGAACGACATAAATGGCAAGACACTTGTCAGAGTAAGGTGCGAACTATGTAACAGTAGTTCTGGCAACTCAAGAAATTTCAAAGTTCCACAAGAAAACCTCCAAAAGTAAATCCACAAGACATCTGTAGAGCCTACAGATACGCTTTAGTTAAGAAAGCAACCGATAGATTGAGACTAGGACGAGCAAATAATGACGGACGTTAGTAAAAGGTGACATAAGCTGTCCGACGTTAGCCGTGGCAAGCAATGTGTGAGGGTTATTGGTGTATGCCGACAATAGCAGTAGCGATCACTTAGAGGGGAGTCTGTGTATGACGGAGTTAGTACTTTAAGCAGACATTGGTATGACGGTATATGCCGATGTCAGCAGAGGTAAGTAGTGTGATCGGTGTCGATATATGTCGACTTCAGCAGAAGCGAGCATTGCTTTGGGTGTCGGTAGATGCCAGCGTTAGCAATGGTGAGCAGTGTCGGTATATGCCAGCGAGAAACACCTTTAATTATACAATAATCATTGGCACTTGTCAGCTGGCCGGCCAGCGGTGGACTGCTTGTCAGCTGGGGGGGTCTAAACTTGGCAAAAATACGAAATTCTGAAACGATTTTAAGATTGCTGAAATTTTGGTGGTTACTAGTATTTGTAGTGAGATTACGGAAAAACATTGTCAGCTGCTCATATCTTGGTGGAAAACTTGTCAGCTGGGGGGGGGGGGGTATAAGCGCTGAGCGTATGGCGCGCGCTCCGCTTTATACCGCCAGCTGACAACTTTTCCACCCACATATAAGCTGCTGACAATTTGTTTTGTCAATCTTATTACGAATACTACCTACTATCAAAATTTCAGGAATTTTAATATAGTTTTTGACTATTTAATATCGAAAGCATGCTTATATTGATTACAACTCCTGAATATATTGATTGTAAATGAATATTTTTACTATCAACGTTAAAATATATTATGTATTTGAATTAAGGTAAGATGAAAAAATATGTCAATTATTTGTATAAAATACTGTATTGGTAATAAAAAAGTATTATACAATTAATCATAATAATAATAATAGTATACTAAAGACACTTAATAATATAATAATAAAAAGAGAGTCAATCGTTTTCTGATTCTGACTCTGCACCTTCAGAATCACATAATGCGGCCCCCCCCCCGCAGTAATTGTGCGGTCATCCTCTTCTTGGTGTCTTTCAGCTGAAAATGCTAATTATTGTTATTGATAAAATGATTAAACATTAATAAAGCATAGAAAATAAATAGTTTTAATATCTTCAGTGAATTGCTGATCTCGAACAATCATATCAACTACTCGACGGAATTGTTCGCCGTCAAAAAATTATCAATCAATTATCTTCAATATCCCATCCGTAATCCAGAGGAGTTAAACTTGAAGGTTCTTCTTTGTTTATTTTAGATTTTAAACATCGTATAGGTATTTTTTTTCAATCTACTTTACAGTAGATTTATACCTACTCGATATTAGAGGTATAGCCATCGGGGATCAACCATACAGGCTGCTAGGATTGCTAAAAGAAGCTCTAGACCTCTTAAGGATTGTTTACCTGTAGTGTGTATAGAGTGTCTGACACAGCAAACATACAGACAAACAGACAACAATTCTATAAATCTTTGTTTTGGGTACAATTGCATTGATAAAGGCCCCCAATAGTATTTTTACTAATATATCTTGCATGTACAAACAGCGATCCGTTAGAATTTTATTATATGTGAAGATAGATTACGGCTAGTAGTGGTAAGTTGGTAAATCGGGCCAAAATAAACCCCCCTCCTAATAAACCGATTTACTTTATTTTTACAACATATTTTTCTATTAATATTTCCACAAACGAATATCGAGTTTCGTCCGAGCGACTTTGGGTCCGGAGTAAACCCCTCCTCCAGATGAACCAATTTTTCTGGTTAAAGAACTCGTTAAATCATTTGCTAAGAGAATACTATATACAAAGTTTCATGAAAAAAAAATCCTCTGGTGTGTATCGAATTAACGATAGTTCATGAAATGTTGGACGTGATTCTTTACATAGGCATAACTTTTTTATTTATGTACCGATTTGCATGAAACAAACACTAAATATTATAGTATATATTAGTGAATATATAAATAAAATATTAATTATTAATATAATAAAATTATAGTACCACAATATATTAGTGAATACTGCAACTAAATCGGATAAGCCGTTTCTGAGATTAGCGCGCACAGATAAACAGACAAGCCGGGAAAAAAGTTTTTGAAAATCATTGTTTTGGGTAATACTGCATTGATAAAGGTCCCCAACAGTATTTTTCCCCATCTTCCAGATACAGACAGCGATCCGTTAGAATTGTATTATTTGTATAGATTTGTATTAAGGTATGATGAAAAAATATATTATTTATTTGTATAAAATACTGTAAAAATTATTATATAATTTATTTATAATAATAATAGTTACCTAATAAAACTTTTTAATAAAAAGAAAGTCTGACTCTTCACCTTCAGAATCATTACTTTCGATATTTGTAGTGTTTGTGGGGTCATCCTGCTGTCTCTCATATGAAAATACTAATTATTGGTATTGAAAAAATGATGAAACATTAATAAAGCAAAGAAAATAAATAATTTTAATATCTTCAGTGAATTACTGATCTCGAGCAATCATTTCAACTACTGGAGGTAATTGTTCGCCATCAAACCATTTACATGTGTACATTTTATTCATGTTATTATTAGATGTTAAAATTTGGATGAATATGGGAACGTGAACAAACCAAACTATTTAGATAATAATAAGTTATTTTTAACACTAGGCGAAACACTGTGCCAAGCGTTGCCTGATTTTCACGCATTCACAGGCGAAAATGTTTTATGTGCTATGTATTTTATACAAATAATTGACATATTTTTTCATCTTACCTTAATGCAAATACATAATATATTTTAACGTTGATAATAAAAATATTCATTTACAATCAATATATTCAGAAGTTGTAATCAATATAAGCATGCTTTCGCTATTAAATATTCAAAAATTATATTAAGATTCCTGAAATTTTGTTAGTAGGTAGTATTCGTAATAAGATTGACGAAACAAATTGTCAGCTGCTTATATGTGGGTGGAAAAGTTGTCAGCTGGCGGTATAAAGCGGAGCGCGCGCCATACGCTCAGCGCTTACCCCCCCCCCCCCCCCCCCCCAGCTGACAAGTTTTCCACCAAGATATGAGCAGCTGACAATGTTTTTCGTTAATCTCACTACAAATACTACTAACCATCAAAATTTCAGCAATCTTGAATTTCGTATTTTTGCCAAGTTTAGACCCCCAGCTGACAAGCAGTCCACCGCTGGCCGGCCAGCTGACAAGTGCCAATGATTATTGTATAATGAAAGGTGTTTCTCCAAAAAATTTCATGAATCTTAAAATCGTTTCACATTTTCATATTTTTCCGAAGTTCGCAACGCCCCCGCAGCCAAACCCACCGCTACCTAGCCAGCTGACAAGTGGCACTGTTCTAGTTAAGACTTGTACAATCAATAGTGAAAAAATGAAGAATCTTAAAAATCGTTGCATGAAATGTACACGGGCCGACGGACTATTAGCAATGGCGAGCAGAGTGAGGGGTGTCCTTATATGCAGGCAGTAGCAATGGCGAGTAGGGTGGGGGTGTCGGTATATGCCGGTGTTAGCAATGGCGAGCAGCGTGAGGGGTGTCGGTATACGCCGGCGTTAGCAATGGCGAGCAGCGTGAGGGGTATCGGTATACGCCGGCGTTAGCAATGGCGAGCAGCGTGAGGGGTATCGGTATACGCCGGCGTTAGCAATGGCGAGCAGCGCGAGGGGTATCGGTATATGCCGGCGTTAGCAATGGCGAGCAGCGTGAGGGGTGTCGGTATACGCCGGCGTTAGCAATGGCGAGCAGAGTGAGGGGTGTCCGTATATGCCGGCAGTAGCAATGGCGAGCAGTGTGAGGGGTGTCGGTATACGCCGGCGTTAGCAATGGCGAGCAGCGTGAGGGGTGTCGGTATACGCCGGCGTTAGCATTGGCGAGAAGAGTGAGGGGTGTCGGTATATGCGACCATTAGCGCTGACATCCATGCGGCAGCTGGGAATTTTCCTAAGAGAATAATCCTTGCTGCAGGCGGAACTTGGACCCCCATCTTCCAAATGAGAACCCAAGGCGTTAGCCATGAGACCTCAGGGAGAACTATTGTTATCGGGATTTATTAAATATCTCTGGTGCATCTTCAGCTAGGCCATTTCTGTCGATTGATCTAAAGGTTTAACCCTCTGTTTAAATCAATGAAGCAAGATTTTTTTCAGCGAGCCCATTATTAGAGAAAGTCAACCAACCAAAAGCGGGACTCGACTCAATATCTTAGGCTCTATTGAGTTTGTCGTATTTAATTTTCTATCTGATCTCTACTACTTAAATTCTCATTGATATAATGTACTTACATGTGTAGCCTACATACGACAAACGTAGTTAGTATCTTTATGTCTATAGCAGATATTTTTGTCGAATGTTGTCATTTTAAATCAATGACTGCCTATATGAAATGTTTCCTTATCCTGGTGGGTACATAATCCTTATGCGCTTCTTATGTTTTTGAAGAGGGCAAAATTGAGGTGACAATATTGAAATAAATTGTTGGTGGTGTAAAAGTTGTTTGCATGGAGATTCGTAGCTCCTAAGGTATCGGTATATATAGTGATTTTGAACATTATTGATGTTTGTATCTGTAAGAATTATTAGCCGCTCAGTTAGGCTGTGTATATTGTGGTTTAGTCAGATACGAACCACTCAAAATAACTAACACTTTAATATTTCAGGTGTTATTTTATGACATTTTTTTTCTCGTAAAACTTTCTGATGTGGAAGTAGTTAAATGAGAAGAACTAAAATTTGTTGAAAAGTCGTTTATTTACACTCCTTGTTGAGGTATATATACAAATTAATAATTAAGTTCATGGCCTCCAATTAAGTCGTACTGGTAACGTGACGCAGTGGGAAATAAGTCGTATACAATTATAAATAAATAGTTGAGCTTAAGTTATTTGCCGGGTTTTGGGTAGGAGTATCCTGATGAGGGAGAGTAGCTAGGAGTGGCGCCTCCTGAGGGGAATCCTGGTCCTGCAGGCCTTCCTGCGCTTGGGTATCCACTAGGTCCTGAGGGTGCTCCGGGCCTGCCGGAGGGTCCTGAAGGTCCTGATGGGAAGGCTGGTCGTCCAGCTCCTGGGGCTCCTGGAGCTCCGGGGTATCCTGCTCCTGGGTATCCAGCACCTGGGGCGCCGGGAGCACCTGGGGCGCCTGGTGCACCTGGGGAACCTGGGTATCCTGCTCCTGGGTATCCAGCACCTGAGGCACCGGGAGCACCTGGGGCGCCTGGGGCACCTGGAGAACCTGGGTATCCTGCTCCTGGGTATCCAGCACCTGGAGCACCTGGGGCACCTGGAGCTCCTGGAGCACCTGGGTAACCAGCTCCTGGGCCGCTAGGGTATCGGGAACCTGGGTATCCTGCTCCTGGTGCGCCTGGGAATCGTCCACCTGGAGCACCTGGGGCACCTGGAGCACCTGGAGCACCTGGGGCACCGGGGTATCCTGCACCTGGAGCACCTGGGGCACCGGGGTATCCTGCACCTGGAGCACCTGGGGCACCGGGGTATCCTGCACCTGGTGCACCTGGGAATCTTCCGCCTGGAGCACCGGGGGCACCTGGAGCACCTGGAGCACCTGGGTATCCTGCACCTGGAGCACCTGGGTATCCTGCTCCTGGAGCACCGGGGGCACCTGGATATCCTGCACCTGGAGCGCCTGGGAATCCTGCACCAGGAGTAAATCGTCCTCCTGCTCCTGGAGCTGCACCTGCACCTTCACCCTTGTATGTTCCGTCGTCAAAGATTCCAGCAGCTTCGTCAGCAGCGTTCTTAGCTAGGGCGTCTTGGATTTCCTGTGGGATTGGGGGTGGGGTTGGGAGGTGATCACCCTGAGGAACGAAGCCATTGGCATCAGCAGTATAAGTGATAGAAATGGGCTGGCCATCTGGAGCAGTGTATGAGAATCCACCTTGAGCAGCAGTTCCACTGTCTGGTCCAGCAACACCACCAGCCTCATTGGCTTGAATTCCATTGCCAGTCTCGTAACTGAAACACAAACAATTATGAAATTCTTAATAATAACTAGATTAATTCGGTGCTAATGGCCAAGTTGTAGATGCGCCGTAAAAAAAAGAAAAATAACTAGATTAAGTTGTCAATTGTAAAAAATCAATGGAATGATTAAGTCACCTGTAAGAGTAAGATCCGTCTCCAAGGTTGGGGTTGTTGGTTTGTGAGATGATGGGGATAACTGGGCCAGATGGGGCAGCTGGTGCACCTGGGAAGCCACCAGCACCTGGGAATCCACCAGCACCTGGAGCAGCACCAGGTCCAAATCCTGGGGCAGTGTAACCTGGAGCACCAAAAGCAGGTCCAGCGGGAGAGGCACCGGGGGCTCCATATCCAGGAGCGGGTCCAGATGGGCGGAATCCTGGAGCTCCTGGACCTCCAAATCCTGGGGCACCTGGAGCACCAGGAGCTGCGCCGGGACCACCATATCCTGGAGCGCCAGGAGCAGCCCCAGGGCGACCATATCCTGGAGCACTAGGGGCTCCACCGGGGCCTCCAAATCCAGGACTACCGGGAGCACCGAAACCTGGTGCTCCTGGAGTGCCGTATGCTGGCGATGGACCAGATGGTCGGAAGCCACCAGCTCCTGAAATAATCATTCTGTTCAGTTTCCTTAAATTATATCTTATCGATACTTTTGTCTAATGATGCTCAAACCTTTTTAATCAAATTTCCAGGAAGATATCAGTAATACTTTCAATACTATGAGAACTTTGCGTTAAAAGGAATTGGGTCTCCTCCAGTGGTGGTCTAGTGGCTAGAACGATGGATAATCATGCGGGAAATTAGTTTCGAATACCGCCGGCGGAAGGTTGATTTTTCAGCGATTGGATTGGTGAAAGCATTCCCTGCTATACAATGGGTGTTTATAAAGTGTCGAAAAGTGTAGATAGGCACTCATGGCCTGAAAGCAGATGTGTTGTAAACCAAAGGAGTCAGACTTCTTTGGCTTTCTGTGCGTAAATAAAGGAGCTTCTACTAATGGTAGACTAACTATTCTTTGAAATGAAATGGAAATATTTTGGAAAATCAAGTCTATATTTTGAATCGGGAAGTAAAATCATTAAAGTTCGGAATATCTTTTGAATTCTACAATGTTTACATTCGCTAACTACAAAACAATTTTAGTACCAAATTTTCATCAAAATCTTCACGACAGCGACATAATATAGGTTTAAACATAAAATCAAGGACGAAGGGAAGACAAACACTTCTTGAACCCTTTTTTTTCCCATTTCCCCATCGAGTTGAAAAACCTTAATTTATTCCATGTCGTGAGAACATTCCTTTTGTCCGGGGAAATGTCGTCCGACTCACGATTCGTCCAATTAAACCCCTACAAGGATCGGATTGCCCTTCAAGATGGCGGCCTTTAGACATCCTCCGGTTGTATGGCAGAAATACACTTTGTATTGGAATTCTGTTCAGTCTCCGATTACTTCCCTGCTTCTTTTGGTTGTATTTGTATCGCGTTTTATAGATTAAGTACGTGGTAGCAATAAATTTTCCCATTGGGTCTTAAGGTATAATATAACACGTTGAACTATACAAAATGTCAATTTTTTTTTTTTTTATTGAAGGCGACGTCTTACCGTGCCCTCACAGCGCACATACAAAGCACGTTGATCTGTCAGTTTATCGTTCATAAAATATCATTAAAATATTATTTTACAGTCAATGCTGGAGATATAAGAATTCTTTAAAGGTTAAATAGTTTTAATTTAGTAAACAAGGATTGTTCGATTACTTAACAGGAATCGCAGATCTCTCAGCAATGGCTGACATATTTTTGCTCATTATTAAACATCTTAAAGTAATTCATCAAAAACATTGGGGCATGAAAATTGTTTAATTTGAAAGAGTCAATTTATATACCAAAATTAATTATGCCAATCCCGTTAATTTGGTGATGTATTTATTGTACATGGTTAAAACATTCGGTTGGTAACAAAATGACTTTATATTAATTCTTCTAAAATTCATTAATAACAATATGTTTTATTCACTGCAGAATATGTTTTACTTCCTTATTTTTCTTTTATTATTAGTTGTTGTTTTTTTTATAAGTGCAGTAATCATGAAGGAAAAAATGTTCCTTGACGCCGTAAACAATCCCAAGCGTAGAAACAGTAATTGTAGGAATAATAATCGTATTTTTACGTAATTATTCCGGATTGTGTTGCAAGATACTCCATCAATTATAAATGTAAACCCGTCATTTCTAGTAATCACTGAAAGAATCCCGCTACATAAGTCTGAAGAAATGATAATTAAACATTTATACCGCTTAAGGGATGTGTAGGAAGTTAATTAACTATTTCTCAATTAATGGATTGTTATTGTTAGAGGAGTATATAGCTACAAGAATTGTGAAATTTTGTAATTAATATGATTATATGAGAAGAGAAACTGTGTAACGTACTCAAAATGGCGTATAACATTGTTTATTACCCTTTTAATTGTACTTTTTATTTTGTGTTACAATAAAATAGGGACCAGTCTAAACCTTTGATCAACACAAATGGATCTATTTGGTTGTTACTTACAAAAAAATTGGGTTTATGGTTATTTTAACATGTTGAAAACAAAGTATTAGTATCAAATGGGGCTCCTTTTGGTACGATTCCTAGTACGGCGTACCCTGCAAGCTCTAGGTTGATTTTTTACAGCAATATGCTCAATGAATCAATGCCCTGCTCCAACGCGTATGCTTAGGGATGCTGGCAAACCGTATCGCGTTAATGGCCTAGACGCAGAGAATCCCTAAAAAATCAATAAATTCTTATCAAATACCTCGTTAACTGATGAAAGATTTGGGTGTACTCATTGGAATATCTGAAAAACGGTAAAAAAATTGGAAAAAAAAAGGATTGAACGTCGGATTCTTTTAGTCTCAGTAGCTAAATTAAAAAAAAAAAAAACAAAAAAAAAAACATAAAATATAATACTTCCCTCTCTACTAACTAATTTTGATCATAAAAATTTCATGTAGGCAGTTATTTATTTTTTGTAATAAATTGTTCATTTATTGCGGTTTATAGAGTGAAAAGAATCCCAATTTAACAATTACAATATCACGTTGATGTTGAAGATTTTGAATGTCAAAATTACCACCTATGGTTGAGTAACTAACCTTGTCAACAATAACCGTTTTTGCTCGTCCACAGTAAACGCAATGTTCAAAAGTATATTCTCGCCAAAAACTAAGAACATTATTTCCCACCACAATCATTGTCTCATTACGTCACTTCTATTACACATTTTCTTCACCCATGAAGCAAAATTTGGAGACCTCCAGCCATTTTTGTGTCAAAATAGCAAAAGCTCTGGTCACGTTTCCCTGAGGTTATGAACACGTGAGATCGTTTCTTCCTTAAGAAGATTTCCATCCAGAGTTTCGCCGTATAAGACCAGATTGGGAGTTGTGAATTTAAATGAAGACACTGGTTGGGGTTGTGTTGGGCAAGTCTTATCCTCGGAATCATCTCAGGGATTTCACAAGAGTTGGGAAATAATTGGGGTAGTTGTGAGAAGGAACACCTGTTCCTAATTTACTTTAATGGTTGGCTATTTCAGTCGTCCGAGTTGGTTTTAGCACGAAAATTGTTCTCACTTGCTAGGGTTCTCACCAAAACAGAACATTATGCTTCAATCGTTGGCTTGGGATGATCCGTGAAATAAATTTAATCTGAAATTATTTTTTGGCTTTCATCTGAAATATCTACAGATTTAAATAATGCTTCTACAAGTTCTTTATCATTTAGAAAATTTTATTCGTCATTCAATGAACAATCTATAAAGTTTTACTAAAAAATACAGTAGAGCAAGTGGTCTATAATTAATTCAGTATTTTATTTATTTTTTTCCCCAAGGGTCAATCTCATTGTTTCAGATTATATTTGCATTTCATTATCAAACTATTGTGTGTTGTATTGATTTTATTCTTATATTTTCTCTTAATGCAATTAAAACAAATATTCATTTTTCTTATATTTATCAAAATCAATAAATTGTACATCAGTTATTAGCCAATATTCGTACTAAAAATCAAATTTTTTGGGTCTTTTTACTTATAAAAATGCAAGAAATATTAAAAAAAAAAATATTTTTTTCTAAAAAATAACTTTTCTAAATCCTTACCTGGGAATGCACCACCACCAGGAGCTCCGCCAAAAGGTGCAGCGCCACCAGGTCCTACGGGGGTGGATAGGAACTGACCACCACCAGCCCCAGCCGCACCAGGTGGGGGGAGGTAGCCCTTATCCAGTCGGGCACCGCGTACTGCTGCCATGCACGCCACTGCCGCCAAAATCAGCATCTGGAACAAGGTTGTGACAAGACCTAATAACTATTTTATTCATTAAATACAGCTTTGGCTTTGAAAATAATTACCATTTTTTGCCAGCTCCTTTCTTCTAACTCATTTGTGTAAATACATAACAAGTGAAGGCAAATTAACCTTAAATGTCTACTCCTTAATAGTCTAAACGTTTAAAATTAAATGGTGCATCTTAAAGAATACATTTTCATACTTGTTAAGCGGATCGGAATAATTATTCAAAAAGATCTAATATTGACAAAATTTACTATAATTCTTGCATAACAGGCGCTAATGGCCAAGTTGTAGATGCGCCGTAGAAAAAAAAAAATCATGCATAACAGATGATTAATTTTAAAATACTGTATCATAGAAGACTGAATCGGCGGTGGCCTAGAGACAATTTGCTTTAACATGCCATCTTTAATGCTCAAAATGTATTGTTCTAGTGGGTTATGTAATTGTACATATTCCCACAACATGTATCACGATGTTCATGTTCCAAAACCAGTAAAATTACTGGAAATATGTATATCATATTGTTTGATTATCAATAAAGGTTTAAAGAAGAAAAAATACTTTCTCATTGTGCTGCATATGACCTTGTTCAGTATACTCCGTTATAAAATTGAGTACTTTGAAAATTACTACTATTTACCTGACTAGAGCTATTGGTCTGTAGATACAAATTTATTTTAGGTTTATTTCTAGGAATATAATATTTTTGTTTAGGGTAGTACTAAATTCTTGAGGTTCTTATTCCTAAGCTTATGTCTTTGTTGTTTCCTTATTCAAAAATCTACATAAAAATATAAGTGTTGATAGAGCATTAAAATTGATTTACTCTGACGGAAAGCCAAATTGTCCTCTCGTATTGAATATATTTATTTTTTTGGTTAAACAATTATGTAAGTTGGAGTCTTTGAATTGGCCTAGAATAATTGTGATTTCATTCTGCAACATTGTTTTACATTTATGATTGAAATAATCTGCAAGAATAGGAGATTGTAAGACCTCATAGGTATAAGGTCGAGTAAGAGTGGCGAATCAGCGATCTCTCAGCCTTGATAATAAAGAGTCTAGGTCACTAGTAGCTCGCTGACTTTCACCAAAGAGGTCGTTGACTCAGCCGGTAAACAGTCAATACACGCTGACTCGCGTTCACGAACGAGCTCTTCAATCGAGGTTGGACATTGTTGACAAGATTCCTTCTTGACTCAGGGGACTTTTATTCAAGCAAGGACGCATCTATGGAATCCGGGATGAGCTGGATGCATAACCCGTTCATACACGTTGACTCGCGTTCGGGAACGAGCTCTTCAATCGAGGTTGGACATTGTGGACAGGATTCCTTGTTGACTCAGGGGACCTTTACTCAAGCAAGGACGCATCTATGGAATCCAGGATGAGCTGGATGCATAACCCGTTCGTACACGCTGACTCGCGTTCGGGAACGAGCTCTTCAATGGAGGTTGGACATTGTGGACAGGATTCCTTCTTGACTCAGGGGACTTTTACTCAAGCAAGGACAAATGGATGGAATCCAGGATGAGCTGGATGCATAACCCGTTCCTCCGGGATCCTTGCATTCCTAATGGGATGCAGCCTTGCAATGAATTATTTAATTGCATTCCAACTGGAGATGCGGTTTTCCATCGTTGGCGCTCTTCCTCTTCGGACGACATGGGATATGTCGGCATTTAGTCTTCTAATGCCTATTTTATACGCAATGCAAACAGTTCTTAACTGTGTGGTTTCGAAAAGTGCTTTAGCGATGCGTTTTTATTAAATAGAAAGGATATACAAAATTACGGATATTGTAACGATTTCTGTCCGTTAAACACATAGTTACGAATTACATACAACCAAATATTCTAAATTTTCCAGACCAACTAATGCCGGAAGCAAGCCCACGCTACCCAAATATGAACTTATACTCAAAGTTGGAAATTATTCAACTTCTAAACTGAAAATAATAATTTGTATTGTATTGTTTTACTTTTGTTATTTATTCTTTAGACCGTGAATTTAGCTCACAGGTAGCGCACTTGACTTATGGTCTTATCCGCCCCGCACTAATAGCCCTTTGTGTACTGACCACGCTATGTACCGTGAGGTACAAAATCAGATACATCTACCATTTCTTCCTGTTTCCGCCAGCATTGTTACGGGACTGAGTTGTTATTTTTCCTTTGCGTTGTTTCCCTTTATTTCTCTGTTTATATTTCTTATTATTATTTGTTTTTGATACTTTTTAAAATAAATTCAGATGTATAAATTGTAAATAATTAAAATAAAATTGCTCTAATAAGGTTAAGGGACACTAAGTTTCCTGCATCCTGATGTTATTCTATTAACAAAAGATCCTAAAAAATTATTTACACATTACATGAAACATGAAGTAATGAACGGCGGGTGTGAAATTGATGAAATATTCCTTGCATAATTCAACGGTTAATTATGTGAAACTTTCTTGAGAGTTAATTGCTTGAAAAATAATTCTGAATGCATAAATTTCTCGTCAGCTTTATATTTAATTCTTCTAAAAGTTCTGCATACTATACAAAATTATCAATTCTGAAATAATGAAAGGTTTATAGAAATCTAAACATTTTTGATAACAAACTCAGTAGAGAAATGAGTCTATACAGTTTTCGGTTTTTTTTTTCTTTTATTTGTACTGAAAAAAACCACTATTTATCTTTCATTTTTAGAATTCCCAACATTTTTAAAACTTGAATTCAGTTTTACATTCATAATCTAGGGAAACTAATGGTGTTTCTAGCTGGTCATTAGAAGACTATCTTGCAGTAAAGTTGCAAAATCTTGGTGGTTTTGAAAGCATTTTATTGCGCCGTGCTGAGGCCGGTTATTTTTCGTTTAACCTTATTTCTTTCTTTAGTCGTGGCGTGCAAAAGAATTTTTCGCAAGCACTATATTCATGCTATAGTCAAGCATATTTTTCATAGGGCTGTTGCAAAATAGGTTTAACGTAAGTAATTTTGTTATTATACATTTTTTGTTTTACTTGTTGTATTCACACAAGGTAGAAGGTGATTTGTTTTAAAATGAGCTACTTGTAATTTTTCCGGAAACAAAAATATATTTTAATTTTTAAAAGTTTCCGATGTCGAACATTAGGGAGTTTTTCTTTATCAAAGCCAAACACAAAAAAATAAATTCCGATTTAAATTTCTCTTGAAACTTACGTTATCATTGAAATTTAAGTGCGCTTGTATGTACTATTAAAATATTGTTAAATATTGTGTATTATTATAAAAGTTTTCACTTTCGTGCCTTTTTTTTGTAATATAAAGCCATTTAACAATATGATAAAATATTTTATGGATGTGGTTGAAACGTTTTTATCTCATTGTTGGAAATTCTAATCGACAATTATTTCTTCGAACAAATCTTTACTAATATTTGCTTCCAAATTGACTCCTTCTAGCTTAGTTGGATTATTTTGCCGGAGGACAAATTTGGCATAGTGGTAGAGCATCCACTCATGTTATGGAAGACGCAATGGGATATGCAAAGGTGATTACTAGCCGGAGCATATTACTGACCATACTATCTCCCTAGTGGGGTCTCCCGTGGTCTAATGGCTAGCGCCTTGGAATCATAAGCGGGAGATGGTGGGTTCGATTCCCAACCTCCTGCAGGAATTTTATCATCCCACGGCTCGCTGGTAAAATTCCCCGCTGCACCCTGGATGTCGGCGCTAATGACCTAGATGTAGATGCGCCATAAAAAAAAAAAAAAAAAAAAAAAAAAAAAAAAAAAAAAAAAAAAAAAAAAAAAAAAAAAAAAAAAAAAACCTATCTCCCTAGTGCGCCCTATTGAAAAGAATCAGATATCTCCACAGATTCTTCCCTTATATATAAAGTATATATACATGTGTATGTATACTTAATATTTAAGTGAGATCAATAGATAATTCATGATCTTTTTCAACATTCTACATTTATGAAAGATGGTAATCTTTTTTCCATAATAGAAATATCTGTAATCTACAAGCTATCTCCATAAATCCTAAAATCTACAGATAAACATCAATATCTTTCTTTCCGTGACTAGATTTTTTCCAGGGTTTTTCCTTGTTTGGCGATGGTACAGGGACACGAACTTCTGTTACTTCAGATGCGGCGATAGCACGAACAGGCGAAAGGTTGCACTCAGTCCTACATCATCCCTTATGCAACTCTTTGGCCTTTACTTTTTTTTTTTTTTAGTAAACTTTTTTTTTCTCTAAGCGTCCGTCACTAAATCCCAAATAGGAATATATTCATGAATGGATGACTTAATATATGCGCATTTTTTTGCAATTTATGTTCGCAGTTTATGCCAACAACAATCCCCACTAGGAATGTCGATTTATGGGCAATTCGATGTACAAGCTACTAAACTCTAAATCTCTAGTGGGGATTGTTAATTTCTGCAATTTTTGTACTTTAAATATCTATTAAATATTTAATAATAAATTTCAGACTTTCATATTTCGTAAAATACAAATTCAAAAATAAGGTTTTATGTGTAACAAGACCAAAATAAACTTCAGAAACAGCATAAATAAGCACATTTCATGGTGTGTGCGGTGAAAATAGAATTCCTAAAGAATTTGCTTAAAATTGCGAAAATACTAAATAAACACGAATAATTTTGCTCTTTTATATTTGTAATGAACAGCTGACACAATTATTAGTTTTTTCTGGAGAAACATGATCTTTATTACAACAGAGTACAGAAACGGACAGTACAGGAAAATTGATAATTTTCTTTCACAGAAAACCCCAATTTATAATAGACCGATTTACTTAATTTATGAATCATTTTTTTTTTTAAAGACAAATTTCATTAAAATATAACAAAAATCTTGAGCGTAGGGGAATATTAATAATTTGTAAAATTAGAAACCTTTTACAAATTCATTTCAAAACAATTGATCTTAAGCAAGTGGTCTAAAATTAGGTTTATTTCAGTTTTACATAATTTTCTTTAAAACTGGCCATCAATTATTTTTATATGTTTGTCTATAATACGTTTTTTTTTTGGCCGTGGGTATCGTAGAAATTATATAGGTCATTTTAATAGCAACATTTTAATTTTAGTTTTCCATTTTAAAAACATTTTCAGAACTGACAGTCTTCCTCTAAATATTTATATATTTTTTTTTTGTTAATTATTTTATTTTTAATTTTATCAAATTACTATAAATATTCAAGGCCTCACAAATGTAACTTTACGATTTTTCTAACAACGACCTTGTAAACAACCACTCATGGCGATACGACTTTTTCATGACTGTAAATTTCTATAGAGAAAATAATAAAATATTGCTAACACTTGTAAATTGGGCAGATTCTCCTAATTCCGATATGCCGCGTTGCATAGATCTGTCGAAACGAGTGGATGGTTCACACGGAACGCCGCAGTCCGCACGATCGACTCCACATAATTGTGGAGCAGGAGAGAAGAAGATTCGATAATAATGTTGGAATTTATGCCAGTTTCCAAATTCAAATCCTGTTCCCACGGTGAAATATGAATTTTGACATTTAAAAGAATCGAAATTTTGGATGAAATACTTCTCCATCCAATATTATTTTGCGTTATTTTTTTAAATAAATATTCCGTCCTATTTTTGTTATTATTTAAAAAAATATATATGTACTACAAATAGGAATTAAATATTTTTTGCTTAAAAGGCAAAATTTGTATTTATTAACGAAATGTTTACATTTTATTCAGTAAGCAATATTAAGCAAACATTCAACCCTATTACAAAATAAATATAAAAAAGCTTAAGTCCTCGAATAAAATATTTTACATACATTTTAAGCTACAGAATCCTGATATTAAAAAGGGAACATTTTTTGTGACATAATGTGATGTAAATATTTAAGAAAAAAAATTGTCCTGATTGTTTTCAATGACTGAAAAATTTTAAATAAAATAATAATAAGACGTGTATTATTATTTTTACTTTTTTAGTCTTACTGATATTAAATAGACATTCCATGTACTGAACATTTTTTTGTCTACTTTCATGAATTCATTCACTCTCTAACAATATATATTATATGTATATAAGTGTGTATATAATATATGTAAATAAATATATTACATATACATATATGCTATATAAAACAACTATTACATACATAGAAGGCTGAATGGTTAGCTCCGTATTGGAATGACTAGAAAAAAATGTATTATGTATTTAAATTCAAATATACACTCTGACCGAAATTTAAGCGATTTTAAACGTACCATTTTATTTCTAAAGAGAAAATCCTTACTCTTAAAAATGGAATATGTGGAATTTAAATATCATTGACCAATTTTTCTGGTCAGAAAACACGGGTTCTCTTAGAAGTGACGCCTTGAACTAAACCCGCAACACACGAAACCAAAGAGGCCTTCAACAAAGAGGTATGCCACATCCTTGTATCTACTCTATAATCTAAACCAATCATGAAGGAGGCGTTCAACGTTATTTTTAGAGCTTTAGCTATCTTACTCATTACTACGTCATAAAACCCGGAATGGCTTTGGAACTACAGTAATGACGTCAGTATTTTCCTTAGTTTATTGCGTAAATTTAATAGAACCATAAATTATTATTCATAAAATTTCAATCCATCCACCAATCTTGGTTTATTATTTTTAATGTACAAAGTTATATGTGTATATTCATTATGTATTTTTTGTGTGCCACAAAAACTTTACATTTCAAATAATTTCGTTTATCAGAACTATTTAGGGATTCATTTATAGCATCATAACTGAAATATCTATTTCCATTGCAATTAAAAAATAAATAAAAATTACAGGCATAAGAGATCAGTTATTTTATATGACTGTAATATTTATGATCAGCTTTTAATACACGTTTAAGCTACTGTAAGCAAATTATAAGATTAAAAATTACCCTTTTTTTATTATTGCAATATTATTATTCCAACAACTACTATGAACTAAAATGAAATATTTTAATCAACTTTGGTCATTTTTTATCGTTTGGAAATGTCAGAAAATAAATATTTTGTTTGTATTTAATTACTTATAGATAAGAATTGTAAATGTTATGAAACGAATATTTAAATTCGATAGACTTAAAGTATATTCGGATAAATTTTTTTTCTATTTGAAAAAAACAATTATGTTTAGAAATCTAATAGCTTATGAAAACAAAATTTAATATTTTGACGTTCGTTTTAAAATTGTTTAAGGAACATCAGGGTCTTTTTTACACATGTTTACAATTATTTTTAATGACTCAAATATCCTAAATTTTTTCGTTTTTATTGAAAAATTATTTTTATGATATTTTTTGAGTAAATGCATTATTCTGAAATATATATTGACATATATTAGTTAAAAAAGAAATTAATAGAATACCTGTGAAATTTTGTGGATAAACATTTTAATTTCATGAAATGGCTTGAGTTATTATTAAATGTACGACTTTAAAAGAAAACAAATTTGTTTTTGCAGTATCCACAGATGGAATTATTTGTTAGATACTTTTTTGCACACTAGAATTTATGAAAATATTAATTTTTTTGAGTTGCGTTGCCTTTTGACGAATAATCCACAGGTATCCAGGAGTAAGGCACACTTAATAACACTTTGATACTCACAGTCTTCATGGTTTCTCAGCAGAGGAGTTGCTTGGAGGATGAGTGACTGAGGAATGATGCTCTGAGATTGTCCTGGCTGAGTATATATACTCCTGGAAGACGGGGTTGGAGGGGAGACAGGATCATCCCTCCCTGGTGTGTCGTCATCCCGGGGGATGTTCAGGACCTCTTTCAGGAGTACAGTCTGAAGGATCTGGCGGAGATGTCCTGGTGAAGGATGAGCACAGCTGGGTGCAGACGGGCGCAGGATGTCGCGAGAGTAACATCCTTCGTGGACTTGCCGGATGAAGATTATGAGTGCTTTTTGGATTTTGGTGCTTCAGCTAAAAAGTGTGCTTTGATTTCAGTGCTTTTACTGTGTAAAAAAATTGCTTCTAAAATACTAACCCATAACTTGACTAACAGATATTTTATCTTAGTGTTTATACAATATTCTCCAATAAACGACGTCCATCAGTGAATTTCAAACGGACTTATTACTGATAAGTTGACAATTTAAAGGGAGCGCATACTTATTTCAACAATGTTTCTCTTTTTGGTAAACCTGAAGGAGAGCGTCCTCAACACCGATTTTCTTCAAAGTTTGCACTATAACGTATTTTCATGCACTAAATACGAATCCGTTGAAAAAAATTGTTGTTCTCAACCAGGAAAGAAGTTATTTAAAAAAAAAGTTCACTGTTAGCGAGTTACAAACGACCAAAGGTGCTGTTAGGGGGTTACAAACGACCAAATTTTCTTCAAAATTTGCACTATAACGTATTTTGATGCACTAAACACGAATCCGTTGAAAAAAAAAGTTGCTCGCAAGTTATTAGGTTATTAAGCACTAAAGTTCACTGTTATGGAGGTTATAAAAGACGGGGTAAACAGCTTATATGTAAACACGCGCCTGCGCAATAGTCCTTAATGACTTAGTGTAATTTAAATTTAGACTCACCTTGTGGTAGCTGACTTGGTCGTAAACTGTCGCTTTTGGGCATACGTGCTATGCGTTTCCGCTCGCTCCGCTCGCTCAAGAAAACATCAAAACCCCTAGTCAATCCAACTCTCAGAAATAAAAAGAATTCTATGCCCAAAAGTCGTCCAAGGCAGTCTTCCCTAACCTTCATAACAGTGAATTTTTTTTTAAAATAACTTCTTTCCTGGTTGAGAACAACAATTTTTTTCAATGGATTCGTGTTTAGTGCATGAAAATACGTTATAGTGCAAACTTTGAAGAAAATCGGTGTTGAGGACGCTCTCCTTCAGGTTTACCCTCTTTTTTTTTTAGAGAATCAAATCTACTATATATTTGTCAAATACCACTCACTGACTGACTGACCTATCATTGCCCAGCACAAACCACTCGACAGAAAAAATGAAATTTTGCATGAACACACCCTGTAGGATGAATACACTTGCTAAGACAGTTTTTTTTATATTAAATTTTTTAAACATTTTTATAGGGTCTTGAAGTTTTAGTTGGTTATAAAAAGAGCATGCACGCCTAGGCAGCAAGCGTTGCTAGGACAGGTCAGCTGTTACCGTACTGTATCTATTTCAAAATATTGTTATTTGAGGCTATTTCAACTATGATGGCAGAACTTGAATTACTAGAAATAAACTGTGATTTTTTCCCTCATAGAGTTTACGCTAGACCTGGTGATGGTCCATCCGAGGTAATAATATCCCGAACCCTTGCACAGCCTCCTCACCCATCAGCATCCCCAGTCAGAACACTTCTTGGTAATGCTCGCAAATATAATTGGTGTTTCCAAATGGCACTTGGGAAAAAAAAATGTTAACTTCTATATATTATTAAAACGAATTTCTACCGGTACTGGTTAAAGTCCTCTTACAGGTAACCTATAGATAACGGGTTATCTCTAGGTTATTTGTTTCTTGAAGAAACATTATACTCTGATTACTTATCAATTGATGAATAACATATAGTATGACGGAAATCGTGCTATAATAAACTGCAAAAAATTATATAGTAGCGTTAATTTTGATGATACATTATTTAAAGCAATAAAATAACTACTTATCTGCCGTGACGAAGCACGGGTATTCAGCTTGTATTTAAAATACCTGCTATTATTTGAAATAGGTTTAGAGACATTAAACATTTCATGAAAAAAAAAAAATCAATGAAGGTTATTTTTTTTCCTTGGTGTTTAAAGGCCTTTCAACCACTATTGGGTCATTTGTGCCAAAAAAATTAATGAAGTTTATTACTTTATTAATATCCGTCGTAGGTTTAACGATGCTCTTTCTAATGATAACAGCAAAATAAAATAAATAAAAAATTTATTAAGAAGGTATATTTGATCGGGGGTTAGGTCATTTGTTAAGTAAAATGAGAAATGTTTTTCTGCTAACGTTTCTTCTGCTTGAATTACAAGCCATCTTCATTATCGTTTTGAAATGTAGCCTCCACGATAGGGAGCTGTTCTCTCTCTCTCTTCCAAAGTGCTGATGATGGCTTCGAATTAAAGCCGAAACGTAGCCAAATAAATATTACTCATTTTAGCTGTAAAATGTAGTTTTATTTCAAAAATGACCGAATCCCGATCAACCAAACCTTCTCAATATAAACGGTCGACTATTTCTTCACTAAATTCATTAAAATTTTATGTCCATTTATACACAACAAAGATTTTTTTTCTTACGCCTGCCGACATGTGGGTCATTAGCGCCGACATCCATGGTTCATTCAGGGAATTTTCTCAACGGGCCCCGAAATGAGAAAAATCCCTACTATAGGCGGGACTCGAACCGGGGACTCATCTCCCACATGAGAATCCAAGGCGTTAACCACTAAACCACGGGGAGACCAATATTTTCTCAAATATATCGAGAACGTAGGTAAATCGTGGTAATTCGAAGGTAAACATTCTAAAGCATTCTAAATTTTCTAGACTACAGAATCTTATCCAATTTTAGATGGAGCGATCTTAGGCGAATACAAAATGTTTACAAAATGGAGCGATCTTAGGGTATGTACAAAATGGAGCGATCTTAGGGTATGTACAAAATGGAGCGATCTTAGGGTATGTACAAAATGGAGCGATCTTAGGGTATGTACAAAATGGAGCGATCTTAGGGTATGTACAAAATGGAGCGATCTTAGGGTAGGTACAAAATGGAGCGATCTTAGGGTATGTACAAAATGGAGCGATCTTAGGGTATGTACAAAATGGAGCGATCTTAGGGTATGTACAAAATGGAGCGATCTTAGGGTATGTACAAAATGGAGCGATCTTAGGGTATGTACAAAATGTTTGGTTTCATACCTGTGAACGGTTTTGTTTCAATGTTTTAACATTTTTAAAAAAATTTTTTAATTGATTTTAACAGTTAAATGAATATTTATTAAAACAAAGTATGCAACCGAGAAACATAAACGTAGTAGAATATTCCTTAAGAACGAGCGGAACTCCAGGCAGAATTGAGTTATTTCCGTTTAAAGTTGGACACTCTCTGATAAATTTACATTGTGGCGCCTAAAATCTGGCTATTTTTGATATGTCGGCGGAGTAGGTGTTTTTCAATTTTTTTTTACGGAAAACCGAAACAAAACTTTATCTAGTTCTATATCCAAGCTTTTCAAATGACTCTAATGATAAGACGGGAAACGCGTAAATATATATATATATATATATATACATACACAGGGTGATTCAGGTCTAAGTAGCCAAACTTCAGGAGATGATTTTGGAAATCATTTCCAACAAAAAAGTTCATTTCGTGTATAGTCCGGTTCCGAATGGAAAAGGAGCTATGTCCAATTTTCTGTTTTTTTAAGGTAGACATATTTTTTATTTAATAAGAAAGGATTGCTCAAAATCCGTTGAAGATAATTAAATTCTAATTATGCCACCATAAAATAGACTAAATTTTCTTTAAGAAGACAGTAATTTAATTCACTAAACGAGTTGATTAAAGATACTTTCCGGACGTCTAATAACGCACTTCTGCTTTTCTCGAAGAATCAGAGGTTTTTCACAAAATTTTTCCTCAGCCCCCTAACGGACTACAGATTCAATACTTACAGGAAAACTTCTACATTTACTTAGCATTAAATCGATGTAAATTAAGTGGAAGTTTATTAAGGTATAAGTTAAACGATTAGGTCATTTTTGTCAAAAAATTTGGAATGGAGTATTGTTTCTTTCAAATACCTTATGTGAAAAAATTATAAATTATTCATTATTTATTGGCCAAACTGTGGGAACCCATTGTCCGCTTTGGAAGCAACAAAAAGTAACCGAATAAAATTATTGGAAACGTTTTTCATTTGAGAAATATGTCACATTTTGTGTTTTCCAAATTTTCATTGATAGTTGGCACTAAAAAATTAGCTAATGTATTTAAAAAGTTAAAAATTGTCGAAATTGCAATTGGACCTTTGTCAACTTGGACGGTTGACAGCACTCCATAAGAGATCGGAACATCATCCAATGCAATAGATTGACCGGTCGGGAATCATGGTTGGCTGAAAAAGATATTCGTCCAAAATTCCGTGCCACAAGGATTAATATGAGACCAATTATGCGAATTGGAACTATTAAATCTATCTCGTGGGAATTTGGCCTTGTCTGTCCACAAAATGTTGTGGCCAAACTGAGAATTGAAATGATCTGCTCCCGCAATGTTGTAGTTATTTTTTTAGTGTTATTTGAAATTTTATTCTAAAATATTTTAAATTATGTGTAAATTTTGGATTACAATTATTTAACTCGCAACATGAGTATCAAATACGTCATGCAAATAAAAAATAATAAATTAATAAAAATTTGGAAAACACAAAATTTGACAGATCCCTCAAATGAAAAACCCTTTTCGAACAATTTTTTTCAGTTACTCTTTATTGCTTCCGGACTGGACAATGGGTTCCCCTAGTTTGGCCAATAAATAATGAATAATTTATAATTTATTCACACAAGGTATTTGACAGAAACAAAACTCCATTCCACATTTTTTAAAAAAAGGAGCCAATAGTTCAACCTATCCCTTAATAAACTTCTACTTAATTTACATAGATTTAATGCTAACTAAATGTAGAAGTTTTCCTGAAAGTTGTGAATCTGTAGTCCGCTATGGGGTTGAGGAAACAATTTGCGAAAAACCACTGATTCATCGAGCAAAACAAAAGTACGTTATTGGACGCCCAGAAAGTATCTTTTATGAATGGGTTTGGTGAATTAAATTACTGTTTTCTTGAAGAAAATTTTGTCTATTTTATTGTGGCATAACTAGAATTTAATTATCTTCAACGCTTTTTGAGCAATCATTCCTTATTCAATAAAAATTATGTCTACCTTAAAAAAAAAAACAGAAAATTGGACATAGCTCTTTTTCCAATCGGAATCGGACCATACTTTAAATTAACTTTTTGGTCGGAAATAAAGGGGTGCAGCGAAAAATTTTCCCCACGAGCCGTGGGATGAGAAAATTCCTGCACCGCACAGTGGGGTACAGGACTCATATTCCTGGCCAAAAATATTTCTGATGCTTAATCCATTTTGTTTGATCATATACTCTGAAAAATGGGTAATATATGATTTCAGTAATGGGTTTTAAGCCAATAATAGGATTTTTTGTTTTAAATAATTTATTAATGTTAGGTATGATACATATATTTTTAAACATGTACTATAAATGTTAACAGATGACACACACACCTACACAAACGCACACACACCTGCTCATACACCACTTCCTTGAAATAACTCAGAAAGTAATGTCAATTTTGAATAAGGATATGTACTTGTAAATAATCTAAGGGGTTAGTTCCGCCAGTAAATATACCGTTGTCATACCTGTTGGTGGAGTCCGTGGTCACTGGCATTAATACTCTGACATTGCAAACAAAATTCAGTACTAACTTAACAGTGGCTTGATTATGAAGTACTTACGTCGAAAGCGCTCGCCCACAGTACTCGCACAGATGCCAGTGACGACGGTCTTCGCCAACAGGTATGACAAGGATACTTGTATTTATTTGCACTGGATGGGAGCTAGTGCACGGGATAGTTATATCCTTCAATATATCACTAGTTTGAGCACGGGATAGTTATATCCTTCAATATATCACTAGATTTAGCACGGGATAGTTATATCACTAGATTTAGCACGGGATAGTTATATCCTTCAATATATCACTAGCTTGAGCACGGGATAGTTATATCCTTTAATATATCACTAGCTTGAGCACGGGATAGTTATGTCCTTCAATATATCACTAGCTTGAGCGCGGGATAGTTATATCCTTCAATATATCACTAGCTTGAGCACGGGATAGTTATATCCTTTAATATATCACTAGCTTGAGCACGGGATAGTTATGTCCTTCAATATATCACTAGCTTGAGCGCGGGATAGTTATATCCTTCAATATATCACTAGCTTGAGCACGGGATAGTTATATCCTTGAATATATCACGAGCTTGAGCACGGGATAGTTATATCCTTCAATATATCACTAGCTTGAGGATTACCTTCAGAATTGCATTTGTGTAGCATACGCAATTCCACTGCCGTCTGTAGGAGTATGTATCTTTTCTCTCTTATTGTCTTCGACTCTGCTCTCTGGATTCATCGAATCTATAGAATGGTCGCCCATGTCTCATTTTTGCTCTTGGTAACAATAATGTACCCTGAAGCCTTGTTTTTTTTTTTGTGAGGCTATTAGCACACCCAGTTGTTCTTTATAATTAAGATTATTTTCTTTGACGCATCATGTCAAATACATTTTGTCTAGTCATTATTTTGACTCCGGAAAACATACTGACTAGACAAAAACATATTAAATGAATTCGTGAAATTTGACATTAACTGGCATGTACACACACATCCCCGCGAATCCGCGATTTCTGATTATATGTTCTTACAACTGAATACTTCCTTTAAATATTCATATAAAAACAACAGGTTGGAAATGCTTCGAAGTATAACAAAAACCTTCGAGTTATGTCAAATTTGACGTTAAAAAGACCAATAGATTTTATATTTTCTCTTGTGGTCAAACTAATTAACAAATGGCCTAATTATTGCTAAAAAGGATTAATTGTACTCTCGTTTACCTGCTTCAGAGTGATCCATAACCAAAATTGCAATAAAAATTCCAAACTCGAGAGAAATTAATTTTTTACAGAGATAAATATACGAAGAACAGTTAAGAAGTCAGTGTCCTATTATGAGCTGTAGATTTTGTTGTGGAACACCAGGGTTACAAGTAATGCCAGGACAGAGATTAGCCTTACATGTTGTGCACAAACTATTCAATTAATTTTAGCACTAATTTGTTTTCGCCTCGGATAACTTTTACAAAATGGACTTATGCCCAGCATTTCAGGGCAAATACCTCACTGTGCGCCGGTGGGGATCGAACCCACCATCTCCTGCTTATTAATCTAAGGTGCTAGCCACTAGACCACGGGAGACCCCAATTAGTAATAATGTTCTGAAGTAAGATGTTTCTTTCTTCAAAAGAAAAGCCACCACCCCATAGTGGGAATCGAACCACATTTACGTCATTCCCTCGGAAAGAGATCTAATTCTACGGAAAGTAAGCCTTCAAGACAACTTCAATTGCTACATTTTTTGTAGAAGTTCTTGAAGTCCCCATTTCGGACTACACAAACAGCGTCCTGTAAGAGCTACTTACCATGGATCATTGTTGAAATGTATACAAGCATTAATGCAAGCTGTCGATTTGCCGAATAAATGCCAGTCCATGCAACCATTAAATCAAAAACTCTTTCCTGCAGTCTGAACTGCAAAGTTTTCTCACTCGAATGCACATCTACAATCCGCTATCAGTCGATTGTATGACGTGCAATCTTTCTCTGGTAATCATTACTCGTGAAATATGTGACGAAATATGAAGTTTCTCAGTAGTGTCGAAGTCTATCCTGAAGTCCTCACAGACTGTAGACTCAGACAAAATCATATCCTCCCACACAACATGAACCAACTATTTACAGATGACAGTCACTACATAGGACAACTATTGGAATATCTTAAAAGAGAAAACATTTATGACTTAATCTCCACCCCATTTATGTAATTACTCTATTCATTTTTTTTTTTTTAATTTATTTATTTTGATTCTCTATTATTTATTTTTTTAGTTACTATTATTATTATCCCTCCCCCACGCATAAAATAAATATAAATACAACTGTTTGAGCGACTGCTGAAAATGTGAAGTTAAATTTTACAAATGTCAGGAAACATGTCTACTATGTATATTTGTATTAACAAATATAAAATTATAAATAAACATGTTATTTATTATGTTAAAGCTGTTAGTCGCCATAGTTTTGAGCTAACTAAAATAAATATATAAATTATATATATATATATATATATATATATATATATATATATACAGTAGACTCTCCCTTATCCGGCGTTCTCTTATCCGTCGCTCTCTCTAATCCGTCGGTCTCTGAGAGGAATGAGTGACGGATCTCGGAACTCGTCGGAGCTAGACCGGCTCGAGGGTTCCTAGAAAACCAAAGATTTGTTTCGTGATATTTCATTGACTGGAAGTCTGGAATAAATGTTTAGGTAGTATTAAAAAAGGAAAAATATCAATTCATATTTGTGGCAAGTGCCTATAAAATTCATACCTTTTGCGCAAAGTAATCGTTACAATTTGTTAGTGCGCATTACTAGTGCTCCGTTAGGGTAAGCCAATACGGGTCGGAAGAATCACCGGCCGGGAGCTACCCGGCGCCGGATGGTATCAAAAGTACATTGGAAAGCACACACAGGCAGGAGTAACCACCGGCCGGGAGCTACCCGGCGCCGGATGGTAGCAAAAGTACATGGGAAAGCACACACGGGCAGGCGAAACCACCGGCGGGCAGCTACTCGGCGGCGCACAGTGGGGCCAAACGACATTTCATGTTTCAAAAACTTCTTATCCATGCTTTATTTCTTATCCGATTTTAAGTGCATGTTTTGTAAATAATAGCTAATACAACATATAACAACTTCGTCTGGCCAGATTTTTGTTTTTTGTTTGCCTTGTTTATTAAATTACGTGTAAATAATCCACGAACTAAATAAATTTGAACACAAAATAATATTTTATTATTCATCGAACTTTATATTAGCACTGATATCGTTGAAATTAAACATTCAAATTCTGATTAGATTTGGAAAAAATCAAAATATATTTTCAAATCATTCAAAAATCATGTTAATCTCATTTTTGAATTAAGATAAATTGACGTTCATGTAAGTTTGTTCTAGACGTTTGTGTAAGTATTTGTATGTCTATGGTTTATAAGAATTGTGTCAATGTGAGGACTGTTATCTGTCAAAAATTCATGTACATCAGTTGGTAGGTTTGTACCGTCTCGTTGCTTGCATTCCGTTAGTATGTGTTTAATAGTGAGGTCTGTGTTGCAAATGGCACACGTTGGTCTATCCTGTTTCGCCATTAAGTATCGGTGTGTCAGCAGCGAGTGTCCGATGCGGAGTCTTGTGACCACTACTTCTTCACGCATCGTGGCTCGATTGCTGGATGGCACAGACAGTTTCTTTTATTTGTCTCAATTTGTTATCTTGTGTCTTGGTCCAGGATGTTTGCCACTTATTTTTTATGTCTGATTTTATGTTCGTCCTGTACAGTCAGTTCTTCTCTGTCTACTGTACATCTTGTCGTTGCTTGTTTTGCATGTAAGTCGGCTTCTGCGTTTCCTGGTATGTCCATGTGTCCAGGTACCCACAGTAGAATTAAAGTAAATTTACGTTTTGAAGATGTCCATATTCATGGCATAATATTGTACCCTTTAGAAGGACGGTGAAACCCCGCTAAACCAGTTTTCGACAAAATCAATATCGAACTCCTCCGAGATGACCATGTTCCTGAGAAGTTGTCTGGTATTTATGAATGATTCTTCAGAATTATAAAACCCCACGAATCAACTAGTGAATCAACCTAAGTGAACGGATCCCATATAAACCGTTGGCCTTCACTTTTACATCGAGTATTCGATATGGGATCATACCGTAACATCCAATCAGCTACTAACCTTTACACTAATATGACGTCTTGTACATTGCTTACTAACAGCTACAGTATGTAATTATCTAAGACGTCAGAAAGTACCAATACCCAATTTAAGTTTTTTTTTTTTTTTTTTTTTTTTTTTTCAATCAATTGTACAAGAAAATCAAATATACTACAATCAACAGAAATAATTAATGTTAATATTAGAATTAGATTAAGAAGGTTAGTCCATTTTCAGGAGTGAACAAACTTTTTTCCAGTCAACTCATCTATGTTGAATATTTCATTATTTATTATAGTTAGCAATGTCCACTATGTGATAATGTGATTTTTTTTTTCTTTTTTTTTTTTTTTTTTTTTTCTTTTTTTGGTCAATTGTTCTAAATAATATACCTAATATTATACATCATGATAAATACGTACGTGTACACACTCACACACACACACATATATATATATATATATTAGATATTCTAGTAGATGACCCAAAATATCTAAATTCTTTTTGATGTTACGAGGCGTGGGGTCGCTAAAGAGTCATCTTGTCTTCATACTACTTTATTTAATAGGCCCGACATGTTTCGTACATATTTTTTCGCACCTCTTCAGGGGCACTTCTTGCTAGGAAGTCATCTCATTAACATGTACTCCCTCTGGAGTCTGGCTTAATACTGGTGTCTACTTATGCCAGACTCCAGAGGGAGTACATGGTAACGAGAGGACTTCCTAGCAAGAAGTGCCCCTGAAGAGGTGCGAAAAAAATATGCACGAAACATGTCGGGTCTATAAAAATAATGTAGTATTAGGACAAGATGTAGTGGTAGAGATGAATGTAGTAGTAGAGATGAGGTGTATCAGGGTATCTGAAGGTATGTCCGCAAACGGACATTTCCCTTTAGGGAATATTATTCCCTTTAGGGAATATTATTCCCTTCAGGGAATATTATTCCCTTCAGGGAATATTCACACCTAAAGATTTTCATTATTATGAATTACTTAGGTTTATTAAGTAAATAAAGGGGTCTTCCGTGGTCTAGTGGCTAGCGCGCTGGATTCATAAGCGGGAGATGGTGGGTTCGATCCACACCGGCGCTCAGTGTAACGTCCGATGGACAAAAATCTAAATTTTTTTTTCTTATATTTAATTTTAGCAAACCATAGCAAAAAAACTTCAACTGAACACATCCCAAGTTTTTTAGAACTTAAAGTTTACCTCAAGTATAATGTACTGAGGGCAATTTAGTTTGCCGAAATTTGCCGATTCCAAAGATTTTTATTTTTAGATCCATCATCCTTTTAGCACTTTCCTCCGAAGGAAAGTAGCTATTGAGGTTGCACTCATGACGGAATTTTTGAAAAATTTCTTCGAATCTTTATCGATCCTACCTAGTAGACACCAAAAATGACCCCCGTTAAAATTTATATATATATATATATATATATATATATATATATATATATATATATATATGCATATATAGTGACATATATGTCTATATATATAGACATATGTATGTGTCCGTTAACACGATACAGGCCAGGGTTTTTGTTTTTTCGCCACGAAACTTGGAATTTAGTATTCTTCTATCAAACGATTGAACGAGTTCGTTAACCAACCAAATCGGTCCATGTGGAGGGGGGTTTACTCCGGAGCCAAAGTAGTTATTTGCCAATGACAGCCATAATATTTGTTGTATTTTAACGAAACTCGATATTCGTTGTAGTCAACTGAAGAAAAAAATTTGGTAATACAAATAAACTAAATCGGTTGACTTAGTTTTATTTTTTTTTTTTCACTTGATTTCATTTTTGATGTATGAGCATACTTAAAAATTATGTATGAGCATTGTATGGATATGATATATAGGCATACATTATAACCCAAATGTATGCGCGAATATTTGCACACATCAGTGAAAAGTCACGCAAATTATTATCAAATTGTTCTGGTTGTTCTTGTCTTCGTTTTGTTCTATGTTTTGTTTTTGTTTTTGTTTTTTTTTCTCTTTTTTTTTCTTGACTAGACAGAGATTTTTCTGATCATGAGCTCATCGCTAAAGTTGCGTAGCTCATAATGAATAAATAAATAAATATTTTAAGCAAATTATTCAGGAATGCACTCGACACTACCCAATTCTGAGGAAAGTGCTTAGTTATGCAGCTCCTGCGTGACAGACTTTTTTCTTCCAAATTTGAAAAAAAAATGTGGATAAATCCAAGAAGACGGTATTAAGAAGACGGCAAATGATTCAATTTAATCTGCAGGATGCTCCTAAAGAAATATTAAGCAAAACTAAAAAAAAACTGCAAGTTTAGTCCTATATTATATGTAAAAAATGTGGGAACGTGTTCACCGCAGAGAAAAAAACTCCTATATAAATACTGGTTGAAACAATATATCAACTTAGAAGAAATTGTTATTGATTTTTATCAAGGAAAAAGATATTCACGCCCTGATGGCCCTTCCGGCTTCCTTAGAGGCTGACATAAAAAAGAGTTTACAGCGTGTTGTGAGAGATCGAAAAAGCGCCGGGTTCTTCTGATATCTGGCCAGAGCTTTTTTTATGGAGACAAAATATAAAAAGGCAAAGCAAAATCAGTCCAGACATTAATGAATGTATAATAGAGGATGAAATTAATAATCAAATAGATATTGGATTCGATATAAGTTTACATTCTCAAGAATCCAAAAACGATTCAGACTCGGAATTAAGAAATTATTTAATAATTACATAGAAAATGGTAAAATATTATTATTCTATGACAATAAGTATAATTTACTACTATACTATTACTACATTATATGTTACCGTTATAAAATATTTCATAATATTGTTATAATAATATTATTAACTGCTATATTATTTCTATTAATATTACAAATATTACAATTAATATTATTATAGCCGTATAGTATGCATTATTATGCTATTGTTACCATGTTTTGAGGTGATTTCAATTAATAAAAATGTTTATTTGAAAATAACTAGTGGTTAATGATTTTTGTCCATAATCCTCACTACTTCGTTACACTGTGCGGCGGCAGGAATTTTCTCATCTCAGGGCTCGCTGAGAAAATTCCTGGCTGTACCCTGGATGTCGGCGCTAATGGCCAAGAATTATGTCAATGCGCCGTAAAAAAAATAAAAATAAATAAAAAATAATTAAGTAAATAAAATTCTGCTCAAACTTTTAGTACACTCTCAGATTGATTATCATCAAAATATTGTCCCCCCCCTGTGTTGGGGGTTGGTCGCACCCCTTTCTTTATTTAGTAAAGGGACAGGCATACCACGTGCTGGGTATTATAGCAAATGAAGCAGTTTCTTTATTTCATTGAAACTTCGTATATTCGAAAATCACCTGGCTTATTCACGGCGGGCAGCATTAGCATTGCCATTGCAAAAACCCTACACAAACACTGTATCAGTATATTCACTTATTAGAATAAATTAAAGGCATAACGATGAGTACCCTACAAAAGCTTGTTAAAAACTGATAAATGTTATTGGCAGTTCCCAGTACTTATTCCATAGTTTTTTTTTTTTTTTTTTTTTTTTTTTTTTTTTTTTTTTTTTTTTTTTTTTTTTTACGGCGCATTGACATAAATCAATTCCATAGTAGTATTTACGTTGCCAATAGTTTTTATATTAGCGGACATGTCTTCACTTCGCACACCATTTAATATGAATCTTAATGTTTTATTAATAAAGCAGTTATAGCAATGAAAATCGCTAGGTGCGAATATCTCCTAAAGAAACCGCTTTCGAACATATCTTCAGAGGTAATTCTTTTTTTTGGTTTTGAAGTCTTTAGTTCATATTTTCACTTTGGCCAGTTAACCCTGATACACCCTGCATATATGAAGACGGCGGTACGCTGAAACATATTTCAAAAGGAGATGTCCCTCTTTAGTTTCCAAAGCAAGATTAGGGGCATTTTATGTGTGTGTGTGTGTGTGTGTGTGTGTGTGTGTGTGCGTGGTAGAGTGATTGTATTTATTATTTATATTTTTACATTAATCTTTTAGCCTTTATTATGAATAGAGTTAATTATATGGACCTAAACTTGGTTAAATATAAAAAATATACATATATTTTTAAATTACTTAAAAAAAGTGCAATGTTATTTTTAATGTTTTATATTATCCCTGCTTTGAATAAATTGTTGTATCGTATATGTGATTTATGTGTCACAGGGCATTGAAAAAAGTTTCCGAAAACTTTATGCTTAAAATAAAATATCTGTGGACATTTTGAATCATTGTTTTTATCTCTATGAACATCCATTTCCACAATCCCTCTATATATATATATATATATATATGTATATATATATATATATATATGTGTGTGTGTGTGTGTGTGTGTGTGTGTGCGTGTGCTCGTCTTCCATCCCCTAGGCATTTATTGCTGAAGAAAGCTGCCAACGCAATTTTCACGTTGTCAGTTAATAAAGGAAAAAAAATTAGACGTTATTCTGAGACTCTAATGTTTTGCAGAGACCCGATGACCAAGTACTATCATCAGAATAATAATCACATACTCGGTTAATATGTCAAGAATCAGAATCCAAGTGTCGTCGATGATGAATCTATGAAGTGAACTTTACTATTTATACACTTCCGTGTCCTGGTTTATTCTGAGACTCTAATGTTTCGCAGAGACCCGATGACCAAGTACTATCATCAGAATAATAATCACATACTCGGTTAATATGTCAAGAATCAGAATCCAAGTGTCGTCGATGATGAATCTATGAAGTAAACTTTACTATTTATACACTTCCGCTGCATGTAAAGTGGAAAATAACACAAAAAAAAACTTGATAGCTATTTCAGAGGTGGTTAAATTATTTCATTAAGCAATTTCACGAAATAATTTAACCACCTCTGAAATAGCTATCAAGTTTTTTTTTTGTGTGTGTTATTTTCCACTTTACATGCAAAAATGGTAAATCGCTTCATTTATTAATATTTCTATTAGGTATATTGGCAGCCTTGGATTCTTTGGAATAGTATGGAATAAATGAATAATTCTACAATTTATTGGAAAAAATTAATGTCCGTTTATTTTTTACTTTGTAAATGATTTTTTATAATCAAAATAATTTCTCTTTAGGGGTAAATCACTCAATTTATCCTTCGTGTTTCTCGCAACGTAATATTAGTTATAATTTTTAATGATTTATGATGTTATGAAAACATTATGACAAATCCATCTTCGAAAAAAAAAATACAAGAATGTTCTCCCTGTCGAATAGGCACTCGGCAGTGACTTGTAAATCATTGACAGGTAAATGTACTCAGAAAATCACAGTTCTCGAGTCACGATCTCATTTATAAATCACTATCAAGGTTCCTGATAAGCCGAGATAAACGCCATCTTCAATCTAATGGTTATCAAATTTTGAAATTCCACTTCCGATGATTCACTGAATTTTTGTATCATCATGAAGTGGGGGTGAAGGTGAAGTTAGACAACCTGCAGAATCCGTTCTCTGTAAATTGCATTTTAGAGCATATTCGAGTTCATTTGCTTGCAGGTACTCGGTTTATAGGTTTCTTAACGTAAAAAAAAAATTACTAAAATCCCTACAAAAAGGTTCTAAAGTAATTTTTGATGGGGCGATGACAATCGGAGATCTAAGGGCTTGATAATTCGCAATTGTTAGTTTTGATTTTTTAAACGGTTTTTAACTTAAACAAGGTAAAGAAATATATTAAAGAAATATATATTTGTCAAAATATAATATATATTTGTAAAAAATATATATTTATAAGTACCAGTGGTATTTATAGTGTATAAGTACCACTCACTCACCCACTGAGTCACAGACCTATCATCACCCAGCCCAAAACACTCGACAGAAAAATTTGAAATTTCTGTGCTATGGAATACAAAAAGTTTAAAACAACTTAAAAATAATATTTTTTATGAACTAAGTGATCTTATTTTATTTAATTTTAAGGGTTTTAAGACACATTTTTACCATCAAATCAAAATTTCGAAGGGGGCTGCAGATCCCTCAGCCCCCCCTTACGTTCGCCCTTGCTGGTAACCTATAGATAACGGGTTATCTCTAGGTTATCTGTTTGTTGACACTGGTCCGGAGCGCCCTAGTGTCAAGAAACATTATACTTTGGTTACTTAACAATTGATGTATAAAATACAGTATGACGGAAACCGTGCTGTAATATACTGTAAACAATTGTTTAGGATCGTTAATTTGGATGATGAATTATTTAACGCAATAAACTAACTACTTATATGCCAAGACGAAGCACTAGTGTTCAGCTAGTGTATTATTGTAAAGAGAAGCTGTTTTAATAACTTGAGGAGTTTATAGTTTGCTCGAGTAGAGTTTTGCTGAGCCAATTTTATGTTGCTAAGGATTCAAAAATCATCGAACATTGACTGCAAAATTGGGCATTCTTCTATAAGATGTATGATTGTAAGTGTAACTTGACATGTTTCGTATTGTACTTCAGGGTCATTTGTAATTAAGTAAATTTGGATGAGTTATATGTGTCCTAAACGTATCCTGGTTGTGACCAATTTTACTCATGTCGCATTTAACTTTAATTTTTAAAGTCCGACTCTCAGGAACTGCATCATCTTAGCACGGCTCCTGTTCATATCCCTATTGTCATTTGAAAAGCTAGAATAGTAACAGATAATATTTTCCTCGGCCTTTGTTCAAAGGGTTTTATGGCCTTACCTGGTCGGGTCCGCAAGACCCTAGAAACCTCTTCTACCGATACTTCATTTCATACGTTTCAATGAATTGGAAAATAACAAAATTTTTCACATAATCCTGCGTTCTTTTACAATAGTAATAATTCTACAAATAAAATCGATTAAAAAATAAAATAAAAAAAACCAACAGCATGAATCTCATGCTCATAGAATCTCTTTCTCTTGGCAAGCTATATTTCTAACAATGAATTGTTTTTCTTATGTTACCTAATCTGTTTTCGCTTTTTAATTTTTAAGATGGCGTTTCGCCCCAAACGCCATCTTCCAGGGGATGGATTTCGCTGGTTAACGAACTTGACCTTTCAAATTGGACGACGGATTTTTGTACCAAATTTCATTAAAATCGGATCATTAGGGACGCCGGAAATCCGCGAACAGACAAATATATATATATATATATATATATATATATATACACATAAATACATATATATATATATATATATATATATATATATATATATATATATATTCATAAATATATACATAAATATATATATATATATATATATATATATATATATATATATATATATATATATATGAAACGCGAAATTTTCTAGTCGGCACTTCCGGAAGCGGGGTTCCTCCCTATGAAGGAGGGAGGAACCGCGTTAAAACTTCGAATGAAAATAAATATAATTATTCACAAAAACTTATAATTAATGCTATTTAGTACACTTAATTTTAAGAAATACATTTATTCCCTGATTATATCAAACGTGGTCGAAGATAATAAAGCAGAACTGTGAAGAAACCGAAGAAAGAATAGATTGAAAAGCTCCGATAGCCTTGATGAGGTCAGAGAAGCAAAGCTCGGATGAGGAAATGCCGGGGACGGGACAAAAACTCGATAGAGAGCAGTTGATATCGATACCTCGAGGGAAGTATAGATCTAGATAAGGAAATACCCTTACAATCGATTCAATTACTGTCTAGCTAAACATACCAATCGAAAAACAAACATTCGCTGTTATTTACAAATATCATTCGAGCGGACATCTTGGTTTTTAAGACATTCCCGAGGAAAGAAGCTCTTGAGGTTGCACTCATGATAGAATTTTAGAAACCTTTTTCTTCAAATCTTCAGTGATCATAACCTAGCATATACCTAAAATGATCCTAGTTAAAATTGAACGAGTTCGTTATCCACCAAAATCGGTCAACGGAGAGGGGAGATTTTCTTCGGACAAAACGTAGACTGGAAATGGTGAGTAATTGTAAGATTCATTACTCGACACTTATCACCAAATTTCAGATTTCACGATGAACAGTGAAATTGTTTTAACGTTTGAAGGGAAAAAAACATAAAATAGTAAAGTAATATTTATTATAATTGGCCTTTATTTTTTGGGTGTGTCTTTGAAGAGTTATCTGGTCAAAAAGAGCAAAAAGTGTGAGGCAAAAGTGTTTTTTCACTAAATTACAGACTTTCAAGAGCAGATATCACGATAACTAAAGATATTTTGAAAAACTTGATTGAATAGAAATTGTAGTAAATTTAATCAGCGTTCATTTGTTATAGATTAATCATGGCTCCAGGGCGCAGGATTTCCGAGATATAGAAAAATAGGGCCGGAGAAATAGGGGGGGGGGAATAGTGTTTCCGAAAAATAGGGCCTTCTGAACCCACTCCCCCGGTTCAAAGGCTTTGGGTGGAGGCTTTTGATATTTTGACCACCTAACTGGCCCAAAAAGTGTTAAGAAGTCAAAAATTTCAAACTTTTCCATCTATAACTGTTCGTTGCCTGGACTGGCAGGTCTTTCGAATAGAATGACTCATACATCAATGGTCAGAATGAATAACTTGGCAAGGGGGAAATGGATAGTGTAAAGAAGTCAATATGTGAATTTATTTGCACCGTGTAAAATAGCTTGTTTTTTGTATATCAAGGAATGAAAAATTGGTTAAAATTGAAGTTGCGTCCGTCCTAGAGGCGTGACTGAATAAGGCGGTTTTTATGTATTTATTCTTAATGTTATTTTTGTATGTATTGAGTCTGTTTGTTCTCTGTACTATGTCGATGCTATTACATTTTAGCAAGGTACCCGGAATCCGGAAGACGACATCGGATATAATTATTTGGGCAACGGGGTATTTTAAAGTTGTGTATTAGTTAAACAGGTCATTGTTTGTAGGATATCCCAGGTCATTGTTTGTAGGATATCCCAGGTCATTGTTTGTAGAATATCCCAGGTCATTGATTGTAGGATATCCCAGGTCATTGTTTGTAGAATATCCCAGGTCATTGTTTGTAGAATATCCCAGGTCATTGTTTGTAGGATATCCCAGGTCATTGTTTGTAGGATATCCCAGGTCATTGTTTGTAGAATATCCCAGGTCATTGTTTGTAGGATATCCCAGGTCATTGTTTGTAGAATATCCCAGGTCATTGTTTGTAGAATATCCCAGGTCATTGTTTGTAGAATATCCCAGGTCATTGTTTGTAGGATATCCCAGGTCATTGTTTGTAGGATATCCCAGGTCATTGTTTGTAGGATATCCCAGGTTCAGGTTGGAAACTGTCTATCGTGGGGGGTATTTGGATTATTTTTTTCAAAGAGATTTGAGATATATTGGGGGACTATAATATCCTAAGTCGTGAGAAGTGGTTTGCGATTTTTATAAGAATTAATGAGGTGGTAGCAGAGTAAGGCGTTATTCAATATTCTTCATATTTAATAATCATTCAAATTAATTTTTATTGAATAAGAATTTATTCCTTGATTAAATTATTCATCCACCGATAATTTATTTTTTTTATTCTATGGATAATAGGGTTAGGTTGTTATAAAATAATGTTTTATTCGATAAGAATTTATTCAATTATTCATTCATCGTGAATAATCCATTATCTTTAATTTTTCATTCTTTAAGAATTTTATGCCACTCAAAGTTCATCGCTGGGTCATTTCCGTGTTAATCTGGATCTCTTCCGGTTAACTTTAAGCGTATTTCCATTATGACATAATTACTTCACTACACCCATCCCTGTGCACCTTATTGATGGACATCAATCACTTCCGGACAGTGCAATTTATTTTTGCACAACTCATTATTTATTCGATTACAATTTTCATTCAAATAAATGATTTTTATTCAATAATGAATAAAAATAAAAAGCGTTCCGTTAGCCATTGAATGCCCAAATTTAGTTTTATTAAGATACTACAAGACCTAACACGGACAATATTTACCTTCGCAATGTCAATAATGCCCCAGCAACCTTTTAGATCGCACAGCTAATGACCTTTTGCTCAACACTCGGAGCAAGATCTTCAACTAATCTAAAATGAGATCTCCTACCTCTGCTTCCATTTGTCATCCACGATATGAACTACTGTGGTAATATTGGAGCTTAGATATTTCGATGAGGGGACGGGGTTAGCTCAGTGGCAGAGCACTGGACTCATATGCTGGAGGACCTGAGTTCAAATCCCGAGCAAGCACTCAAGATTTTTTCTTCTAGTGTCTTCGTTCATGCAGTACCTTCGTACAGGTTAGTAATGCACGTAAATTGTTGTACGTCATTTTGATGTTATGTTAGTAATATGAGCATTAAGTCTACGTCACTCTGATGTATAAGTAGTAATAAAGACTTATTATGAATTGCATCAATTTGGCACACAGTATCAAGCACCTAAATAATTACACCATTAATTAATTAATTCTGCAAATAATTGCAAATTATACATTCTTTATGCTGTAATTATTTTAAAAATCGGGGGAGAGGTTAGTTCAGTGGTAGAGCACTGGACTAATGAGTTGGAGGACCTGAGTTCAAATCCCGAGCAAGCATTAAAGATTTTTTCTTCTAGTGTCTTCGTTCATGGGTTGAATTCGGCCTCCCTGACCGTCCCTAGGCCAACCCAGCCTTTAATTAATTTATTAATGGGTACCTTGGTGCTAATGACTCTAACAGTTGAAGCAGCAAGGGGGAAAGCAGGAGGCCGGAGCATAGTACTTACCACACTATCTCCCTAGTGTGCCGTATGGTCACGAATCAGATACCTCTACAGTATCTGCCCCTGAGGGCCCACGTGGCCTGTTACGGGACTGATTTTTTTTTTTTTTTTTTTTTTTTTTTTTTTTTTTTTTTTTTTTTTTTTTTTTATAGATATTTCGATGCAATATCAAAATAATTTCTCAACCTATTTTCAGAAGGATCACAATTGAAGGCGGCCGGGAAAATACAATGCCAAGCAACATTTTTAACAAAACTTAACTGTTGTTGCTATATGTTGGATATTATGTGGGACTATCAGCGTATGATGCAAATGCTACTAAAATATGACTACAAGCTCTGTATGCTACTTAATCCCTTTGCCCCTAACCATTTCAGCTGATAGTCCGACATAATATGTAACATATAACAAGGGGCCCTTACACAAAGAGCAAAGCAATATATATATATATATATATATATATATATATATATATATATATATATATATATATATATAGGGTCTACTAGAAAAGGGGTGCCAGTGATTTTGTTATATAACTGTTATTATTATATATAAAATATGTCTATTAAAGAAAATGCATTCTATAAATAACCTCAAAACATATTTAATAAGGTCAACTAATAAAAACAAGTAAAATCTATGTAGGAAAATTGACGATGTTCTCCATAATCTTCTCCAACAATCACTCCTTCTCCTACCTCCTCCTCCATATAAACCCACATAGATATGAATCCAGCATGCTCCTCCTAGTCCTGTATTCTATCTCCAACAATCACTCCTTCACCTACCTCCTCCTCCATATAAATCCGCATAGATATAAATCCAGCATGCTCCTCCTAGTCCTGTATTCTATCTCCAACAATCACTCCTTCTCCTACCTCCTCCTCCATATAAATCCGCATAGATATGAATCCAGCATGCTCCTCCTAGTCCTGTATTCTATCTCCAACAATCACTCCTTCTCCTACCTCCTCCTCCATATAAATCCGCATAGATATGAATCCAGCATGCTCCTCCTAGTCCTATATTCTATCTCCAACAATCACTCCTTCTCCTACCTCCTCCTCCATATAAATCCCCATAGATATGAATCCAGCATGCTCCTCCTAGTCCTGTATTCTATCTCCAACAATCACTCCTTCTCCTACCTCCTCCTCCACATAAATCCACATAGATATGAATCCAGCATGCTCCTCCTAGTCCTGTATTCTATCTCCAACAATCACTCCTTCTCCTACCTCCTCCTCCATATAAATCCACATAGATATGAATCCAGCATGCTCCTCCTAGTCCTGTATTCTATCTGCTACAATTTCTCCTTCTCCTACCTCCTCCTCTATATAAATCCGCATAGATATGAATCCAGCATACTCCTCCTAGTCCTGTATTCTATCTCCAACAATCACTCCTTCTCCTACCTCCTCCTCTATATAAATCCGCATAGATATGAATCCAGCATGCTCCTCCTAGTCCTATATTCTATCTCCAACAATCACTCCTTCTCCTACCTCCTCCTCCATATAAATCCCCATAGATATGAATCCAGCATGCTCCTCCTAGTCCTGTATTCTATCTCCAACAATCACTCCTTCTCCTACCTCCTCCTCCATATAAATCCACATAGATATGAATCCAGCATGCTCCTCCTAGTCCTGTATTCTATCTCCAACAATCACTCCTTCTCCTACCTCCTCCTCCATATAAATCCACATAGATATGAATCCAGCATGCTCCTCCTAGTCCTGTATTCTATCTGCTACAATTTCTCCTTCTCCTACCTCCTCCTCTATATAAATCCGCATAGATATGAATCCAGCATGCTCCTCCTAGTCCTGTATTCTATCTCCAACAATCACTCCTTCTCCTACCTCCTCCTCCATATAAATCCCCATAGATATGAATCCAGCATGCTCCTCCTAGTCCTGTATTCTATCTCCAACAATCACTCCTTCTCCTACCTCCTCCTCCATATAAATCCACATAGATATGAATCCAGCATGCTCCTCCTAGTCCTGCATTCTTAACGCCGAGACACTCCCCTCCAATCTTCATAGGTTTCGATAACAAGTCACTTGCAAATGTTTCTCATAATTTATGCTTCCACCCAAATATTGATTCTCTACCTACCTACGCCGATTTCCGTACGGCAAAACTTTCATGTAGGTACCCAGGAATATATCAATAAAATTTCCCTCCTTAAAGGTAGATGACTGTTCTCAAGCCACGTTCCGTGTAACAAACCAACACTTGTTTTGCATTCCCTCTTGGGTAAAACTGAAGGAGTGCGACCTCAGCACCGACTATTTTTATAATTTTCCACTATGGCGTATTTCGTTGTACTAAACACGAATCCGTTAAAAAAAAAGTTGCTCTCAACTAGGAAAGAAGTTCGAAGACAGGTATAGTTGGGATTCGGCTAGGAGAAAAACGTCAGACTTTCAAAAAGAAATCTGTATTTGGACGTTTCGACTGCACAATGGCAGCCTTCTTCAGCACTAGAGAATGCCTAGGGGGGAGGGAGGAAGACCTCGAGGACAGCTTAGGTAACCATGGTTGGAAGTATGAGGTTCCTCCTCATATGGATTCTATCCATAACAGCGAGTTGGATTGACTAAAGTTTTGATATCTTGTTGAGCGAACGTAGCGAGTGGAAACGCGTCCAAAAGTCTTCCTAGACATTCTTCTTAATATGGATGTTTATTAATACACTGTTTACACCAACATTTATAACCTCTATTACAGCAAGTTTTAGTGCTTAATAACTTCTTTCCTAGTTGTTTATTAATACACTGTTTACACCAACATTTATAACGTCTATTACAGCGAATTTTAGTGCCTAATAACTTCTTTCCTACTTGAGATCATATTTTTTTTTTTTTTTTTTTTTTTTTTAACGGATTCGTGGTTAGTGCATCAAAATACGTTATAGTGCAAAATTAGAAAAAAAAATCTATGCTGAGGACGCTAAACTTCAGTTTTACCTCCTCTTGTAACAATACCGCTTGTTTTTTTCGAGCAGTAACTTCATGGGATGCCCTTTGCAGCAAACCTTTTGCCCTGAAGAATCCTAAGGCCCTGACCCGTTTGAGTCAAGATCACAAATGTAGCTAAAACAAAACTAGGAAATTTGGTGAGGTTACTCACTCACTCACTGAACTATCATTGCCCTTAGAACGTAAACACCCGCTAAGAAAGGATTTTTTGATATTCGAATTTTTAAGTATTTTTAGAGGGGTTTGATTTTAGCACTTTCCTCCGAAGGAAAGTAGCTATTGAGGTTGGACTCATGACGGAATTTTTGAAAAATTTCTTCAAATCTTTATCGATCCTACCTAGTAGACACCGAAAATGACCCCAGTTAAAATTTATATATATCTATATATATATATATATATATATATATATATATATATATATATATGTATATATATATATATATATATATATATATATATATATATATGTGTCTGTTAACACGATAGCGGCCAGAGTTTTTGTTTTTTCGTCACGAAACTTGGTATATAGCATTCAATTAGCAAACGATTGAACGAGTTCGTTAACCACCAAAATCGGTCCACCGGAAGGGGGGTATACCCCGAACCCAAAACACTAATTTGACCATTTCAGCCGTAATATTTGTTATATTTTAACGAAACTTGGTATTCGTACTGGTAATATATAGAGAAAACTGAGATATAAAAATAAACTAAATCCGTTCATAAGGAGGGGGGGGTTTACTCCGGTCCGACAATACCAATTCGCCACTACCAGCCGTGATTTTAGGTATATTTCGACGATACTCGGTATTCATAGTGGTAATCTACAGGTAAATATGTGTTGTAAAAATAAACTAAATCGGTTCATTAGGAGGTGGGGTTTACTCCAGACCCACAATACCAATTCGCCACTACCAACCGTGATTTTTGGTATATTTCGACGAAACTCGGTATTCGTAGTGGTAATCTACAGGTAAATATGTGTTGTAAAAATAAACTAAATCGGTTCATTAGGAGGGGGGGGGTTTACTCCGGACCCAAATTACTAATATACTCATACTGGTCGTAATTTCTGCTGTATTGTAACGAAACGCGGTATACGTCGTGGGTAACTGGCGAGAAAGAAGTGTTGTAAAAATGAGCTGAATCGGTCAATCAGAAAGGGTGGTTTACTTTGTAATATATTTCAATAGAAAAGCCAGCCAGACATAGGTTCACAAAGGCGCCGCAAGGAGCGCTAGAGGGACTGTATCCGGTTCCTGCGTTAGATCAAAATACGATAATATGAGGATTTTGTATTTATTACGTAGTGTAATAGGTAACATGTGTAAACATAACTCTGGAAGCAAATTAATAATTTATCAGTTACACATTACAAAATTAAAAGAGAACTATTCATGTTTTTATTTTATTTATGTAGGATATTTTAAGCAAATTGTTCTGGAAAGCAGTCTACACTACCCAAATTCTGAGGAAAGTGCTTAGTTATGCAGCTCCTGCGTGACGTACTTTTTAGTATGGTAATTACTTTAGTTTAGTAATAGAGACCTAAATTTGTGATTTTAGTTTAGTTTTAGTTTTTAGTTAGCTCATTTAGTTTATCAAAGAACATATGTTTTCAAATTACGAGAAAAAGCCACAATTTCTTATTCTTAAGCAAGTTCTATTAGTTTTAATAATTTACTTAATTATCGAAATAACATATGATTTATATTAATTCATGTTATTTTAGTAAAACTAAACTAAACTAAATTTTTAGTTTAGTTTTTAGTCAATTCCCAAAGATTTAGTTTTAGTTTTAGTTTAGTTAAAATTCATTAATTAGTAAAAATTTAGTTTTAGTTTTTTTTAGGTTGCAATTTTTAGTTTAGTTTTAGTTTATTCCTAAAAGTGAATTTAGTTTTAAATTTAGTTTTAGTTTTTAGTTTTGCCCAACATTGCAAGGTGGGTTACTTAGACTCAAATAGTGAAGAATTTCCTTCACAAAAGGAGAAGAAAATATGAATAAGTTTCTTTTTTTTACTCTTAAATGAGACACCACTACAGTATATACATACATATATATATATATATATATATATATATATATATATATATATATAAAATAAAAAAGAAAAATATTTTACTAAAGTTGAATGTACAAAATTTATGTACCTATCTTTATATGTAAATAACATTTTTTCAATGGGAATCACTTTAGGTATCTAGTTGGTAGGAACGGTGCAAATGTAAATAAGTTTTCAGAAATTCTTAAACGAGAGCCCCCTTATTTCCCACGATTCTTTGGAATAGTATGGAATAAAAGAATAATTCTACAATTTATTGGAAAAAATTAATGTCCGTTTATTTTTTACTTTGTAAATGATTTCTTATAATCAAAATAATTTCTCTTTAGGGGTAAATTACTCAATTTATCCTTCGTGTTTCTCGCAACGTAATATTAGTTATAATTTTTAATGATTTATGATGTTATGAAAACATTTTGACAAATCCATCTTCAAAAAAAAAAATACAAGAATGTTCTCCCTGTCGAATAGGCACTCGGCAGTGACTTGTAAATCATTGACAGGTAAATGTACTCAGAAAATCACAGTTCTCGAGTCACGATCTCATTTATAAATCACTATCAAGGTTCCTGATAAGGCGAGATAAACGCCATCTTCAATCTAATGGTTATCAAATTTTGAAATTCCACTTCCGATGATTCACTGAATTTTTGTATCATCATGAAGTGATAAATTTCGCGCAAAGGCCACTAGAGTGAAAAAATTGTTTGATGGCAGAACACTTTAGGAGAAATATTTAGAAATTTTATTTTTAATGTTAAAAATTGAATTAATGAAAATTCCATCACGTAGGAACTGCATAACTAAGCATATTTATCAGAAAGTGGTCAGTGCACGCTGTAATCCTGCATAAAGTTTTTCTAATATTAGAATGCTTTTTTTTGAAGGAGGGCAAACAATTACAAGGTTCAGGTAAATGAAAAAAACGTCTAGTTCCTTCACAACAGTTTATTTTTCACGCTGAGCGCTTTCGGTGGCTCTTGCTACCATCCTCAGAACTATAATGGGTTCAGCTCCAATCATGGGTGAAGCTGAACCCATTCTAGTTCTGAGGATGGTAGCTCTTGCTACCGAAAGCGCTAAGCGTGAAAAATAAACTGTTGTGAAGGAACTAGACATTTTTTCATTTACCTGAAGATCTTCCTTCTCTGCCAGCAACCTCAAAGTTTTTGGAACTACAAGGTTATTATGCCCTCCAAAAGTGTTAATGATGTAACACTTCTGTTCTATTAGCGCGGTTCCTCCCTACCCCATAGGGCGGAAACCAGCTTACGAGGTTGACCTCATGACACGATCCGGAAGTGCCGACACGAACAATTCATAGTTCAGATTCCATCGATCAATAATATAACGGTGGTTCAAATTTGCATTTATGCATATGTGTACACACAAACACATACACACACACACACACACACACACATATATATATATATATATATATATATATATATATATATATATATATATATATATACATATTTGACCCACCGTTTAGATTTTGACAAAATTGGCTACTAAAATCTTTCGTCCATTTGAAAAGGTGAAGTTAGACAACCTGCAGAATCCGTTCTCTGTAGATTGCATTTTAGAGCATACTCGAGTTCATTTGCTTGCAGGTACTCGTTGTATAGGTTTCTTAACGTAAAAAAAAATTACTAAAATCCCTACAAAAAGGTTCTAAAGTAATTTTTGATGGGGCGATGACAATCGGAGATCGTCGAGAGGGATTGATAATTCGCAATTGTTAGTTTTGATTTTTTAACGGTTTATAACTTAAACAAGGTAAAGAAATATATATTTGTCAAAATATAATATATATTTGTAAAAAAATATATTTATAAGTACCAGTGGTACTTATAGTGTATAAGTACCACTCACTCACCCACTTAGTCACAGACCTATCATCACCCAGCCCAAAACACTCGACGGAAAAATTTGAAAATTCTGTGGTATGGAATACAAACAGTTTAGAACATCGAATAGTTTTAGGCAAATAAAAAGCTTTCACAACTTAAAAATAATATTTTTTATGAACTAAGTGATCTTATTTAATTTAATTTTAAGGGTTTCAAGACACATTTTTACCATCAAATCAAAATGTCGAAGGGAGCTGCAGATCCCTCAGCCCCCCCCCCTTACGTTCGCCCTTGCTGGTAACCTATAGATAACGGGTTATCTCTAGGTTATCTGTTTGTTGACACTGGTCCGGAGCGCCCTAGTGTCAAGAAACATTATACTTTGGTTACTTAACAATTGATGTATAAAATACAGTATGACGGAAACCGTGCTGTAATATACTGTAAACAATTGTTTAGGATCGTTAATTTGGATGATGAATTATTTAACGCAATAAACTAACTACTTATATGCCGAGATGAAGCACTAGTGTTCAGCTAGTGTATTATTGTAAAGAGTAGCTGTTTTAATAACTTGAGGAGTTTATAGTATGCTCGAGTAGAGTTTTGCAGAGCCAATTTTATGTTGCGAAGGATTAAAAAATCATCGAACATTGACTGCAAAATTGGGCATTCTTCTATAAGATGTATGATTGTAAGTGTAACTTGACATGTTTCGTATTGTACTTCAGGGTCATTTGTAATTAAGTAAATTTGGATGAGTTATATGTGTCCTAAACGTATCCTGGTTGTGACCAATTTTACTCATGTCGCATTTAACTTTAATTTTTAAAGTCCGACTCTCAGGAACTGCATCATCTTAGCACGGCTCCTGTTCATATCCCTATTGTCATTTGAAAAGCTTAGAATAGTAACAGATAATATTTTCCTCGGCCTTTGTTCAAAGGGTTTTATGGCTTTACCTGGTCGGGTCCGCAAGACCCTAGAAACCTCTTCTACCGATACTTCATTTCATACGTTTCAATGAATTGGAAAATATCAAAATTTTTCACATAATCCTGCGTTCTTTTGCAATAGTAATAATTCTACAAATAAAATCAATTAAAAAATAAAATAAAAAAAACGAACAGCATGAATCTCATGCTCATAGAAACTCTTTCTCTTGGCAAGCTATATTTCTAACAATGAATTGTTTTTCTTATGTTACCTAATCTGTTTTCGCTTTTTAATTTTTAAGATGGCGTTTCGCCCCAAACGCCATCTTCCAGGGGACGGATTTCGCTGGTTAACGAACTTGACCTTTCAAATTGGACGACGGATTTTTGTACCAAATTTCATTAAAATCGGATCATTAGGGACGCCGGAAATCCGCGAACAGACAAATATATATATATATATATATATATATATATATATATACATAAATATATACATAAATATATATATATATATATATATATATACATAAATATATACATAATATATATATATATATATATATATATATATATATATATATATATATATATATGAAACGCGAAATTTTCTAGTCGGCACTTCCGGAAGCGGGGTTCCTCCCTATGAAGGAGGGAGGAACCGCGTTAAAACTTCGAATGAAAATAAATATAATTATTCACAAAAACTTATAATTAATGCTATTTAGTACACTTAATTTTAAGAAATACATTTATTCCCTGATTATATCAAACGTGGTCGAAGATAATAAAGCAGAACTGTGAAGAAACCGAAGAAAGAATAGATTGAAAAGCTCCGATAGCCTTGATGAGGTCAGAGAAGCAAAGCTCGGATGAGGAAATGCCATGGACGGGACAAAAACTCGATAGAGAGCAGTTGATATCGATACCTCGAGGGAAGTATAGATCTAGATAAGGAAATACCCTTACAATCGATTCAATTACTGTCTAGCTAAACATACCAATCGAAAAACAAACATTCGCTGTTATTTACAAATATCATTCGAGCGGACATCTTGGTTTTTAAGACATTCCCGAGGAAAGAAGCTCTTGAGGTTGCACTCATGATAGAATTTTAGAAACCTTTTTCTTCAAATCTTCAGTGATCATAACCTAGCATATACCTAAAATGATCCTAGTTAAAATTGAACGAGTTCGTTATCCACCAAAATCGGTCAACGGAGAGGGGAGATTTTCTTCGGACAAAACGTAGACTGGAAATGGTGAGTAATTGTAAGATTCATTACTCGACACTTATCACCAAATTTCAGATTTCACGATGAACAGTGAAATTGTTTTAACGTTTGAAGGGAAAAAAACATAAAATAGTAAAGTAATATTTATTATAATTGGCCTTTATTTTTTGGGTGTGTCTTTGAAGAGTTATCTGGTCAAAAAGAGCAAAAAGTGTGAGGCAAAAGTGTTTTTTCACTAAATTACAGACTTTCAAGAGCAGATATCACGATAACTAAAGATATTTTGAAAAACTTGATTGAATAGAAATTGTAGTAAATTTAATCAGCGTTCATTTGTTATAGATTAATCATGGCTCCAGGGCGCAGGATTTCCGAGATATAGAAAAATAGGGCCGGAGAAATAGGGGGGGGGGGGGAATAGTGTTTCCGAAAAATAGGGCCTTCTGAACCCACTCCCCCGGTTCAAAGGCTTTGGGTGGAGGCTTTTGATATTTTGACCACCTAACTGGCCCAAAAAGTTTTAAGAAGTCAAAAATTTCAAACTTTTCCATCTATAACTGTTCGTTGCCTGGACTGGCAGGTCTTTCGAATAGAATGACTCATACATCAATGGTCAGAATGAATAACTTGGCAAGGGGGAAATGGATAGTGTAAAGAAGTCAATATGTGAATTTATTTGCACCGTGTAAAATAGCTTGTTTTTTGTATATCAAGGAATGAAAAATTGGTTAAAATTGAAGTTGCGTCCGTCCTAGAGGCGTGACTGAATAAGGCGGTTTTTATGTATTTATTCTTAATGTTATTTTTGTATGTATTGAGTCTGTTTGTTCTCTGTACTATGTCGATGCTATTACATTTTAGCAAGGTACCCGGAATCCGGAAGACGACATCGGATATAATTATTTGGGCAACGGGGTATTTTAAAGTTGTGTATTAGTTAAACAGGTCATTGTCTGTAGGATATCCCAGGTCATTGTTTGTAGGATATCCCAGGTCATTGTTTGTAGAATATCCCAGGTCATTGATTGTAGGATATCCCAGGTCATTGTTTGTAGAATATCCCAGGTCATTGTTTGTAGAATATCCCAGGTCATTGTTTGTAGGATATCCCAGGTCATTGTTTGTAGGATATCCCAGGTCATTGTTCGTAGAATATCCCAGGTCATTGTTTGTAGAATATCCCAGGTCATTGTTTGTAGAATATCCCAGGTCATTGTTTGTAGAATATCCCAGGTCATTGTTTGTAGAATATCCCAGGTCATTGTTTGTAGAATATCCCAGGTCATTGTTTGTAGAATATCCCAGGTCATTGTTTGTAGGATATCCCAGGTCATTGTTTGTAGGATATCCCAGGTCATTGTTTGTAGGATATCCCAGGTTCAGGTTGGAAACTGTCTATCGTGGGGGGTATTTGGATTATTTTTTTCAAAGAGATTTGAGATATATTGGGGGACTATAATATCCTAAGTCGTGAGAAGTGGTTTGCGATTTTTATAAGAATTAATGAGGTGGTAGCAGAGTAAGGCGTTATTCAATATTCTTCATATTTAATAATCATTCAAATTAATTTTTATTGAATAAGAATTTATTCCTTGATTAAATTATTCATCCACCGATAATTTATTTTTTTTATTCTATGGATAATAGGGTTAGGTTGTTATAAAATAATGTTTTATTCGATAAGAATTTATTCAATTATTCAGTTATTCATTCATCGTGAATAATCCATTATCTTTAATTTTTCATTCTTTAAGAATTTTATGCCACTCAAAGTTCATCGCTGGGTCATTTCCGTGTTAATCTGGATCTCTTCCGGTTAACTTTAAGCGTATTTCCATTATGACATAATTACTTCACTACACCCATCCCTGTGCACCTTATTGATGGACATCAATCGCTTCCGGACAGTGCAATTTATTTTTCCACAACTCATTATTTATTCGATTACAATTTTCATTCAAATAAATGATTTTTATTCAATAATGAATAAAAATAAAAAGCGTTCCGTTAGCCATTGAATGCCCAAATTTAGTTTTATTAAGATACTACAAGACCTAACACGGACAATATTTACCTTCGCAATGTCAATAATGCCCCAGCAACCTTTTAGATCGCACAGCTAATGACCTTTTGCTCAACACTCGGAGCAAGATCTTCAACTAATCTAAAATGAGATCTCCTACCTCTGCTTCCATTTGTCATCCACGATATGAACTACTGTGGTAATATTGGAGCTTAGATATTTCGATGAGGGGACGGGGTTAGCTCAGTGGCAGAGCACTGGACTCATATGCTGGAGGACCTGAGTTCAAATCCCGAGCAAGCACTCAAGATTTTTTCTTCTAGTGTCTTCGTTCATGCAGTACCTTCGTACAGGTTAGTAATGCACGTAAATTGTTGTACGTCATTTTGATGTTATGTTAGTAATATGAGCATTAAGTCTACGTCACTCTGATGTATAAGTAGTAATAAAGACTTATTATGAATTGCATCAATTTGGCACACAGTATCAAGCACCTAAATAATTACACCATTAATTAATTAATTCTGCAAATAATTGCAAATTATACATTCTTTATGCTGTAATTATTTTAAAAATCGGGGGAGAGGTTAGCTCAGTGGTAGAGCACTGGACTAATGAGTTGGAGGACCTGAGTTCAAATCCCGAGCAAGCATTAAAGATTTTTTCTTCTAGTGTCTTCGTTCATGGGTTGAATTCGGCCTCCCTGACCGTCCCTAGGCCAACCCAGCCTTTAATTAATTTATTAATGGGTACCTTGGTGCTAATGACTCTAACAGTTGAAGCAGCAAGGGGAAAAGCAGGAGGCCGGAGCATAGTACTTACCACACTATCTCCCTAGTGTGCCGTATGGTCACGAATCAGATACCTCTACAGTATCTGCCCCTCAGGGCCCACGTGGCCTGTTACGGGATTTTTTTTTAGATATTTCGATGCAATATCAAAATAATTTCTCAACCTATTTTCAGAAGGATCACAATTGAAGGCGCCCGGGAAAATACAATGCCAAGCAACATTTTTAACAAAACTTAACTGTTGTTGCTATATGTTGGATATTATGTGGGACTATCAGCGTATGATGCAAATGCTACTAAAATATGACTACAAGCTCTGTATGCTACTTAATCCCTTTGCCCCTAACCATTTCAGCTGATAGTCCGACATAATATGTAACATATAACAAGGGGCCCTTACACAAAGAGCAAAGCAATATATATATATATATATATATATATATATATATATATATAGGGTCTACTAGAAAAGGGGTGCCAGTGATTTTGTTATATAACTGTTATTATTATATATAAAATATGTCTATTAAAGAAAATGCATTCTATAAATAACCTCAAAACATATTTAATAAGGTCAACTAATAAAAACAAGTAAAATCTATGTAGGAAAATTGACGATGTTCTCCATAATCTTCTCCAACAATCACTCCTTCTCCTACCTCCTCCTCCATATAAATCCACATAGATATGAATCCAGCATGCTCCTCCTAGTCCTGTATTCTATCTCCAACAATCACTCCTTCTCCTACCTCCTCCTCCATATAAATCCACATAGATATGAATCCAGCATGCTCCTCCTAGTCCTGTATTCTATCTCCAACAATCACTCCTTCACCTACCTCCTCCTCCATATAAATCCGCATAGATATAAATCCAGCATGCTCCTCCTAGTCCTGTATTCTATCTCCAACAATCACTCCTTCTCCTACCTCCTCCTCCATATAAATCCGCATAGATATGAATCCAGCATGCTCCTCCTAGTCCTGTATTCTATCTCCAACAATCACTCCTTCTCCTACCTCCTCCTCCATATAAATCCGCATAGATATGAATCCAGCATGCTCCTCCTAGTCCTGTATTCTATCTCCAACAATCACTCCTTCTCCTACCTCCTCCTCCATATAAATCCGCATAGATATGAATCCAGCATGCTCCTCCTAGTCCTGTATTCTATCTCCAACAATCACTCCTTCTCCTACCTCCTCCTCCATATAAATCCGCATAGATATGAATCCAGCATGCTCCTCCTAGTCCTATATTCTATCTCCAACAATCACTCCTTCTCCTACCTCCTCCTCCATATAAATCCCCATAGATATGAATCCAGCATGCTCCTCCTAGTCCTGTATTCTATCTCCAACAATCACTCCTTCTCCTACCTCCTCCTCCATATAAATCCACATAGATATGAATCCAGCATGCTCCTCCTAGTCCAGTATTCTATCTCCAACAATCACTCCTTCTCCTACCTCCTCCTCCATATAAATCCACATAGATATGAATCCAGCATGCTCCTCCTAGTCCTGTATTCTATCTCCAACAATCACTCCTTCTCCTACCTCCTCCTCCATATAAATCCACATAGATATGAATCCAGCATGCTCCTCCTAGTCCTGTATTCTATCTCCAACAATCACTCCTTCTCCTACCTCCTCCTCCATATAAATTCACATAGATATGAATCCAGCATACTCCTCCTAGTCCTGTATTCTATCTCCAACAATCACTCCTTCTCCTACCTCCTCCTCTATATAAATCCGCATAGATATGAATCCAGCATGCTCCTCCTAGTCCAGTATTCTATCTCCAACAATCACTCCTTCTCCTACCTCCTCCTCCATATAAATCCGCATAGATATGAATCCAGCATGCTCCTCCTAGTCCTGTATTCTATCTCCAACAATCACTCCTTCTCCTACCTCCTCCTCCATATAAATCCGCATAGATATGAATCCAGCATGCTCCTCCTAGTCCTGTATTCTATCTCCAACAATCACTCCTTCTCCTACCTCCTCCTCCATATAAATCCGCATAGATATGAATCCAGCATGCTCCTCCTAGTCCTATATTCTATCTCCAACAATCACTCCTTCTCCTACCTCCTCCTCCATATAAATCCCCATAGATATGAATCCAGCATGCTCCTCCTAGTCCTGTATTCTATCTCCAACAATCACTCCTTCTCCTACCTCCTCCTCCATATAAATCCACATAGATATGAATCCAGCATGCTCCTCCTAGTCCTGTATTCTATCTCCAACAATCACTCCTTCTCCTACCTCCTCCATATAAATCCACATAGATATGAATCCAGCATGCTCCTCCTAGTCCTGTATTCTATCTCCAACAATCACTCCTTCTCCTACCTCCTCCTCTATATAAATCCGCATAGATATGAATCCAGCATGCTCCTCCTAGTCCTGTATTCTATCTCCAACAATCACTCCTTCTCCTACCTCCTCCTCTATATAAATCCGCATAGATATGAATCCAGCATGCTCCTCCTAGTCCTGTATTCTATCTCCAACAATCACTCCTTCTCCTACCTCCTCCTCCATATAAATCCGCATAGATATGAATCCAGCATGCTCCTCCTAGTCCTGTATTCTATCTGCTACAATTTCTCCTTCTCCTACCTCCTCCTCTATATAAATCCTCATAGATATGAATCCAGCATACTCCTCCTAGTCCTGTATTCTATCTCCAACAATCACTCCTTCTCCTACCTCCTCCTCTATATAAATCCGCATAGATATAAATCCAGCATGCTCCTCCTAGTCCTGTATTCTATCTCCAACAATCACTCCTTCTCCTACCTCCTCCTCCATATAAATCCGCATAGATATGAATCCAGCATGCTCCTCCTAGTCCTATATTCTATCTCCAACAATCACTCCTTCTCCTACCTCCTCCTCCATATAAATCCCCATAGATATGAATCCAGCATGCTCCTCCTAGTCCTGTATTCTATCTCCAACAATCACTCCTTCTCCTACCTCCTCCATATAAATCCACATAGATATGAATCCAGCATGCTCCTCCTAGTCCTGCATTCTTAACGCCGAGACACTCCCCTCCAATCTTCATAGGTTTCGATAACAAGTCACTTGCAAATGTTTCTCATAATTTATGCTTCCACCCAAATATTGATTCTCTACCTACCTACGCCGATTTCCGTACGGCAAAACTTTCATGTAGGTACCCAGGAATATATCAATAAAATTTCCCTCCTTAAAGGTAGATGACTGTTCTCAAGCCACGTTCCGTGTAACAAACCAACACTTGTTTTGCATTCCCTCTTGGGTAAAACTGAAGGAGTGCGACCTCAGCACCGACTATTTTTATAATTTTCCACTATGGCGTATTTCGTTGTACTAAACACGAATCCGTTAAAAAAAAAGTTGCTCTCAACTAGGAAAGAAGTTCGAAGACAGGTATAGTTGGGATTCGGCTAGGAGAAAAACGTCAGACTTTCAAAAAGAAATCTGTATTTGGACGTTTCGACTGCACAATGGCAGCCTTCTTCAGCACTAGAGAATGCCTAGGGGGGAGGGAGGAAGACCTCGAGGACAGCTTAGGTAACCATGGTTGGAAGTATGAGGTTCCTCCTCATATGGATTCTATCCATAACAGCGAGTTGGATTGACTAAAGTTTTGATATCTTGTTGAGCGAACGTAGCGAGTGGAAACGCGTCCAAAAGTCTGTCCAAAAGTCTTCCTAGACATTCTTCTTAATATGGATGTTTATTAATACACTGTTTACACCAACATTTATAACCTCTATTACAGCGAGTTTTAGTGCTTAATAACTTCTTTCCTAGTTGTTTATTAATACACTGTTTACACCAACATTTATAACCTCTATTACAGCGAATTTTAGTGCTTAATAACTTCTTTCCTACTTGAGATCATTTTTTTTTTTTTTTTTTTTTTTTTTTTTTTTTTTAACGGATTCGTGGTTAGTGCATCAAAATACGTTATAGTGCAAAATTAGAAAAAAAAATTTATGCTTAGGACGCTAAACTTCAGTTTTACCTCCTCTTGTAACAATACCGCTTGTTTTTTTCGAGCAGTAACTTCATGGGATGCCCTTTGCAGCAAACCTTTTGCCCTGAAGAATCCTAAGGCCCTGACCCGTTTGAGTCAAGATCACAAATGTAGCTAAAACAAAACTAGGAAATTTGGTGAGGTTACTCACTCACTCACTGAACTATCATTGCCCTTAGAACGTAAACACCCGCTAAGAAAGGATTTTTTGATATTCGAATTTTTAAGTATTTTTAGAGGGGTTTGATTTCAGCACTTTCCTCCGAAGGAAAGTAGCTATTGAGGTTGGACTCATGACGGAATTTTTGAAAAATTTCTTCAAATCTTTATCGATCCTACCTAGTAGACACCGAAAATGACCCCAGTTAAAATTTATATATATCTATATATATATATATATATATATATATATATATATATATGTATGTATATATATATATATATATATATATATATATATATATATATATATATATATGTGTGTCTGTTAACACGATAGCGGCCAGAGTTTTTGTTTTTTCGTCACGAAACTTGGTATATAGCATTCAATTAGCAAACGATTGAACGAGTTCGTTAACCACCAAAATCGGTCCACCGGAAGGGGGGTATACCCCGAACCCAAAACACTAATTTGACCATTTCAGCCGTAATATTTGTTATATTTCAACGAAACTTGGTATTCGTGCTGGTAATATAGAGAGAAAAGTGAGATATAAAAATAAACTAAATCCGTTCATAAGGAGGGGGGGTTTACTCCGGTCCGACAATACCAATTCGCCACTACCAGCCGTGATTTTTGTTATATTTCGACGAAACTCGGTATTTGTAGTGGTAATCTACAGATAACAAATGTGTTGTACTAATAAACTAAATCGGTTCATTGGGAGGGGGAGGGGTTTACTCCCGACCCAAATTACTAATATACTCATTCTGGTCCTAATTTCTGCTGTATTGTATTTATTTATTTATGATGATGTATATTTCGACGATACTCGGTATTCATAGTGGTAATCTACAGGTAAATATGTGTTGTAAAAATAAACTAAATCGGTTCATTAGGAGGTGGGGTTTACTCCAGACCCACAATACCAATTCGCCACTACCAACCGTGATTTTTGGTATATTTCGACGAAACTCGGTATTCGTAGTGGTAATCTACAGGTAAATATGTGTTGTAAAAATAAACTAAATCGGTTCATTAGGAGGGGGGGGGTTTACTCCGGACCCAAATTACTAATATACTCATACTGGTCGTAATTTCTGCTGTATTGTAACGAAACGCGGTATACGTCGTGGGTAACTGACGAGAAAGAAGTGTTGTAAAAATGAGCTGAATCGGTCAATCAGAAAGGGTGGTTTACTTTGTAATATATTTCAATAGAAAAGCCAGCCAGACATAGGTTCACAAAGGCGCCGCAAGGAGCGCTAGAGGGACTGTATCCGGTTCCTGCGTTAGATCAAAATACGATAATATGAGGATTTTGTATTTATTACGTAGTGTAATAGGTAACATGTGTAAACATAACTCTGGAAGCAAATTAATAATTTATCAGTTACACATTACAAAATTAAAAGAGAACTATTCATGTTTTTATTTTATTTATGTAGGATATTTTAAGCAAATTGTTCTGGAAAGCAGTCTACACTACCCAAATTCTGAGGAAAGTGCTTAGTTATGCAGCTCCTGCGTGACGGACTTTTTATTTTTTGGTTAGATAGCAGGCATGTCAAAGCAGCAAGCGTTGCTAGGACAACAGGTAAGCTGTATTTACTTTTTACAACAGGTACTGTATTTATTTCTTAATATTATTTCTATTTGAGCTTCATTTCAACTATGATGGCAGACCTTCAATTACTAGAAGTAAAATATAACCATAACTAATTTAATGTGTATGAGGGCTTTTAGCTTCAGATTCGAAGTGCTTAAAATAAATAAATTTATTGAGAAGATATGGTCGACCGTTGAGAAGTAGAAAGCTTTGATCGCCGGGGTTTTGGTCTATTTTATTATTTAATAAAAACAAATTTTATTGTTAATATTTATTTTTATTAGCGCTCGTTTCGGCTTGCTCTACAAGACTTCTTCGGGGCTATGTAGAAGATTGAGAACTTTCCCGTTTCAAGTAGGCTACATTTCTGAGGACTGGACCGATAGTTAAGGGGTCCATAAAAAAACATTTTAACAATAAAATGTGGTTTTATTAAATAAGAAAATAAACCGAAACCCCGACGATCAACGCTTTCTAAATAATTAAATTTGAAGTAAACTGTGATTATGTCCCTCATAGACTTTACCCTATGCCTGGTCTATCCGAGATAATAATATCCCGAACCCTTAAACTCCTCTTACTGGACTTCTGTCCGGAGCGACCCAATCTCCAAAAACATTATGCTTTGATTACTTATCAATTGATAAATAACTTATAGTACGACGCAAACCGTGCAATAATAAACTCCATATAAATGTATTTATTTTTCTAGATGACCCGAAATATCCAAATTATTTTTTATCCTAGGAGGCATGGGGTCATTAAAGCAGACTTCCCTTTTTTATCCTAGTAGGCATGGGGTCATTAAAGCAGACTTCCCTTTTTTATCCTAGTAGACATAGGGTCATTAAGGCAGACTTCCCTTTTTTATCCTAGTAGACATAGGGTCATTAAAGCAGACTTCCCTTTTTTATCCTAGGAGGCATGGGGTCATTAAAGTAGACTTCCCTTTTTTATCCTGGTAGGCATAGGGTCATTAAAGCAGACTTCCCTTTTTTATCCTAGTAGACATAGGGTCATTAAAGCAGACTTCCCTTTTTTTATACTACTTCATTATTGGGCCCAATAAATAAAGTAGTATAAAAAAGGGAAGTCCGCTTTAATGACCCTATGTCTCCTAGGATAAAAAAGAATATATATATATATATATATATATATATATATATGTGTGTGTGTGTGTGTGTGTAAAATCGTGTATACATATAAAGAACAAATATAAGAGCAATATAAGTGGGAGTATTTGTTGAAGAGACTATACATCAGAAGAGCCGAGAGTTGAAGCGCCTTTCGCTGACCCGCCCTGACCTCACAACCCCGTTCTGACCCATTCTACAGCCACTGCAGACATACAGCCTCGTCTGCTAACAGCCTATATCATCCAGAGTATACCTACCTAGTTACTAATGCGATTATGTATTTATTGTGACACATTTCCTAATAAATCTTTATTACTTTTCTACGTCAAATTCAATCTACTTCGGATAGAAAACATCCCTTGTTCAAATGTATTAACCCTGGAACACTAGCCTGCGTCATATTGACGCATATGACTGTAATGAATTGTCATCTTCTTCTGCTAAATGGACGTAGAACCGGTCTCCCATCCACCTATTCCTGGAGCAGCTCCTCCTTCCCCCATCCAGCATGGTCTCGCCTCTTAACGACTGATTAGATAGGTGTGACCTTCATTTTCCCAGAAGAGAGTGCATCAAATTGACGTACAGGTTAGTAATGCACGTAAATTGTTGTACGTCATTTTGATGTTATGTTAGTAATATGAGCATTAAGTCTACGTCACTCTGATGTATAAGTAGTAATAAAGACTTATTATGAATTGCATCAATTTGGCACACAGTATCAAGCACCTAAATGATAATTACACCATTAATTAATTAATTCTGCAAATAATTACAAATTATACATTCTTTATGCTGTAATTATTTTAAAAATCGGGGGAGAGGTTAGCTCAGTGGTAGAGCACTGGACTAATGAGTTGGAGGACCTGAGTTCAAATCCCGAGCAAGCATTAAAGATTTTTTCTTCTAGTGTCTTCGTTCATGGGTTGAATTCGGCCTCCCTGACCGTCCCTAGGCCAGCCCAGCCTTTAATTAATTTAATAATGGGTACCTTGGGTGCTAATGACTCTAGCAGTCGAAGCAGCAAAAAGGAAAATAAGGCGGCCGGAGCATAGTACTGACCACGCCATCTCCATAGTGTGCCATATGCTCATTAATCAGATACCTCTTTAGTATCTGCCCCTCCGAGGGCCCTGAGGCCTGTTACGGGTCTGATTTTTTTTTTAGTTTAAAAATCGAGATGGCATTGGGACTATATTATTGTTATTTTATTTTTGTTTGCGTGTGTTTTAACGGCGGATCAACTATTAAGCTATTAACACCGGGTTATCTATAGGTTGCCACCCTTTTATAATGCCAACAGCACGTGGTCGGTCACCCATTCAGGTACTGACCACGCCCGACGTTGCTTAACGTCGGTGATCTACGGGAACCGGTGCATTAAACGTGGCTCTGGCCGTTAGCTATATTATTATTTATTTTAATTTTCTGTTATTTTATCTGTTCTGTCGAAAATGCATAATGTTTTTGCCCCTTCAGGTGTTTAGCTAACCAATTCATGTAAACAGACACGAGGTGATGTGCATAAGCTGTGTCTTCCTCCCACATCCCATTGAGAGTTCCTACATAGTTCCTTTAAGGTATTATTGAGTTTCTTATATAAGACTGCCAGTATTATATATATTAAAATTCGATCTGTAATATATATTACAATGATGTCCATATTATATGATTACAAGTAACATATTTCTTTAAGTGTAATATTTTCTGCCAACATATATATTTTCTTCTCTTTCATCCACATTTTTTGTTCTACTTTGTATTTTTTGCACCAAATATTTACAAAAAATCGTTTTTTAACTACAAATTGCCTACATTATCCCTAATAATGAATTTCTTATGTATACGTCAAAATTATACGCAGGTAAGCAATAGTAAAAGATGAATTAAGGTTCGTGTTCCAGGGTTAATAGAAATTGGAAAATATGTATTAAATAGAACTCATTAAACCTTTTACAGAGAAATCCATTATAACATTTCTTAAAGAAAAGGATAGCAGATTATTTATTTATTTTATTCAAAGGGTTTCACATCTATGGCGATAAGCTCTTGGATAAGAGATTACCCCAGGAGTAGGATATAGGAGATTTCCATTTGCTGGAAAGGCCGATGTAGTTTGATTTATGACATCCCCGCCCTTCTTTACCTTCTCTTCCAAAGTGCAGCCTAATCGTCCAATATAGAGTTCTGCTTGAAGATCTGTCTTTTTAGCACTTTTCTCCGAAGGAGAGTAGATATTGAGGTTGCACTCATGACGGAATTTTTGAAAAATTTCTTCAAATTTTTATCGATCCTACCTAGTAGACACCGAAAATGCCCCCCGTTAAAATTTATATATATATATATATATATATATATATATATATATATATATATATATATATATATCTGTTAACACGATAGCGGCCAGAGTTTCTGTTTTTTCGCCACGAAACGTGGTATATAGCATTCAATTAGCAAACGATTGAACGAGTTCGTTAACCACCAAAATCGGTCCACCGGAAGGGGGGGTTGACCCCGAACCCAAAACACTTATTTGACCTTGGCAGCCGTAATATTTGTTATATTTCAACGACACTTGGTATTCGTAGTGGTAATGTAGAGAGAAAAGTGAGATGTAAAAATAAACTAAACCGGTTCATTAGAAGGGGGGGGGGGGTTTACTTCGGACCCACAATACCAATTTGCCACTACCAACCGTGATTTTTGTTATATTTCGACGAAACTCGGTATTTGTAGTGGTAATCTACAGATAACAAATGTGTTGTACTAATAAACTAAATCGGTTCATTGGGAGGGGGAGGGGTTTACTCCCGACCCAAATTACTAATATACTCATTCTGGTCCTAATTTCTGCTGTATTGTAACGAAACGAGGTATACGTCGTGGGTAACTCATGGGAAAGAAGTGTTGTAAAAATGAGCTAAATCGGTCAATCGGAAAGGGGGGTTTACTTTGTAATATATTTCAATAGAATAGCCCGCCAGACGTAGGTTCGCAAGGCCGCCGCAAGGAGCGCTATCTCCCACTAGAGGGACTGTATCCTGTTCCTGCGTGAGACCAAAAGACGAAAATATGAAGTTTTTTGTATTTATTAAGTAGTGTTGTAGGTACCATGTGTAAACATAACTCTGGAAGCAAATTAATAATTTATCAGTTACTCATTACAAAATTAAAAGAGAACTATTCATGTTTTTATTTTATTTATGTATTTTTTCTTCTACCCGAGTCCCAACCATCCTTTGACCTCAATGGCTAACTCTCTTCATCTCGTTTAGTATGTCTGTTCGCTCTCTAGCTGGCTAAAAAATGTACAGATTTTAATGAAATTAGGTATTATTCCTTTACTAATGGGGAACCGCGCTAAGTTGGCGCAGTTCCTGCCAGTCGGACTTTTTTACATTTTTTAATAGTTCTGATTACAAAAAAAAATTTTTGTTGACCTCTTTTTTCACTGAGTAAACATCTCACATTTTTTAGTAAAAGTAAAACAATATTTTATACCATTTATTTTATTCCTGGAAGTTTGAATATTGGTATTACCCAGGAAGTCTTATGCCTGCATGTAGCTTTTAAAAAAAATTTCTTTTTTGCCAAGATGTACCACGAACTTGGTGCATTTAGGCTGTGAAATTATCTTTAATGAAACTAAATTTTCCTTAGTTTATTTGGTTTAGAAAAAAAAAAAAAGAGCGATACTTAGCTATCCTTTCCGCATAGTTTTGCCTAAAAGTGTATGCTTTAAAATTGCTGTCCTATAAATTTCATCCCCGTTCTCGGCCATATTTTTGCGTAGTCTAACGAAATGAAGGTGTCACTTAGCGATTCTATTATTTTACGAAAACGACTTTATCATTATTATTTTCTGCAGAGAGTTGTTGAACAGTTCATTATCCTACAAAAAATAGTTTTTTATTATAAATATCTAAATAAAAAAATGTGTGACAGTTTTTTTCTGTCCCATACTTTAATAAATGAAGTTATAAAATAAGTCATGCGGAAACTCAGTTTATATATAATCATAAATAGATACACACATTTGATATAGTATAAACAAAATGCTGAAATGATCCTGAGGTCATGGATATAACAATCATTCAGATTTGTTTGCTCGTATATGTGTAGAGCTATCTACTCGCAGGCTGTGCTGCTGGCCTCTGTTGGCTGTTTTATGAATTGCTGTGGTGCTGGCCTCTGTTGGCTGCTTCACGAGACAGCACTAGACATATATAAACAAATTGACACCATTTGACCAATTTTGACGTAACTGGGTATACAGGTAGATCTTGATACGGGGAGAGTCATCGGAAGAAAGTAGGTGTAGCATGGCACTCTGGGTAACAGCTATAATATATATATACAACTTTTTCTATGACATTTGGGTTAATACATGACAGCATTTCTGGATTATGTCTGTGTCGGGCTGAGGTAGGCAGGTTGTCCTCCTCAAAGGAAGTGAAGAAATGCTGGAAAAAGCTCTTTGGTATAGTGAAGGGTTTGGTTTGGAGATGGATAACCCTTTATATGTACGTTTTTCTCAAAAATATCTCGAATATTTTCTATAATCGTAGAAGTTCTTTCATCTCGTGACTATGAGCCAAATCTAATGGCGTATCAACATCTTTGTTTCTACATTTAAGACAAGCTTTTAAACCTATTAATATCTTGGCGACATCAATCCTGTCATAGTATGCAGCATAATGCAGAGGCATCCATAGATGCGGAGTTACGGAGTTAACATTGAGCCCAAGTTCTACGAGCCATGGAATGGATTGTGGATCGCCATATCGCGCCGCCAAGTGGAGAAGATTAGTACTTTCGGCTTTTTTGTAAACCATGAAAAGATCAGCTCTGTTGTTGATGAGCATCTCAGCTGCTGCACGGCTGTTCACCACCATCGCAGCAAAGAGCGGCGTGCTGTAACCATTGCTGTTCATGGCGTTGGGATCCGCCAAGTTTTCCAGGAGGACTCTCAGAGAATCTAGAGATTTCGAAGTGACTGCTTGATAGATTGCGGTTTCTCCATATGAAGTCATTGTTCTGATGTTTGCTCCATGGCTGAGCAGAATATTTATTGCCGCTGGATTGTTGTGAGTCACCGCTTTATTTAGTGGCGTTTCGTTCTTCTTGTTCGGTTCGTTGACGCTGAAATTCAGCTGTAAAAGTTTCATAATCACCTGGACATTACCGTCTTCAGCAGCACGATGCAGACAAGTATCGCCATCAGGAAACCTCATCATATACGAAGCATTGTGTCTGACCAACAAATCAATCATATCTTGTTCATTTATTATCATGGCTTCCAAAAGTGGGGTTAGACCTTCAAAATTCACCACATTCACGTTGCTCCCGTACGCTATCATTCGTTCGACGGTCGATACGTTCCTCAGCCTAATTGCCATGAACAGTACCGATTCTCCTTTACCGAAACTGTAGTTCATGTCGAAATTATTTTCGACCAATGCGTAGATCATCTCCAACTTGTTCAATTCGATTGCAAGATGCATCGCTGACTTGCCCTCGCAATCCAAAGTGTACAAATCCATGCCACTTTTGATTGCCTTGTAAACATCTTCTAGACTACCATTCTTCACTGCTTCGTGCAAGGGCGTTGTATGACATTCAGACAACTCCACCAAATCACCGGAAACAGATGTCACCTGAAATAGATGAAACTAAATCAAAACATTTTTACATAAATAATGAATACGCCCTACCTCGGTCTCCCATGTTAAAAAGTGGATCTTTGAAACTCAATATCTCGAAAACGAGTACCGAGTTTTTCTAATGCACACAGGACACATTAATGAACGTGTAGACAAATTTATAAAAAACATAGTTAATTAATTAACTATGAACATAATTAATTTATTTTAGGTCATTTATTTCATTTACTTCAATTGGCACATGGCACGAATACAATATAGGAAGATTTTCTAAGGAATGTATTTTGAAAATTTAAGGATTGTATGAGTTTCAGAATCACCTCCGAAGGCCTTGGGTCAATTTGTGTATAAAAACTCAAAGATTGTACGCATTAGAAAACATATCAAATACAAAAATATAAGAAAAAAACGCGTTTTTTTTTGTTTTTGTTTTTTTTAGAAAAGTCATATGTTTAAAGGGTTGTAACTTTGACACCATCCGAAGGTGTACCCCCCCCCCTCTTTTTTTTAATGGCACACTTCCTTCACTACGGTAGTCAGCCCCACTACCACTGACTACCTGCCTGGATGTCTTACGGTCCGCCAATCGTCCTAAGACCGGAGACTCCGGGAGGGTCAGTCAGTCTTCCTGGAACACTCTAAAGGCCTACACACTGAATAGAGAACAACTGCGACTTGCCTCTTCTTTCTCTCAAGCCCTTCAAGCCTCCAGTCTCTCAGCGGCACAGAAGCCCCGAAAACACCCAGTTGCCGCATCCGCCGTAATAGGAACGGTGACAACTTAGCTCCAAATGGACCAACTGAGTTTCTTGAGGTTTTAAAAAATTATAATTTTTAAGGACTAAAAGGCCGTATACAGAAAATAATCGTTTATTTTGGGTAACGACTTGAATACAAATATTATGCTGTAAAATATCCTAAATTATGTGTTTTTGCGCGGGCTTAAAAAAAAAGTGCAGGGGTTTTTCTGACTGAACCCGGATTCGGATTCAACGACCCCAAAACACATATTAAACATGGGGTGCTCTCTGGGTCCGAAACGTTTTTTCCTGTGTGTGTGTGTTAATGTGTAATAGATAATTACACAGCCTCATGAGGGACAGTTTATTTCAAGTAATTTAACACTAGATGTACCAGGCCAGTCATTTTCACTGGTCGTGCAATTACAATTTAAAATGTTGACTACATATGAGGAGCTTAGTATCAAAGTTGGACAACTCCACTTTTGCTTTTTTTACAGGAGAGGCAAAAAACCATATCTACTATATTGATGGCAGTATCATGGTGATTTTTTTATATGTTATTCTTTTAGGACTCAGAAACATTATTTCAAAGGCACTACAGAATTATATAAGTATTAAGGCCGTAATTACACTTTAAATAGTGGAGTTTTCCATGTTTGAAACCAAGTCATGGAGTTGTCTGTTTTTGAAACCAAAGGGAGCCATTTGAAAATTGAACCTATCCTCTTTTGAAACCAAACAAATATGAATTTGGTATGCTCGAGGGTGTTTTAATATAATGTAATTAGGTCTAATGTATTAAATCAAAATTATATAGTTAAAAATTACATGAAAAATGTTATTTAAATACAGTTTGACAAAACTGAAATGAAACTAAATTATCCTTATTTCATTAAGTTTAGAAAAAAAGTGGTACTTAGCTATTCCCTTCGCACAGTTTTACCTATAACTACATGTATTGAAGTGGCTGTGCTATAATTTTCATCGCCGTACTCAGCCATACCTGTGCACAGCTAATAACTTATCAATTAGCGATGCGATTATTTTATGAAAAACGTATTAACCATTAGTATTTTCTGCAGAGAGTTGTTGAAAAGTTTTTAATAGCAAATAACTGAACATTAACGATGAGATCTATTTAATATCTAGTGTGAAACTGTCAATATTTATTTGTTATACACGAAAATTTAAATAAAGAGGAATATGTCGAGAACAGTTACCAGTACCACATTAGCTGTTAATTTATTCACCTGAGGTCTTGAAAATATATTTGGAAGGATACATAGCTCTACCACTTGAGTAAAGTATGAATATCCTAAATTAAATACCGGCTGTTTTTCACGGTTGTTGTTATATAAAGCCCGTTTATTAATAAAATAATTATTCTATAGAATTGGTAGTGGTCTCATTCGACTCGTCACAAAAGAAATTCTTCAAAAATCATACCTAAATCAGAAAGATTCAAGTACCTAGAGGTTTTGTCCCAAAATCCGGCATTCGGGACCACAGTGTGCCGGATAACAGCTAGTTATTAATAAGAATTATCGCCAAATGCACTTATTACAAGTAACTATAAACATTCAGCCATGATGGATTTGCAGTGCATGATGGGAGCAGATTGCATGAATGCAAGCTTCTCATTGGCTACTGATGGAGTTGTCATTTTTTGAAACCAAACTATGTTGGTCCATATTTTGATTCTGAACGGTTGAAATAAACGCTATTTTACCTATTTTCTTTCCTTTTTTAAAGAAAAACAGTTGTAAAATCGAATGCAGCATAAAAATCCACTTAAGAATCGACAAAAATCTCAAAACTGAAAAAAATGGAGTTGTCCAACTTTGATACTAAGCTCCTCATATAACATTTGCTTTCCTAAATAATGTTATGTACTTCTGTAGATATAAGTAGAGAATAAATTTAATGAACGTAATGTTACTTCAAATATATTAGTAACAAATATATTATTTGACAAGGGGTTAATGTCGGGGTTCGGCTTCTTAATAAAACTACATTTTACAAGTGAAAATGGTTTTATTGTTGCTGACGTTTCGGCTTGTAATTCAAGTCTTTTTCAGGGCGATGAAAAGATTGAGAAATATGCCTCACAGATGCGAGATCATTTCTGAGTAATGATCTCCTGTCAAAAATAAATTTTTTGTTTAATGACATTTATAGCAGTACCAGGAATAGATACAGTACGGTAGGAGCAGTTCTGTTATCGTCCTAGCAACGCATTCTGCCTAGGCGAGCATGCTTTTAAAACTAAAACTTCAAGCCCCTCTAAAAATACTTGAAAATTTTAAGCAACAAAAAAACATTTCTTAGCGAATGTTTACATCTCAAAGGTTTTTGACAAGTAATATAGTAGATTTTCAATAGGACTGCCTACAAGCCAACGGCACGTTAAATTAACCGGATCCCGTTGATCACCGAAGTTAAGCAACGTCAGGCGTGGCCAGAACCTGAATAGGTGACCAATCACTTACTGTGGGTATTTTAAAAGTGTGGCAACCTATAGATAGCCTGGCGTCAATAGTCAAATCTTTGATATGGTAACACACACACCAAAAAAAAAAAATATTGACTACAAATATTGCTACAATACTTACTGGATTAGATATAGATTGTCGTGAAAATGCCAATAAAACACACAATAACTTCATACCTGTGAACAGATTGAAAATAATTATTATATTATATATGCGCCGTAAAAAAAAAATAAATAAATAAAAAAAAATAAATAAATATATATATATATATATATGGAGGCCCGGTGGCCGTGAGAGTTAAGGCGTGAGCACTTAACATTCTGTGCCAAGAGTCGTGGGTTCGATTCCTACTCCGGAGTGGTGGTTTTTCTTTAGAAAAAATGGAAAGGCATGAGCCCTACCCTGGCTAGAAAAGGGTGGTAACCTATAGATAACCTGTCCTAAGATTTTTATTTAATGATAATCGACGTTCAAATTTAAATAAATAAAATATTATAATACTATATAAAGAGAATAATATAAATAATAATAGTGTACAGTCCGTTGTATAAAATACAAAATAGCCAAACGAGTTGCAATATGCACCTCGAACGAGTGCGTTTTTTAGGATACTTATTTTTTTTTTGATCGACTACTTTGGTCATTGGCACTATTAAAAACAGCTTAATTTTTAACACAAAATAAACCAGTCTTCATAACTCACTTTTACTCTAAATATTTAGTTTCAGTTACTGTTATCAAACAAAGAACTATTGTTTAACCTAATTCTAATCTATAAAGCTAATGGTAATATTTTCCCTACCGTGTCAAACTATCGAATATGCAAAATCTTGTTTTTCAGATTTGAGACTTTCCTCTTGGGTCATTTCATATCAAGTACTTCAATGTTTTTTTCCTCACATTTTTTTGATTTTTTTTTTAAATTTGGCTCATCAAGAGTACCCCATACGACAAAAAAATCCACATCTTTAAAAATTTATCTTTATTAGTTTAAGAGTAATGAAAAGTTTCGTACAGACACTTGATCATAAAATTGATCAAAAATCCCCAAAAAAATGTGCTAAAAATGTATGGTAGAAACCATTCGATATTGTAATAAATGCTAACTTAAATTACATATTTCATGACATTTATAAAAATTGAAATTTTAAGGTTATTTTTAAAACTTTTAAATTTCTCTTAGAATGTACGTTAAAAAATTTTCAAAAAATCTTGTTATGTTGTATCTTTGGTATTTCATCTCAGTTTGGGAAAAATTTCAAGCTGGAATTTTAATGGGATAGTATTTATCTTAATTAGTAACTTTATGTTGGTACTTCAAAAAGTTTACAATTATCTAATATCGATGCAACATGAAAAAATATTGAAAAAAAGTCTTTTGGCATATATCACGTTTTTGCTTCATTTCCGAGAAAAACAAAAGAAATTATGAAAAAGCAGTCTTTCAAAAGGCGTATTTAAAATTTGTTAAAAGTATATGTTTCAACCATACCCCTCCAATCGCCATCTTACCCCCACCTCCTTTAATCTCACCCCCATCCCGAAAATTTAGTAGTGAAATATGCCTCAGATTTTGTTACGAACAATTATATAATATCGTCGATACAAATCAGAGTTGGGCAAATGTTAGCGGTCGCTAATATCTCATACCTTCTCGCTAATTTAGCGGTACTGATAAGAGCCTGCGCTAAAGATTAGCGCATAGCGACGGCAGTGCGCAAATCGCTAATTTATTTATGAAATGTTTAATCATCGTGATAGCTAATAGCTTTAGCTATAGTTACAACATTTTGTCATCTCAAAGTTCACTTCCGGTCTGTTCTGAGCCCGGGGGCATGCGCCGCATATAACTTTAGGTAAAACTGAAGTTTAGCGTCCTCCAAACCGATTTCTTTCAAATTTTGTACAATAACGTATTTTGATGCACTAAACACGAATGCGCTAAAAAAAAAAGTTCGCATTCAACTAGGAAATAAGTTATTAAGCACTAAATTTGCGCGTGTTTGCAAATACGCTGTTTACGCCTACTTTTATAACCTTCCTAACAGTGTTTTTCATAACTTCTTTCCTAGTTGAATGCGAACTTTTTTTTTAGTGGATTCGTGGATTTTTTTAGTGCATCAAAATACGTTATTGTACAAAATTTGAAAGAAATCGGTTTGGAGGACGCTAAACTTCAGTATTACCTAAAGTTATATGCGGCGCATGCCCCCGGCTCTGAGCAGACCGGAAGTGAACGTTGAGATGACAAAATGTTGTAACTATAGCTAAAGGTATTAGCTATCATGATATTTAAACATTTCATAAATAAATTAGCGATTAGCGCTCTGCCGTCGCTATGCGCTAATCGTTAGCGCAGGCTCTTATCAGTACCGCTAAATTAGCGAGAAGGTATGAGATATTAGCGACCGCTAACGTTTGCCCAACTCTGATACAAATGCAAAGTAACGAATGTGAAAAAATGCATCTTTCATTGTCAATCTTTACTAATTCCTGCAGGACTTATGTACGGCAAATTCTTGAATCTTAGATCACTCTATTAAAGGGAAAGTATTCAACTATCAAAAGGTCAAATCTGCCGAATATTTGAGAGTCCAAAAAAAGTTATGAATAAATACTTTTCCACTCTGAAAAGTGGTGATTTTCATATTCGATACTCTTCATTTGTCGCGACGATATGTTCTCATTTTTTCACCACTCCACTTAACAAAGAGTCTTTTCACACATTTCTCTATAATAAACTGTCTTTGTTATAAAAATAGTTTTTTAATATTGAATATATACCTAAAATATTGAATACTTAATAATACATACCGACTTGTACAGCTTCCATCTCGATAGTGTGATTTACACTGTTGCCTTGTGCTTCCTTATAAACCAAATAGATTAGCAATTATCACCTGATAAATATATAATTATTAACTCAAAAATAGATAACAATTAAAAACAAGGACAGATTTTAAACCATCTCAAGTGAAATACATAAGAAGCGGAAACGGTGAAGTGCACTCAAACACTTGAACCGATGAAGTAAGCAACGGTTATAATAGGTTTTTTTTTTCGTGCTGTAATTTACAGAAAATAATAAAAGAAGAACTTTCCTGTAACTAATATATCTTGAAAAAATTCTTGGGGACAGAGAATGAGACATTAAAAAATCTTTTTGATTTTTTAACAAAAACATAAGTGTATTCAAAATTATAATATATATATTTTATTTTTTTCAATCCATTAAAATTGTTATTAATTATAATTCTTTAATATTTATTTTTTTTAATATATATTTGAAGTTTTTATCATAATTTTTATTATAAGTTATTAAAGTAATATTATTTTAATTTATTCTTACATGCATTCCTTACTTTTAATTAATTATATAGTATCAAATATGTTTTTCTTTATTTTCTTACCATGCAATCTCTAATGATCCTACACGATTGAGGCAAAATCAATACATAAATAATATCTTTCGCCAACATTATTACTGATTTTCAAATATGATCCAAAATTTCAGTGTCTTTTTTTGTGTTTATCCTCCTTCATCCATAATAATTCGTTACACGAAAATACCGTTGGTTCAAATTGTTGAAAATGTATATACGAGTATATATATATATATATATATATATATATATATATATGTATATACATTTATATGGCTAGGTCAATATCGTCTATCATCTGTTTGTCTGTCTGTCTGTTCCTTGTACAAATCCACACCGTTTGACCAAACATGAAGCACAGGTCTTGATCCGGGGATTGTCTTAGGCTAGGTCAATGTCGTCTAGGACTCACAGTTCGGAGGTCACGGGTTCGAAACTTTGAACCCGAACAGTTACAGATTTGCTTTATTAGATTTTAATATTACTTATTTGGTTTATAATTGACTTTGCCTTTTCTAGATGCAGAAGGTAGGTAAAAGCATGGCAGCTAGTAATGTTATATCAAATATAATACGAAAACGATAAAAAGTAGATAGCACTATAAAACATAGTGCACGTCCCAACGTAAGACCCATTAACTAAAAATTAATTTACAAAAAGTATTGAATCTCCCCAAAAACTAATGTTGAAAAAAAGAGGCCATGTTCCAGGCCCCTCTTGTTTACCTATGAACCATTGTTTACCTATGAAAGTTATATCATAGTATTGAGTCAAGATTTAGGCTCTTAATGCCTTGTAAAAAACCTATATTCTCTCAATTATTTGTGAAATTCAAACTTGGCCACTTTTCGTCAACTTACATACGGCCGCTCTTAAATCGGCTCATTAGAAGAAATGTTGAGGGGGGGGTTGCCCCGAACCCAATTCGCCCCTAAAAGCCGTAATTTTTGTTATATTTCACCGACACTCAGTATTCGTAGTTTTAATCTATAGCGAACAGTGGTTTGTAAAAATAAACTAAACCAGTTCCTTAGGAGGGGGGGGGGGTTACTCCGGACCCAAATTACTAATAAACTCATACCGGTTGTAATTTCTTCTGTCTTGTAAAAAAAAAAAGCCAATATCTCATGAGAAAAAAGTGTTGTAAAACTGAACCAAATCGGTCTATCGGAAAGGGGTGTTTGTTTCAATAGAATTCTCCCACCAGACGTAGGTTCGCTAGGAGCGCTTTCTACCACTAGGGGGACTGTATCCTGTTCCTGCGTCAGATCAAAAGACCAAAATATAAATTTTTGTGCAATTTATTGAGTAGTGTAGTACCATGCATACACAAATCTCTGTAAGGAAATTAATTACAAAATTAATATGTAATTGAACAGTTGCTCATTAAAAAAAGTAAATGACGAGAACAATTCATGTTTTTAATTTTCTTTTAAATAGGATATTTGAAGCACATTACACATGAATGCAGCCTACACAACCCAAATTCTGAGGAATGTGCTTAAATATGCAGTTTCTGTGTGAAGGACTTTTTATTAAGAGCCCTAAAAAATTAATTTAGGAAAGATTTTTAATAAATGTTTATTGTTATAAGAAGAAGATTGGTTTAATGTGGGGCCAAAAGTTTTCTCATCTGATCTGTCTTGGCTAAGTCCTGAGGTATTTCCCCCCACCTAAAATACTTTATACCAGAGATAAAACATAACAACTTCAAACACACACACAAAACAAGCTACCACCTCACACAACTACTCACAGGTCATGGAACAATAAATAGTTATTTACACAAATACAAACTCCCAGACTTCAACACATGCACTTGTAACAATCATACTGAACAAACATACTTTCACTTAATTTACGACTGCTCACTAACAGACGAATACAGGACAACGTTAACAAACACTATTAAAGAAGATAAAAAAGAGTGGCCATTAAGCCCAAAGGAGCTCTACGAAAAATATCCTCTGGCTCTAGAAAAACTGATCAAACAAGTACACGAAGATTCAAGATTAAGATATTAGATTCGGAACCTCTGTGTTGTTGGCTAATCTCATGTATGAGTAAAGATGGAGGAACAATGATTTATATTGCTTATATTGATTTATCTGTTAGCTTCATATTCTTATATTTATAATAATATTTTATATCTATATTTTTATATTTGTATTCTACATCTATATTTTACATTTACATTCTATATTTATATTCTATATTTGTATTTTATATTTATATGTTTTTATACCCATATTTTATATTTATATTTTAAATTATATTTTATACTTATATTTTAAATTTATTTTTATATTTATATTTTATATTTATATGTTATATTTATATTTTATATCTTATATTTATATTTTATATTTATATCTTAGATTTATATTTACATTAGTATTTTATACTTGAATTTTATATTTGTATTCCATATTTCTTATATTTATATTCACTATATGCTTTGTTTTTGCAGTTTTCTTTGCTCTTTCATATTAAATTTAGACTAATGTTAGAGGGAATTTCGGTAAATTCTATTCTACTAGAATGACATTCGATATAAGATGTAGACTATACCAGATACATATTAGGTTAAAAATATGATGCCCCTCAAAAAATTGAAAAAAAAAAGCTGTACATAAAGTGTAAATATTGTTTATATAAAATCTATATATTTAAAACGAAATGTAATATATAAAAAAATGTATGTTATATGCAAAGCATGGGACATGCAGAATAAACTCCCTCTCTATAGGGTCACTATAGGGAGGAAATAGAGAGAGTATCTCAGCAGCTTCTCGGCTGTTTACCACCATGGTAGTGCATGGAGTGGTGTGTAAATGAGATCAATGTTGACAGAGTTGGGGTCCACATTGTTTTCAAGAAGGACCCTCTACACTGTTTTGTAGATGAGGGTCCTGCCAGAAGTGTCGACAACAACCTTATTGGCACCTCGTTTGATTAATAGGTTCATGACAGCTGGGTGGATGTGTATCGCTGCTTTAGTCAGCGGAGTTTCGTTGTTGTTGTTTTTTGGTTCGTCGATCGAGAAATTCAGCTGAAGAAGTTTGCAGTTCAGCAAACGAACCTTTCCACCTTCCGCCGCTACGTGCAGACTTGTATCGCCATCATGAAACTTTGTATAATACGAAGCTCCCTGTGATTCCAACAATTTAATCATTTCACGTTGATCTTTTAATAAAGCTTCCAAGAGCGGTGTTGATCCTTCAGAACTCACCATGTTGACATTGAATCCGTAGGAAATCAATCTTTTAACATTTTCTACGTTCCCCGTGCCTGATTGCGAAGAAGATAACGCACTCTCCTTTAGTGAACTGGTAATTAACGTCGAAGTCCAATTCGATCAAGGAATCAATCATTTCAGATTTGTCAAGTTCAATTGGAGGTACATTGGTGACCTCTTTTTGCAATCCAAAGTTTACAAATCCGAAACATTTTCTGCGGCCTGGAAAACATCTTCTGTTCTCCCATTTTGGACTGCTTCCTGCAATGGTGTTGTTCTACACTCCGACGACACAAGCTCACTGGAAAGGGATGTAACCTGAAATAAGAAAATACATCAAGAAATTTATGTATTTAATTATTTATTTAAATTTTAACGTCCATTATTATTAACTAAGAACTTTAGGACTGGCTATCTATAGGTTACCACCGTTTGCTAGCCGGGATAAGGCTGATGCCTTTTCTTTTTTCTAAAGAAATGCCACCACCCCTTAGTGGAAATCGAACCCCCTTTGGCACGGATTGTTAAGTGCTCACGCCTTAAAACTCACGGCCACCGGACCTCCCATAAATTAATTGGTAAAAAGTGCTCCTATTATTTTATGAAATTTTGAGTACTACTTTGTTACTGTGTGTTTTTTTTTTTTTTTTTTTTTTTTTTTACGGCGCACCTACATCTAGGTCATTAGCGCCGACATCCAGGGTGCAGCGAGGAATTTTTCCAGCGAGCCGTGGGATGAGAAAATTCCTGCCGGAGGTTGGGAATCGAACCCACCATCTCCCGCTTATGAATCCAAGGCGCTAGCCATTAGACCACGGGAGACCCCCGTTACTGTGTGGTGTTTCGATGTACAAATAAAAAATATTTTCAACAGTAAAATAATAGTATAATTTGCAAACGACCAAATCAATAGCGGGGAATCAAACACGCGAAACATTCCCCACATAAATGAAGCTATGATAAAAGATTGGACAAGGATAAGAGCCGATAAATAAAAGAAATAGGTTGAAAAAGTTTTTTTTTCCTGAGTTTAGAAAATGATACCGACATAAGTCTTTGACAAACTTATTTGTTTTAGAGAGTAAATTAATGAAAAAATACAATCGTTAAACAATAATTTATTTTTCGTCAAAAAAATTCAAACATCTGCTCACGTTTTTAAGTAAACAAGTATTATAAATTTTCCCCTGAAAATCACCACCCCGAGAAACCCTAATGTGGTAAATATTATTAAAAACAAGAAATCATAATTTTTCCCAGCCCTGCAGAGACTAAAAATTTGCAAGTGAAAAAGTAACGTAATGTTTTGTAATTCTATATCTACCCTTGAGAGAACCCGATTTTTACGTCCTTGGGGTCTTTTAAAAGAAGAAAAACTCATTTTTTTAACCGTATAAATGAATATTGTAAATCTCAGAAGGTACTTGTAAAAAATGGTTCGTAAAATAAAAAATACATTTTAACGTTTTTGTATATAGCGTTGATTCCAGAATACTTAGAAACACACTGATTAGATGGAAATGTGTCAGTAAAGAGCCTTTTCGATGCTCTGAGATTTACTAGAAAAAATATGGTCCGCTTCTACGTCGGGAAAGCGGAGTATGCATACTCCGCTTCTACGTCGGGAAAGCGGAGTATGCATACTCCGTTGATATCGGTAAAGGCTGATTATGACAAATCTTGCTTATTTTCTAGGCGCCATCACACTAGTGAGTTATGGACACATCCCACTAGTGAGTTATGGACACATTACACTAGTGAGTCATGGACACATCACACTAGTGAGACATGGACACATCACACTCGTGAGACATGGACACGTCACACTAGTGAGACATGGACACATCACACTAGTGAGACATGGACACGTCACACTAGTGAGACATGGACACATCACACTAGTGAGACATGGACACATCACACTAGTGAACATGGACACATCACACCAGTGAGACATGGACACATCACAATCGTGAGACATGGACACATCACACTAGTGAGACATGGACACATGACACTAGTGTGGCATGGCCTCCAAAATCAGCTTCCGCAAGTTTTCCTCCCGGACACTAAACGGCTAGTCCATCTTTCCATCATAGCCTGAGTATGCCAACTCGTTATATATATATATATATATATATATATATATATATATATATATATATATATATATATATATATATATATATTATAGAATAAGTAGAAAATACTTACAGGAGTACTTATGGCTTGTTGGGTAAATGCTAATAATACTTACAGTAAATTCAACCCTGTAATAAAAAAAATACATTTTAGTAATAGCTTAATTCATGAGTTTTATGCTAGTTCAATTTCTCGATTCTCGGAGAAGAATCAATAAGTCTTTTATCTTTTATCAGATTATTTCAAAGCTGAGGATAATTAATTCTAAATATTAGTGATCCAGCTGATCTATAGAAGTGTTGTCATATTCAGGTGGACATTATAGCGAGTTCCGCTTTTCACTATACTGAGAATAATAAACATTTTCTACTCATTGACACATGACTTAATGAAAATTATACACAAATCTACTTGTATATCGGAGTTCAAAATCTCTAAACTTGGCTGTAACTTTTTTTATTAGTTTTAAGAGCTCCATATAAATGTTCTGCCCAAAAATAATTTATGTAAAATATACCAAAAAAAAATTACTAAGTTAAAGGCTAAGAATCAGTAACAAAATTAAAAGACAAAGGTCATGGAGAATGAATAATAACAGAAAAATAAAAAATTAATAAAAACAAATTTAAAGAAATATATAAAGAATTAATAAAACTCTATAAATAAGGAATTAAATGTATAATGCTATTGTTAATAATAAATAGTAATGATAATGATATTTATGGAGTTATAATCTGAGGTTAGTTCGCACAACCTAAAAACCTAACATCTAACAAATCGCTTTTGTTGCAGATGCTCATTAGTACAATTTAAAAAAAAATGACATTTAACGGAATTGATGGCAATTATATTTCATTTAATCTCAAGAATGAAAAGTTTTTGCAAATCATTTAATGGCAATTAATACGTAAAAGGTTTGATATGAATATCGATTACTCAATTGATTAAACACTTTACAGACTGTATATAGATAGTCCTGTCCACAGCGTAATAACAGCTGTTATTTACAGGCAATCATGGTTTACAACAAATATTATTTAAAGTGCTCAATATTTTTAAATTACTAGATGAATACCCGTGCTTCTTCACGGCAGATAAGTAGATCCCCAAAAAAACATAAATGTGAAATAGAGGCCAAGTTCCTGCCCCCACAAAGAAACACTCCCTTCCTCAAAAATATCCCCTCCTAAAACCCCCCCAAAAACGCCTTACCATTCTACACTCCAAAAAAGTAGTATGAGTTGGTGTATTATTTTAACTAAAAATATTTGCCAATACAAGAGATGATAGAAGAAAGAAATGTCCAAGTTCATTACTTGGAAGACCTCATAGTTACTTACTAAGAACAGTAAAGACACTTCAACTGACCTTTAAAAACAACAATATAAATACTTATATCCAGTTACTAAAATATCACTTTCCTCAACGAGGAATATTCTTAAACTTGGCAATGTTTTTTTTGTGCCGAAATTATCTTTAGAGAAAAACTAAACATTGCCAAGTTTAAGAATATATATATATATATTCATATATATGAATATGTCAGTGAGTGAGTGAGTGAGTGAGTCCTATAAATCCCGATTTTCGACCGCTTATATCTCAGAAACTATTCCATGTAGAATTATGATAATTTCCAGTTTTACTCACATCTAGTAGTACAATACCTGTATAAAATTTCATAACTTTATCTTTACCTGGTGGAAAGTTATGAGAGGGTAAAAATCGGCTCTAAGACCGCCTTTAATATACACACAGTATGCTTTGGCCGGAACTTGGCCTGGCGCACTACCGTGCGCCTAGATATTTTTTTGCGTTAAATAATGTATCATGAAACTACATACTTTTCTGCAGTTTATTATAGCACGGTTCCCGTCATCCTATACGTTATTCATCAATAGATAAGTAATCAAAAAATAATGTTTCTTGTCTCTGGGGGCTCTGGACCAGTGTCAAGAAACAGATAAGCCAAAGATACCCCTTTATCTATAGGGTAACTGTATCACGAGCTTAACCGGTACAGGTTAAAATTCATTGTCAATAATAAATGTACGTTAAAATTTATCTTTCCAACATTTCATTTCGAAACACCCATTATATTTGCGAGCATTACCAAATGCTGCACTGACTTGGGATGCTGATAGGTGAGGCGGCTGTACAAGGGTTCGGGATATTATTACCTCGGATGGACCATCACCAGGTATAGCTTAAACTCTATGAGGGTTTATACAGTTAATTTCTAGTAATTCAAGGACTGCCATCATAGTTGAAATTAACCGCAATTCAAAATAATACTGAAAAATAGATACAGTACAATAACAGCTGTTCTATTATCGGCCTAGCAAAGCATGCAACCTAGGCTTGGCTGCCCTAACCAAATATAAATTCAAATCCCTCTAAAAATACTTACAAGTTTAAACATTAAAATATTCGTTCTTACCCAGTGTTTACGTCCTGAAGGGAGTGTCCATGCAAAATTTTCTGTCAAGTGGTTTAGGCTGGGCGATGATAGGTCAGTGAGTCAGTGAGTGAGTGGAATTATTTTTTATTTATTTATTTATGAGCGACCGTAACTAAGGCGACTCACTCCGAACAAAAATTACATATATAATATACATACAAAAATTACATATAATTAAATACAATCTGATTTTACACAATTTGGCCCAATTATACAAATGGAAATTTATATACACATTGGTTAGCAATTCATTATACATCTATTTATAAGAGAGTACAATATTAAAATATACTTGAATATACGAAAAATCAATATTATAATAATGCATAAAGTTTATACAAATAATCAATTAAGTTGGTTAAAGGAGGTTTCACACTCCTTTTAGTTTTATATTGTCAAATGTAAGATTTTAGTAGAGTACGGCTGTATAGTTTTAACATTTTAAGACAAATAAATACATACACATATATGTGTGTGTATGTCCTGTTATAATTTGTTCATGTTTAATTATAATTATAATTTGTTTAGTAAGTTGGTCTTGTTTAGGTAGTTCAATATCTCATCTGTATATTTGCTTCCATCGCCGAGTAATTCAGTCATATTGTAAGGTAAGTCATAGTTTTGTCGCTGTAAACATTCAGTGAGTATGTGCTTTATAGACAGCGGTGTGTTACACTGTGTACATGTCGGTCTGTCCTGTCTTGTCATGAGATAAGGGTGTGTCAGTCAGGAATGGCCAATTCTTAAGCGGCATAATATCACTTCGTCTCTTCTATTATCCCTTTTGCTTGAAGGCCATTCACCTACCGTCTGTTTTATTTCGCGAAGTTTGTTTTCTGTCGTCATGTGCCAAGATTTCTGCCACTTATCTGTAATAAACCTTCTTACTTCGATGAGTGGAATTTGACAAATATATAGTAGATAACAATTACTTATCGAAGAAACGAAAACTAGTCATTCTAATTTCACAATAGAGAAAATTTGAGACTTTTCTGGGACTCAACCACACATCTCGTTCTTTACGACTTTGATACAGTATTCATCCTACCAGTTGAGACCATACATGTATGTTTCTGGTACATTTTAACAAAACTAGGTACACTTCGTGAGTATCTAATTAATAAGAAGTGTAATAATAATATTTTTATTTTTTATATTGTTCACGATAAGATGTTATCCAGGAATGCAGTCTACACAACCCAAATTCCGGGTGGATACCGAATGCATTGATTCGAGAAAAAAATATGCGTTCAAAATTGATTAATCAAATGAATGAACAATTTTTCAACTTACCAATGCATTGTCCTAAGGCCATCGTGATAGAATACTAGATACAAGTACCCTGTAAGTTCTTATATAGGCTATAACGGGTAATTAATATCCAGGAGATAAAACATCTCGAAAATGATAACAGCTTAATTATTCATCCAATAATAATCATTTCGCAAGGAATACAAACAATGACAGAACATACTCCAGAAGATAATGGTTTGCCGCGCAATCATCTGGAGTGGAAAACACTCCACCATTTATAACAAACTCAACCCAAAGGAACCATGATATAGTTCTTCCATTTAGTGTATTTTCCCATTCTAACGTAATTTCCTTTTTATATGTATGTATATATACCCACCCTCCTTATACTGTGCTAATACCTCCACCCTCCATCCACTGTGATGACACCCACACTTCAACCACTGTGTTACTACCCACCCTTCAACTACTGTGTTACTACCCACCCACCATATATTGTGTTAATACTTACCCTCCACCCACCATCCACTGTGAGGTCACCCACCCTTCAACCACTGTGTTACTATCCACCCACCATATATTGTGTTAATACTTACCCTCCACTCTCCATCCACTGTGATGACGCCCACCCTTCAACCACTGTGTTACTATCCACCCACCATATATTGTGTTAATACTTACCCTCCACCCTCCATCCACTGTGATGACACCCACCCTTCAAGCACTGTGTTACTATCCACTTACCATATATTGTGTTAATACTTACCCTCCACCCTCCATCCACTGTGATGACACCCACCGTTCAACCACTGTGTTACTACCCACCCACCATATATTGTGTTAATACTTACCCTCCACCCACCATCCACTGTGAGGTCACCCACCCTTCAACCACTGTGTTACTATCCACCCACCATATATTGTGTTAATACTTACCCTCCACTCTCCATCCACTGTGATGACGCCCACCCTTCAACCACTGTGTTACTATCCACCCACCATATATTGTGTTAATACTTACCCTCCACCCTCCATCCACTGTGATGACACCCACCCTTCAACCACTGTGTTACTATCCACCCACCATATATTGTGTTAATACTTACCCTCCATCTAATGTGTTACTTTTTTTTCCCCCTTTTTTTTTATTTACGGCGCATCGACATAAATCTTGGCCATTAGTGCCGACGTCCAGGGTGCAGCCAGGAATTTTCTCAGCGAGCCCTGAGATGAGAAAATTTCTGGCGCCGCACAGTGTAACGTCCAATGGACATAAACCTAAATTTTTGTTTTCTTATATTTAATTTTTAATCCTCTAGCTAAGTTTAGAAACTATTCAAGGAATTAAAATCGTATAAAACTAATAAATATTAGTTTTATTTTGATCAACAAACACATTAGCAGTATTATAAACAAGGCAAAGTCTTTAAAACCTGCTTCATACCAACAATCAGTTTGAACCTCTCTCGTTGAAGATAGGACAGTGTTTTTATTAAGTCATCCGAAGGAAATTACGTCAAAACTATTCCTTTTTTATCTGATATAATTGATTATGGGTAATTACTCCCTTATTATTTATCCTGAATTATTCTTCATTGATCTTTGAAATTTTTTTTAAGTAATAAATTTTGATAGACCATAACTAAAAAACTTCATCTGAACACATCTCAAGTTTTTTAGAGTTTAAAGTATACCTCAAGTATAATGTACTGAGGGTAATTTACTTTGCCGAAATTTGCCGATTCCAATGATTTTTATTTTTAGATCCAGCATCATTTTTTCTTCCAAATTTGAAAAAAAAATGTGGATAAATCCAAGAAAACTGTATTAATCCATGGGCAAATGATTCAATTTAATCTGCAGGATGCTCCTAAAGAAATATTAAGCAATACTAAAAAAACTGCCAGTTTAGTTCTGTATTATATGTAAAAAATGTGGGAACGTGTTCACCGCAGAGAAAAAATCTCTTATATAAATACTGATAATTAAGAAATTACTTAATAATTTCATAGAAAATGGTAAAATATTATTATTCTATGGCAATATTACTACAAGTATAATTTACTACCATAATATTACTACATTATAAGTTACAGTTATAATATATTTTATAATATTGCTATTAATAGTATTATTACCTACTATATTATTTCTATTAATATTACAATTAATATTATTATAGCCGTATAGTATGCATTATTATACTATTGTTACCTTGTTTTGAGTTGATTTCAATTGATAAAAATGTTTATTTCAAAATAACTAGTGGTTATTATTTTTGTCCATAATCCTCACTACTTCGTTACACTGTGCGCCGGTGGGGATCGAACCCTCCATCTCCCGCTTATGAATCTTACGCGCTAGCCACAAGACCATGGGAGACCCCCTAATGTGTTACTAAACTCCTTCCAACCACTTTTGTTACCCACCCTCCATCCACTGTGTTAACAACCACCCATCAACTAATGTGTTACTACCCATCCTCCATATATTGTGTTACTATTCAGCTTACATCCACTCTGTTACCCCCCCCCCCATCCTCTACCCTCCATGCACTGTGTTAATAACCACCCAACAACTAATGTGTTACTACCCATCCTCCATATATTGTGTTACTATTCAGCTTCCATCCACTCTGTTACCCCCCCCCCCCATCCTCTACCCTCCATCCACTGTGTTAACAACCGCCCATCAACTAATGTGTTACTACCCATCCTCCATATATTGTGTTACTATTCAGCTTACATCCACTCTGTTACCCCCCCCCCCCATCCTCTACCCTCTGATAATTTGAACATGCACAGTATGTTGGTATATTGTTAACTATGTGTATTCCCCCTGACATGCGATATGTGACCTGCCATATAATGATCCCACCATATGACCATGGCGGCCTTAATAACTCCTTTCACCCCCATTACATGACCTTATGACCCTTCCGACGATTCTCAGCCATAAAAGATCATCAAATTGCTATTTTAATAACTTCAACTTTCGTAATGTGCATTGCTTTTATGTGCTGCTCAATATGAGACGCCTTCAATAGATGTCGAATCTCATCTATTATCTAATTTAAATCTATTTTATAAGTAGTATTTAATCCTGAAAAGGATATAAAAAAAAATAAACAGTATTTTTAAATATATACTTGTGAAATCCTTCTCGTTTTAACAGTTCTTACATTATTTCAACCATTAATGTTTATATAAAGCTATACAACGTCTAATTGTGGTACCTAAGTTGGTTATAAGTTTTTATTTTAAGTAATTTACTAATAATTGTAGTTTTTGAGGTTCTACTTTTGATAAATTTAGTGAAGACTCTCTTAAAATCTTCATTATATTTACCTGCTTGTAACTAAACATTACCGCTATTAGAAGATATATATTCAACCCTCACTGATTCTGTATATGACCTGATTTAGGGCTATACATTTCTATAAGAAGATAGAGCATTTCGAAATCCCACGAAATGCTGGATGGGCATATAAAGGAATACTACTGATAGATTTTAAAGAAAGGAAAACCACAATGAATGGTGAGTATTATGCAGCCCTACTTCACCGGTTTCGAGACGCCATTAAAGAGAAGAGGCGAGGGAAGTTAAGCAGAGGTGTCCGCCTCCTTCACGACAATGCCGCTGTCCACACAGCATTGATTTCCATGGCCGCTGTGAAGGACTGTGGATTCCAAGAAATCTCTCATCCACCCTACAGCCCAGACTTTGCCCCTAGCGATTTCTACCTTTTCTCAAAGTCAAAATCTAACCTTCGTGGAAGGCGATTTAACACCGACGAAGAGCTCCAAGCAGCAGTGGAAGAACATTTTTTTAACAAAGAAAAAAATTATTTTTTTCATGGTATAGAAATGTTGCCAAAGCGTTGTATTAAGTGTGTTGAACTTAGAGGAGAATATATTGAAAAACAGTAAAACCAGTTTTTTTTCTTTCACCTTTCTTTCTATCCCAGGCCGGAAACTTATGGACCTTACTACGTATTTATGCTTTTATTGAGAGTCTATTTGTGCTTCTTCCCAGATTACGATTATATCTGGTGTATGTATATATATTTATGCTTTTATTGAGAGTCTATTTGTGCTTCTTCCCAGATTACTAATAATATCTGGTGTTTATACATATATGTATATCTATCGATACTTTTACTGAGAGGCTATTTGTGCTTTTTCTCAAAATATTAATTATACTGAACATATTTAAATTGATACTTTTACTTATATTTAAAATATATATATATATATATACTTACACTTTTGGGAATTTATTTGTGGTATTTCTAAATATTGATTATATTCGGTATATGTGTGTTTACACTTTCATTGGGAATCTATTTGTGGTATTTCAATATATTAATTATATTTAAGGTATATATATATATATATATATATATATATATATATATATATATATTCTTTTATTGGGAATATATATTTCAATTTTATTTGAGCCAAAATATTTTTCTGGCAATAATTTTTCAGCAACATGTGACTGCTCTACTTCTAAAAATAATTTTCCATCTTTTCTGATTTTGTGAACTCTTATATTTTTGGAAAATGATGAAGTCCATTTATGTATTTAAAAAGGCCTTATAGTATTAAATAATTTATAAAAATAATTTGTGATATTTCTAAATGTTAATTATATTTAATTTATATTTATACTTTTCCCAAAGATCTATTTGTGCTACTATGTTATTCAATATTTGAATAATATTAATTATTTTTTAACTAAATGTATACTCATCCCAATATAGTTACCAACTCTGATTTATCTTATTTTGTTCTTTATTATTTGGATCAACTGGGTTTCAAACCTCCTTGAACCTGGCTATCCGTTGGTCTATCCGGATAAATTGTACCACCCCAGGTGTTGGTTAGTGAGCCTTGAAAATTTAAATTATTTTTAATAAATTTTAATATCCATTCAAGTCAAATTTAACTGTACAATTCACAAAAGTATATGTTTTATTTTTTCCTCCTCCATCCTCCTACTTCTCCACCCCACCCCCCCCCCAAAAAATATCTTCTTGGTCAAAATAATTAAATGACGGAATGTAAAGTTGCAAGTTCAACATAATTTAAAATAGCTTCTTTTCTTCGAAGGAAAGTCATAAAACACAAAATAAAAAAAGCTTTCAATTCTTAATAAAATTAAATTTTCAATTCTTAAAACAGTTTAAAATTCAACTCCGGACTCATAAATAAAATAAAATAATAATTTCTTCTAATAATTCCTAACAATCAATTTAAAAACGGTTCAAAGCTTTGACCCCTTGCAGCAATACAGGCATCACATCGCACATTGACAGACTGGTTGGTATTTGTGCATTGCTCTGCTGTTCCGATGGATGAGGTGCTCCTTTCAGCCAATGGGCTCCCTGTATACCAAATCTTTAATGTGTCCCCATGCTAAGAAATCCAAGAGCGTGAGGTCTGAAGATCGAGCCGGCCAAGATACCGGCCCACCAGGTCCTATCCAAATTTTAGTTTTTTGCGTTTTTCTTGGAAACGAAGCAAAAACATGAGAAATGCCAAAGGACTTTTTTTTCATTCTTTTTTCATCCTGCATCGACTCCAGTGAGTTTTCATGAATCAATATCCTTCGTCTTCTAGACTATAACTCAGATTGGTCTTCCTCTTCAGCTAGAGATAACAATAAGAGATTGGTCTTCCTCTTCAGCTTGAGATAACAACAAGAGATTGGTCTTCCTCTTCAGCTAGAGATAACAACAAGAGATTGGTCTTCCTCTTCAGCTAGAGATAACAACAAGAGATTGGTCTTCCTCTTCAGCTAGAGATAACAACAAGAGATTGGTCTTCCTCTTCAGCTAGAGATAACAACAAGAGATTGGTCTTCCTCTTCAGCTAGAGATAACAACAAGAGATTGGTCTTCCTCTTCAGCTAGAGATAACAACAAGAGATTGGTCTTCCTCTTCAGCTAGAGATAACAACAAGAGATTGGTCTTCCTCTTCAGCTTGAGATAACAACAAGAGATTGGTCTTCCTCTTCAGCTTGAGATAACAACAAGAGATTGGTCTTCCTCTTCAGCTAGAGATAACAACAAGAGATTGGACTTCCTCTTCAGCTAGAGATAACAACAAGAGATTGGTCTTCCTCTTCAGCTAGAGATAACAACAAGAGATTTTCATCTGACGACATTACTTCTATAAAATACACTTTCAATTTCATACAAATACAAAAAACAAATTATGTTCAATGTAAGTGAAATTCTTTCGTAGGTAGTTTTTCCGCTGGACACATTATTCATACATAATGTACTAAACAATTAATACAATAGTCTTAAAATAAAACGCCCTTAAGTCGTCTGAGAATTATGTTAAAACAGAGAATTCAGCGTCTCCAATGCTGGTATATAAGTAGAATGATTGGAAGCAAAACACCATTCATTGTTCAAGCACTGTTTTCCTCTTAATCGAGTAAGACCACTGACAGATCGATATCACAATCCGTTCTCAAGAAACAAATCGATTTTTTCCACATTGTCGTTGTTCTGACCCAACGTGCTGTACGCCGAAAAGGTGCAATATAACCTCTTCGTAGATTGAGCGTGTATGACATTGAATTCCGCGTGACCAGTGCATTCAATTTAGCGTTCAACCGGTTGATCTGGTTTCATTTCTATTTACTTTCTGTCTACATCCGATTAAACTTGTCAATGAAATAATATTCTTACTCTTCAGCAATTCCATATTTTTCACCTGGATTGTCCAAACATTCTTGAAGAGAATGGTCACTAGACGGATGAGACAACCAAAAGATTACCAAATCTTTGTTTTTTACTTCACACCATTTTTTATCCCTCATTGAAATGGAAAATGTTCAGTTTTACGAAATGCTCTATTCCCGATTTCTATAAAGCATTCAGTGTGCCATTTATTTTGAGTGCTGTGAAACCTCACGAGTATTATTCATACTTTCCTCCTTTAGCGAATAAAGCAACCAATACCGTGATTCAGTGATTATCGCCTTAACACTAATGGCCACCGGGCCTCCAATGTTTTCAGATTAAAACAAAAAAATTAATGAATCTTTTGGTATTATCGGCAACATTCCAGAGCGAGAAAAACTTTCTTAAATTTCTAAAAGAACCACGAATAATCCACAAGGTCAGAAAATGTAGTAATGGTTATTTCATGAAATTATAACAGTTTATATAAATACGTTTTTGATTACTGTTATAATTATAACAGTAATAATAAGAACATGTAATCACTAGGTGACAATAGAATCACATGTCAATAATCCAATTTAAATTAATTTATATTTGCGTTAACGAAGTAAAAAAGACCCTTATTTTGTATTAAAAGGTGATAATTTTTTCTTATAAATTGCTGTAATTGCAGTCTCCCAAATGTAGACTAACAATTGAATCGATCCATGCAAAAAGAACTTCAGTCCATTTTTTCCCAATATGAGTTCGGATAATATTTTCGTTAGTATGAGTGATGAATTCTTTGTATCTAAAGGTAACTTCACATTTCTATGTTAAAAGGACTTCAGTACAATACATAGTTATCATAGAAACATAGTCATAATTTTATTATTCCATATAGAAAGGACTTCAGTACAATACATAGTTGCCATAGAAACATAGTCCTAATTTTATTATTCCATGTAGAAAGGACTTCAGTACAATACATAGTTGCCATAGAAACATAGTCCTAATTTTATTATTCCATATAGAAAGGACTTCAGTACAATACATAGTTGCCATAGAAACATAGTCCTAATTTTATTATTCCATATAGAAAGGACTTCAGTACAATACATAGTTGCCATAGAAACATAGTCCTTATTGTATTATTCCATATAGAAAGGACTTCAGTACAATACATAGTTGCCATAGAAACATAGTCCTAATTTTATTATTCCATATAGAAAGGACTTCAGTACAATACATAGTTGCCATAGAAACATAGTCCTAATTTTATTATTCCATATAGAAAGGACTTCAGTACAATACATAGTTGCCATAGAAACATAGTCATAATTTTATTATTCCATATAGAAAGGACTTCAGTACAATACATAGTTGCCATAGAAACATAGTCCTAATTTTATTATTCCATGTAGAAAGGACTTCAGTATAGTTTTCTCAAAAATACTGATTTTGGACTGAAGCTCTTTTTGCATGGATCGATTCAATTATCGTTGGATGTGTAAATTAACTGACTGTGATAAATACATCCAACAGTTTAAGACATTATCTCTGACTTTAGCCTTTCTTATCGGATATGGTTAATAACTAACTTCCCCGAGTGTAGGCGTGAAGTATGTCCGTATGTTTGCTATCTAATGCTGTGGTGTACTATTGCACCGGCTGCAGGTTTAATCAGCTGGTCTGTAGCAATGTTGGAGAAGATCCATCTTCCTTTCTCCTTGCGTCAGGTTTGTAGTTATCAATTGCGTTGTATTGCCGTACGAACTAGCCAGATGTCGTAAATGCAACGATAACAACATAGGACAGCTCGGCTGAGAAATGCACTTTGCCTATGTCTAGGGGTGTTCGCTGAAGATATTTATAGGAGTGAATCGCCTGCAATAGACCCTTTTGTGGTTTATATATTCCAAAACATTTGTATAAATTCTAACTTCAGAAATCTTTAAAAAAAAACTATAAATAGAAGTCCTTCTGATCAAGTAGATTTAGCTATCAGGCGCTCTAGTAGATAAATAAATTCCTTTCGAAGTGCAAACTTTCAGCCGTCTATGTCACATGATCCCAACAGGATGAATCTAGCAGAGATGGGCATAATTTTATTTATATACTAAAATACGAATTTATTCGTACTTCATATATTTGTAAATACGAATATAAATAAATTCTTATTCATAAGTGTGAATACGAATTTATTTGTATTCACGTATACTAAATATTAAAATACAAAAAAAAATGTATTCGTAAAATTTTCCGGCCAATACAAATAAATTTACAGAAAAAAATGTAATTAATCACAAAAAATGTGCATATTCACAAAAAATGATTACAAAAAAATTCACTTTCAAATATATGAAAATAAATTTATTAACATTATAATTTGTGAATACAAATTTATTCACAATAAAATTTGCAAATAAATTATGAATTTATTCGTATTAAGGATAAAATGGTATTACGAAAGTTAATGAAGCCGATTTTTTTTAAGCCGCTTAACATCTCGTTTATCAGCGCCTAGATTCAGTTTTTTTTTTTTTTTTTTTTTTTTTTTTTTTTTTTTTTTTTTTTTTTTTTTTTTTTTTTTTTTTTTTTTTTTTTATGGACTGCCAGAGGTACAGATGGCAGACGATCATACCTGGTGATGGTCCATCCGAAGTAATAATATCCCGAACCCTTGCTCAGCCTCTTCACCCATCAGCATCCCCAGTCAGAGCACTTCATGATAATGCTCGCAAATATAATGGGTGTTTCCAAATGACATCTTGGAAACATAAATTATTAAATGTTAAGGTACATTTATTATTGAGAACGAATTTCAACCTGTACTGGTTAACCTGCTGTTACTGCTAACCTATTGGTTATCTGTTTGTTGGCATTCGTCCGGTGCGCCCCAATTTCAAGAAATATTATACTTTGATTACTTATCAATTGACGAATAACTGATAGTATGACGGGAATCGTGCTATGTAGTACCGTTAATTTTGATTTTACATTATTTAACGCAATAAAATGACTACTTATCTGCCGTGACGAAGCACTGGCTTTCAGCTAGTTATCTGTATCAAATAAAAGCTTTCCGAATGACACTAAGGCCCGTTACGGAAAGGCGCTAAGATGACATAGTTCCTTCGAGACGGACTTTTATTTTTCTCGTAATGATCTCTAATTGGTATTCCTGCGGTGCGAACTGAGGCCAAATGACGTCAATAACCACCGCGGACTACTGAGGAAGGAGCGTAGAATCCTTGAACGAAGATCAACCTGCAATTACACACATTCTCTGGAGTCATGAAGCGGAGAAGATGATCGTTCGGTGACGATTCCTTCAATCAGACACCTTGCGACAATTAGCCCTGAATTAGATCGGCTTGTGTAATGTTGTGCTCATCTCCATGCTGATTGGTATTCCATAGAGGTACAACTGACGACGGCGGGACTCCTGTCCATGAACCGTCCTCAAAGTTCAGGGGATTATATAGGGGGGGGGGCCAATAAAATCTTAATAACAGCAATTAAAGCTGTATTTATATGGATGGGTTTTAATACTACGTCATAAAATGGAAATGTCACTCCATTAGTATTCAACGCACGTGAGTCAATATTGGGACCCAAATTTCCTAATAAGAACTAATTATCATTCGAAGGAGTAGAGTTATTGAGGTTGTATTCATCAAAGCTGCGTTAGACTGCACCTACATTGGACTCGTATTTCACCCGATCCAATCCGATTTCAATTGGTCAACATGAGTGCCTACATTGGTCCCGACCCGATCCGATTAGATCTAGTCACACCTCGTCAGTAATGACTCTCTTATTGAAGTCAAAATGAGTGATTAATTAAAGAAATACCAACTAATAAGCATATAAACCTTCGATTATCTTGTTGGACTCGTTCGATTATCGTGATGGAGGTTAAAGGAGGAGTTGAGAGACCAATCAATCTTCTGGAAGCAAATCAGTCCCGAAAAAATAAATCTTACTGTAACACTACGTTAACAGAAGCATTCGTATTCATATTTTTAAAATCACTTATAAGGAAGGTAGCTAGAATGTTATAAGCATTGGAAGGTTACAAACATCTTTCCATTTAATATAATTAAAAAGGGAAACAAAAACAAAACTCTGACAAGAAAAAGTTGTTCTACATTTTATAAGCTTTCATTTTAACAAAATCCATTGAAACCGGGTAAGTTGTAGAGGCTGTAGTCTTTTTTGAAACACAATATGCCTTTTGGCGCTTCTTTGCGTCGGTCGTCCAAAACCGATCTAGAAAGAAAAAAATAGAACGTCCGGGAATCGATAGTCATCGGATAGGATCGGATCGGATCGGGACCAGGCACCTCCATTGAGATGCTGGTGTTTGTTTTTATTTTTTTCTTCCGCCAGTCGGTGGCTATCGGATCAGATCGGGACCAATGTTGGTGCCCCCTTACGTGCGTTCCAGAGGGAGGTTCGGTTGAGTTGGTATTTTAAGGGCAGAACACTGCTTGGTCATATTCGCCCTTAGAGTATAGTTAAATTGTACGACTTTAATGTTAGGATGGAGAGTGTTTGCTGTATTGTCTGTTTGAGTTGTGTTTCTAAAATGCATTTGTTAGAATCTTGCTTCTGGAAAAATCATCATTGCTTAGAAAAAACACACATAAAAAATGGATATATTCATTTTATTTTATTTTTTATTAATTGTTGTTATTATTATTTTTTTATGTCGTTACTTTTGCCATATTTAGTCATTCATACTTAATCATTTCATTTTTCCTCTCTCTTTTATTTCCTTTTATTTATTTTTTTTTTGTTTATTCTTTTTTGTTTATATATATTTGTATTTATTTTTTATATCTTATTTATTTTTTTAATGTACACTAGCGATTACGCTATATGTGATTAGGACCATCGCCTTTACTACACTTAAGAATGGGAGGAAAAGCGCTAAGAGCAAAATTATTTTTGTTTATTTTTTGTTTATTGTGCATTTATAAAGGTTAGTTTATCACATTCTTCTGGAATGCAGCTTTAACTATCCACTTTGCTGAGGAATATTCATATTCATACAGCAATTATTTTCTGAGATTTTACAGTTAATTTTTTATAGCATTATTAATTACTTCAACTGATGATCATACTTAACATTTTGCTATAAAAACTCCTATAGTTCTCAAGACTGTACCACCGACAAAGCTATAAGTAGGATTACTAGAAGCAGAGGTCCCCGTAGGTGTGTTTTTCCTTGACCCAATCATGGAAGGGAAGGTGAATGTTCAAACTTTGCGAATCTTAGGATCGTCTATAAGGATGTTGTTGAACAGAAAAAATTAGACATTTTTTTTTTTTTTTTTTTTTTTTTTTTTTTTTTTAAGTTGTGTATTAGTTTTGTCATACCTGTTGGTGAAGTCCGTCGTCACTGGTATTAGAGTAATGTGGGATAGCGCTTTCGACGTAAGTACGTCATAATCAAACCAATGTTGTGGTTGTACTAAGTCTGGTTTGTAATATTAGGGGTAATATAACCCCTCGTCATGGATAATATAGAATACAAACTAAGAAAGATAAAGTATAAAATTATTCCATATACCGAACACCAACAAACAACGGACTACCTGCTCGATCTTACACTTTGCCTCAACGAATACCTGAACAGAATACAGACAAATAAATTACCTGGACGACCCCTCACCGACGTAAACAACTTACTTCACCCTAATATAAATACCATGACATTACAAACTAGACTCCCGATCCTAGACGACCGTTAGATTGTTATGGGTACCTGCACATTCAGGAATCAGAGGAAATGAGGATGGCGATAAAGCATCAAAGGAAGCGGCGAATATGGGGGCCCCCGAACTCAATGTCTATGAAGCATATTATATAAGCACGCCACCCTTTTATAATGCCAACAGCACGTGGTCGGTCACCCATTCAGGTACAGGCCACCTGGAGAGTGAATAATCTCTTCGATATGATCTAAAAATTGAGAAAGAATATTCAAAAATCAGCTCACAGCAGAGGGAATAAGGTTTGGCCTAAAATTCGTTTTCGTTAGCTTTCTTACTGAATTGGTTATGCCAAATTTAAAAGTTAAACATCTATATATATAAAAATCACGTGTCTGTCTGTTTGTCCGTTTGTCTGTTTGTTTGTTCCTTATACAAATCCACACCCTCCTTCGGATTTTGACCAAACTCGGCACACAGGTAGGTCGTGATACGGGGAGAGTCATAGGCTAGGTCAAAAACGTCTACCAGCTGTCTGTCAGTATGTTTGTCCCTTATGCAAATCCACACCGTTTGACCGATTTTGACCAAACGTGGCACACAGGTAGGTCTTGACATGGGTAGGGTCATAGGCTAGGTTAAAATCGTCTATGACTGACAGTTCGGAGATTTTGAGTTCGAAACAATGAACTCAAATTGTTACAGATTTTAATATTAATTATTTGGTTTCTAATTTATTTTTGCTTTTATAGATACAGAAAGTAGGTGTAGCGTAGCATGCCGGGTAACAGCTAGTTTATTATAATAATTATACCGAAGTGCCAACAAGAAAATTTCATGTTTCAGATCCCATAGATCAATAATATAACGCTGGTTCAACTTCGTATACCTACATATATATATATATATATATATATATATATATATATATAAAACTCATACATGACTGCAGGGAAAGGGAAGACATTGACTAACCCACAGACTTACACGAATAGTTTAAACAGTACAGTATACACATTGATAATATTCTAAAATATTTAAAAAAATATTAAGTTAATCCTCCCTATAAATTATTTATTTATTTATTTTTAATTTTTTTATATAATTTTTTTTTTTAATTTTTTGTATATTTTTATTTGCCTTTATTATTATTATTTCATTTATTTATTTAGTTTTCTTAAATAATTATACATGTTTACTGCTGCTACAGTATCTTTTTGTATTTTTTTCATTTGATTTTCTTCTAGCTTTAATAGTATAAGAAACGTTGAGCTTTGTTCGCACATAGACTTTAAAAGTAAATAGCCTTGTTGCGTACTCTCAATAAATAAAATAAATAAATAAATATATATATATATAATTTGTCTGTTCGCGGTCCTGACGGTTCAAAAATGGTCCGATTTTGATGAAATTTGGTACAAAATCTTTCGTATAATTCGAAAGGTCAAGTTCGTTAACCAGCAGATTCCGTTCACCGGAAGATGCTTTTTGAAGCGAAATTCGCGCGAAAAAATTCGTAACGCTTACGTACGAGTTCATAAGCTTGCAGGTACTCGTTTAATAGGTTTCTTAACGTAGAAAGACGAATGAAACCATTTTTAAAGCGACATCTGTAACCGTTCTCGAGAAACATTGAAACACCTACTTGCCCGAACTAATTTTCAGTTTGGGTATTCAGAAACAATTAATTGAGTTGAAACTTGTTCCAAACGTTTTAGATTCTGGTCTATGATAAATAAATTTTGGTTCCGTTTGGAGTTAAGGATGTACTAAAAATAAAATATTTCATGGAAGTGAAAGGTGACCATGCGAAAGTTCACTAAATTCCCTACAAAAAAAGTTTTAGATGTAATTTTCGATTGGGCGATGTCAATCCGAGAAATAAGTGCTTAAAACTTCAAAATTGCTAGGTTTTATTTTTGGGGGGGGGTCTTTTTTTGTTTTTGTTTTTTTTTGTTTTGTTTTTTGTACGATAAACTCACCGAGTTAAGTCTTCTAAGAGATCAGGAATTGATTGCAAGTCTATATATTACTATGTATCCAGAATGTAAGGATTTAAATTAAATATATTAAAGGCTTAAAAATTATTAGAGCTTTAACTTTAAGTCATAATTAAAATGCAATTATATGAGATCGTATAATCCTGTATTTCGTAGATATGTTAAGATACATTCTATGTACTGGCTACCTTGGGATGCTTAAATCGTTGCGCCTTATTCAGTCTGTAAGTATATGTTTTATGGTGTTTTTTTTAATTGCATTTAATAGTATAATTAGTATTTTAATAAAATAAGGTATGAAAATGAGAAACGTATAGGTAATAGTGTTTTTTATGGCGAACGTTGAATAAATGAGGGGAGTAATTTCCGCTTAGAATATTATCAGTTTCCTGTTGTGGCGCCTTAAATCTCCTTTCCCTTTGAGATGTCATTTTATCTTTTTGACGAAAGATCAAAACCTACCAATAACTGCTTCTACTCCTTTGCTAAATACACTAAGTATATGAACGGAACCGCGCTAAGATGACGCAGTTCCTGCGAGTCAGACTTTTTTTGTTCATGTGTGTACGTCTAACATTTGATTGGTACGACCCTATGATTTTCTAATAAGAATGTCCAGTAATTCATTGTATAGTACTTGAATACTAAATGTCAAGTTCCCAGCTGTTGGTTCGGTAGTTTCCAGCACGGCTAGATAGTCCTGCATAGATTCCGGTACTGACCTTGTAACAGCGGCCTTGTGGATCTGGAGGTAAATGCTCTCTAACATTACCTAGGCTACAGTCATTTCCCTACATTCTATGGGGTAGATGCAAAGATTCTAGGATGTCCAGGGGGGTCACTGAAGCCAATCATGGTCTTATTTTATACATACCTCTGCCCATAACATTTTAAAAAAAATATGGCATACACCTAACCACTTTTGTGACAGCTGCGATGTAGGAGAGCAATAAACTGTTAAACATTTCTTAATCTCCTGCAAGAACTACAACTTCCTTGAGAAAACGGTTGGTTTAAGATCTTCCATAAAAGATGTTCTTGCCGACAAAGAAGAACACATAAAAAAATGTTTCGTTTTATTAAGATGTGGGCAGATATGTATTACAAAATTAAAGTTTTTATTTTTTTCCAAACGATTAACATATATACATATATCTTCTTTTGTTGTTGTTGTTTTCCTGCATAAAACTGTTTTTTTACCACCTATATAGGAGATTTTGGGGGCTGGGATCACTGGAAGATTTGGGGGCTGGGATCACTGGAAGATTTGGGGGCTGGGATCACTGGAAGATTTGGGGGCTGGGATCACTGGAAGATTTGGGGGCTGGGATCACTGGAAGTATTGAATACTAACAATCTAGAACTTGGAATAGTTAGCCAACTAAAACTCTATTGCATCACAAAAAAAATATATTTATTTCTGAGTAAGTGATCTTATTTAATTTATTTTTGAAGTTTTTATGAAACATTTTACCAATTAAATCACGATTTCTGGGGGGGCTTTATGTACGCCCATGCTCAAAGAGTCCCCTTCATTTTATAAAAATTCTCTTTGATATAAATAAACTTCCTTTATTACAAACTGATTTACTTCAGTCTATTACCTTAGAAATAAAGTTATAAATATTTTATTTATAATAAATACTTAAAATTAAAAGACACTATATCTAAAAAATAGTAAAATAAAGAAGTAACCCTAAGTCTCCCCGTTCGGCATTTGAATTGGTGACCGCACAGGAAAACCACGCGGCAAAGGGTGCAAACCCAAAATAATGTGGTCTGAAGTCGCTTGTTAAAATCGTCATAAGGGGCTTAAATGATTCCTTACCAAATCGAAAATGACATCATTTATCTGGCGGAACAGTTTTTAAATGTGCCAAAACTTTGATTTTTTAACTAAAACTTCGATACCTTTCAAAATAAATACAATGTTTTCAATTTTTATTGCAGTAAATTATGGGGGGGGGGAAATAAAAAGAGAAAAAAAAATTAACATTTCAGTACATTCAACTTTAAAGTAGTTATTCTCAAAACTGCGTTTTCCAAATCGGGCGAAACCTTCCATTTTCACCCGATCAACCTCAAATTTTAACCTGCAGCATTCTACTAATATTTGCTAGTAAACTACGAAGGATTTTTTTTTTTTTTTCATTATTCATTGAATTTTAAAGATTTTTAACTAATTTTCGGTGGATTTTTTAATAGTAAAATGAATTACATATTTCTTAAAAATCCTTTACTAGATTTTACCTTCTTCTTTCAAAATAATTTTAGTGTTTTGTTCTAAATTAAAAATTGCCACCTGCAGACTACCGCCTGTAAAAAAAGAGAGTTTCTGTTCGTCAGTCACAGCGAATAAAGAATTGATGGTTGTGTCCATCTGTGAGTGTGGATGGGTGTGTCCGTCTGTGAGTATGTGTGTGTGTGTGTGTGTGGGTGGGTGTGGGTGGGTGTTACTCAGAGTGTGTGCGTTTAAAATTACATTTATAGGTATTTTTTTTAACCAGTTTTAATCCTTACGTTATACCCTCTATTTAAAATTACGGTAAATGTGAAGGAGCGCAGTCTCCACACCGATCCTTTTGAAATGTTGCACTATAACGTATTTTGATGCACTAAACACGAATCCGTTAAAAAAAAAAGCTCGCTTTTCACTAGGAAAGAAGTTATGAAACACTAAAGTTCACTGTTTTGCGGGTTCTGAAAGGAAATGTAACCTACTATGTTTGTCAACATGCGCATGCGCGGGTATGGAAGAGTTCGTAATAAGGATGTCTAATTGAAATTTACCATCAATTATTTATCAATTTATCTCCAGTTAGTTATTCAAAAATATTTTTTTTAAATAATAAACCATTCTTTACATTTTTTTTTAATTTTAAGAAGATATCAAAACTCTAGTCAATCCAACTCGCTAAAATTAATAGAATTCTATTAATTTTAGCGAGTTGGATTAGCTAGGGGTTTTGATATCTTCTTGAGCGAGCGGAAACGCATAGCACGTATGCCCAAAAGCGACAATTTACGACAAAGTCAGCTACCACAAGGTGAGTCTAAATTTCAATTACACTTCGTCATTAAGGACTATTGCGCATGCGCGTGTTTACAAATACGCTGTTACCCCGCCATTTATAAACTCCAGTATAAAACAGTGATTACCCCGCCTTTTATAAAACAGTGAACTTTAGTGCTTAATAACTCCTTTCCTAGTGAAAAGCGAGCTTTTTTTTTAACGGATTCGTGTTTAGTGCATTTGAGTATATACAGGCACCAATGACCCTAGTGGTTGATGTGCCATTTAAGTATATACAGGCACCAATGACCCTAGTGGTTGATGTGCCATTTAAGTATATACAGGCACCAATGACCCTAGTGGTTGATGTGCCATTTGAGTATATACAGGCACCAATGACCCTAGTGGTTGATGTGCCATTTAAGTATATACAGGCACCAATGACCCTAGTGGTTGATGTGCCATTTAAGTATATACAGGCACCAATGACCCTAGTGGTTGATGTGCCATTTAAGTATATACAGGCACCAATGACCCTAGTGGTTGATGTGCCATTTAAGTATATACAGGCACCAATGACCCTAGTGGTTGATGTGCCTTAAAAAAATAAAAGAATTGACAAATGTTGATTTATTTGTTGTCAATAAATTAGAGATGGGGGCGAGGTTAGCTCAGTGGTAGAGTACTGGACTAATAAGCTGGAGGCCTGAGTTCAAATCCCGAGCATAGTACTAAAGATTTTTTCTTCTAGTGTCTTCGTTCATGGGTTGAATTCGGCCTCCCTGACCGTCCCTAGGCTAACCCAGCCTTTAATTAATTAATAATGGGTACCTTGGTTGGTGCTAATGACTCTAGGAGTCGAAGCAGCCAAGGGGAAAATCAGGCGGCCGGAGCATAGTACTGACCACACTATATCCCTAGTGTGCCGTATGGTCATGAATCAGATACCTCTATAGTATCTGCCCCTCAGGGCCCTCGTGGCCTGTTACGGGACTGATTTTTTTTTTATAAATTAGAGATAATGACTTTGATTTCGATCACACAAGGCAGTTTAAACCCTTAAGAATTGACATTCTACTACTAAAAATTGATTTTTATTTTATTTTTTTTTTGTGTGGTATTCATGGATCCATGACGAAGTGCATCGGATTTACAGCAATTTGTTGTGCGAAGACGGCGGAGTCGTGATAGTAAATGGGAACGGAGCCAGGGGTCTGTTCACGAGGGACCTGGAGATCTCCCACAGATGTATGTAACCTAAAGCTTGCTCCCCCATTATACAACCTACAATACTGAAATTTTCTTTCTTTCTGACCAATAAAGCTAACGAGCACTTCATGACCCGACCTCTTGCTGGTCGTTAGGGAAGGTAACGCAGTCTGGAAGGATTGCTCGTCCGGTATCGGGGACACAACACAAAAGCAGGGTTATAAAATACCTTTTTGGGTTTGAATTTTTTTTTTTTTTTAATGTTTTTGGTGGCCATGAAAGGTCACCTGTATATTACTTTCATTACAGGTCACCTCGGGTCATTATGACCCGAGGTTTATTTATACCTTTTCTATATGAAAAATGAGAAATAATAGTTGCTTTGTGTTTATAATTCATAGTAAACTGATTCGAAAATTGGTTTTGATTCTTTTTCAATGCTTTTAAATGAAAAAAATTGAACTTTAAATTTAGTCTATGAAAACGCATATATAAAGAAAATACATCTATATCTTTTTAAAAGATGCAAGCTTATGAATAATTTAGATTTTAATGGCAATTTTACACAAACAATTATTACACTCGGTACAAAAATTTGAATATTTTGTATATTTCTTCCTGGGGCACACACACAAAACACATTTTCCTTTTAGCACTTTCCTCCGAAGGAAAGTAGCTATTGACGTTGCACTCATGACGGAATTTTTGAAAAATTTCTTTAAATCTTTATCGACCCTATCTAGTAGACACCGAAAATGACCCCCGTTAAAATTTATATATATATATATATATATATATATATGTCTGTTAACACGATAGCGGCCAGAGTTTTTGTTTTTTCTCCACGAAACGTGGTATATAGCGTTCAATTATCAAACGATTGAACGAGTTCGTTAACCACCAAAATCGGTCCACCGAGAGGGGGGTTTACCCCGGACCCAAAACACGAAATTGACCATGCCAGCCGTAGTTCTTGTTATATTTCAACAAAACTCGGTATTCGTTATATTGATCTAAAGAGAGAAATACGTTGTGAAAATAAACTAAATCGGTTCATTAGGTGGGGGGGGGGGGTTTACTCCGGACCCTCATTACCAATTTGCCACTACCAGCCGTAATTGTAATGTAGTCTACACTACAATAATTCTGAGGAAAGTGCTTAGTTATGCAGGTCCTGACGGACTTTTACTCTCTCTACTGGTCGCTGCTTCATCAGTCACTTGCAGAACAACAATTCACCGAGCTTCGAAATGAGATTTGAGCCTTGTTTTCAATGTAAGGTTTGGCAAACTGAACTGGCAATTAGATGACTTCGGAGAAGTTGAAGCTCAACGTCAAAAAATAGACGAACTGTCATTTTGAAAATTATGTGTTTTTTTTTTTTTTAATTGATTTTGTTTAAAACCTATGTGTGAATTGATGCCCGTAACCTTCATTAAATGAAGAAATACAGCTAGGGGCAATTAAATAGTTTCGTCAATTTATTATCAATAGCACTGCCAAATATAAACTGGAGTAAAGGAGGTGAGGAAGTAGGAGGTAAGCATAAGACTGAAGCATGTACTTGCAGGATTTGACATTAATCTACAGGAAAGAAGAGAGTATCGGGTCACAATGACCCAACGTCACCACTCAAGGGTGAAGGCGTGAGTACGTAACACTCCGTGCCAAAGGACGAGTGTTCGATTCCCACTATGGGGTTGTAGCTTTTCTTTAGAAAACAGAAAAGGCATCAGCCCTGTCGCGGCTAGAAAAGGTTCGTAACCTATAGATAACCCGTCCCAAAATTTGTAGTGAATAATAATGGACGTTGAAATTTAAATAAATAAATACAAAAGTTTTTTCTTTACTGTTTTTTTTTTACTTAAAAAATAAAAGTTTTAAAATAATCGTTATTAAAATGCTTAAAAAAGTTTAAAGGAATAAATTAAAGTTAATAACGTGTTTGTTTTTTTTTTGCATCAAAAATATATTTCATTAAAAGAACAAAAATAAATTTTTAAACAAACAACATTTCACTTATTGTACATAATTAATTAAATTTCTGTAATAATTTATCCTGTAAGTTTGTGGAATTTAGATCATATTTATAATCATTTAATATATACTTTAGGGTTGAAAAGGCTGTTTCAACACTTACTTGAGTGGCTGGGTTGGGGGTGTAGGATAAGTCCTAGTTAATATAGATTTGGAAGTGTGTATTTTCTTTCTTCCCAGTATTCCAAGTATTGTAAACCAACGAAACCCTAAAATTCTTGATTAAAATACTTAAAAGTTTTATTTTAACTTTTATTTTCATATGCCTAATTTTAGAAGGTTTTTATATGCTTGGATGGCTTAAATGTTTTTAGGGGTAAAAAAAACCTAAAGCTTTTCGTTCGGGGTTGGCAAAACATTGAAAAGTGGTTAATTTTTCAATGATACCTGGTAATTATCATGCATATTCATCTTTTAGAGGTATACAAAAGTTCTACATATTTTTTAGACTTTAAAATGCATATTGGAATTTTTTGGGGCTAAACAATAGGAGCTGTCCTATTAGGACGGTTGCGCCCCGTTACGGTTCTCCGTCGGCTGCGCCTGATCCAGGGTTTAAAAAAAGTTGCCTGGTAGGCAGATTCTGCTGATAAACGAACCTCCCTTTTATTTGAGACAAATTATTTTTTTTACTAAATTTATTAAACGATTCAGTGATGGTGAAAAAAGGAATTATATTTCGAAAAGTAGATTCATTCTTTATCCAGTTATAAATGAATTTCAGTAATGAATACCAAGAAAACGAGAACATCGCATAAATTAAGGTCTTCGCCATCACGATCCGTCTGGAAGTAACCCCTGACCTCTTGAGCAAAACTCTAGCTAACTACCCAAGAATCCAATAGAACATGTTATTGGTGCTTTGCGAAACGCATCATACATTCATACACTAATGTGCTGTTTGCAGAAATCATCTCTTCATGTGTGATTTGTGTGTAACGCGGGTATGTCTGAAGTGGATGTAAGTACTACCTTAGGCCATCAGGAGAAAAAAGATAAAGAATATCAAATAATCCATTATTTTATCCTAAATAACACTCAGCTTGATTCAGCAGCTTATATTTTGTCTAGATAGGAAATTTTTATATTAAACATTTTTCAATTTAGGTCCAATCAAAAAAATTAGATCGTTTAGATCCTTCTGCTCAAATTCAGGAACATAAAAATGCTTTAGTTCCACCCGACAAACCTTTGTAAAGTACTCTATAACATACAGTCTTCTTTTTCGTACATGGCCGCTGCGCAAGCGCGAACTCCAGCGGACACTTTTTTGTAACGCTAGGTCCACACGATAAAACAATGTAATATACTCTGTAACATAAAGTCATCATGCGCGAACGCAAGCGGATACTTTTTTGTGACACATACAGTCTTCTTTTTCTTACATAGCCACTGCGCATGCGCGAACGCCAGCGGACACTTTTTTTGTTACACATACAGTCTTCTTTCTTGAACATGTTCACTGGTCATGCGCGATCGTCACTGCGCATACTCGAACGCCACTGCGCCTGCGCGAACGCCAGCGGACACTTTTTTGTAACGTTTTTAGCGCGGTTCCTCCCTCCCCCATAGGGAGGAACCCCGCTTATAGGGTTGATACAAGGAAACAATCCGGAAGTGCCGACTAAAAAATTTCGCGTTTCAGAACCCCTAGAGACCGAAAATAACGGTGGTTCAAATTTGTATATATATATATATATATGTATATATTTATATATATATATATATATATATATATATATATATATATATATATATATTTTCACTTTTTCTTGTTTCTTTTTCTGGCAGGGGGTCAATAAAGTAGTACACACTTATTCCTTTAACTACTTTATTTTGTATGTTTCGCCCGACATGTTTCGTGCCTTTTCGCACCTCTTCAGGGGCTTTCCTATTCAACAATAATTTTTGTAAATCTCAAACTTATAATTTTTGTATACCAATAGTATATCTATCCTTTCCTTAAATAAATTTACATATGAACATATAATATTTTATCTTAATCTTAATCCTACCTTATCAGGAAGTCCTCTCGTCGTGTTGTCTAGCTTGAGTCAGGCGTAATACTGAAAAATCATCTGTGGTAATGAATATGGCTGGTTTGTATCGATTTTTTAGCTATTTCAAAGGTATCGATTATTGGTAAAAAGGTTTTCGTGAGATTTAATTTATAATGCTATGAAAAATTTGGTGCACATTCTTTAAATCTGTTTTTTTATTTATGGCGGTGTTTGAATTTTTAATTATATAGATATTTTCTTTGATTTTTCTTTTTAGTGTGTTCCTTTCTTTATTTAAAATGTGAACGTCCCTAAAATTAAAGTTATGTTTTAAAGTTAGTGCGTGTTCTGTCAATGTTGTCCTGTTTTCGTTTGTGTCAATGCTTTTTGCGTGTTGCACAATTCTCTTTTGCAAAAGCTGTGCCGATTCCCCAATGTAGCATGCGTTGCAATCGTTACATCGAATTTTGTTGTAAAGAAAAGAATAAAATCAGACAAAAAAGTGTAAATTTATTAAACAAAAACGAAAAGGCAATTTACTTCAAAAACATTCCGGACCATACAGACATTTTACTAGCTGAAAAATTAAATCAGTATGAAAGACTTACTAGGAAGTTTAAAAAAGACAATCCCGATGTTTTAATAATAAAAGCTGACAAATCAAACAAGACAGTTTTAATTGACAGACATACGTACAATCTTAAAATGGAAAACATACTGAATGACAAAAACGTGTATAAGCAAATTGATTACAATCCAACTACTAGTATAAAAAATAAGGTTATTAAATATTTGGACAAGTTGGTACTCAAACACTATTTAAATAAATTTGACAAAACCAAATTAGTTAATCATAATTGTTTGACCCCCTTAATTTATGGACTTATTAAATTGCACAAAACAGATATGCCTTTACGGCCGATTATCAGTGGCTGCGAATCCCCAATACAAAAATTAGTAAAAATGTTAGCAAACGATTTAAAACCATTTAGTGAAGATAACACTTTCGATATTATCAATGCGACGCATCTGATTGACAATTTAAAGAATACTAAGATTTTACCAGGTTTTAAATTAGTTTCATTTGACGTTGTTAACATGTTTCCAAACATTCCGGTAGATTTGGCAATAAAAATCATTAGTAATAATTGGACGCAGATTGAAAAACATTCTAAGATCAAAAATAAAGAGTTATTTATTGAAGGAATCAGTTTATGTTGTAAATTCGGGTACTTTCAATTCAATAAAAAGATATATAAGCAACTGTACGGAATTCAGATGGGAAACCCGCTCTCAATTGCTGTTAGTGGAATAGTGATGAATTGGATTCTTAATGAAATCATTTCAGAGGTTCCAATTAAGATTCAATTTTTGTACAGATATGTAGACGATCTTATTTTATGTGTAAAGGAAGAGGAAGTGGATAAACTTTTAGAAACTTTTAACAACAAATATAATAATATACAATTTACCAAAGAGTTGGAAGCTGATAAAAGATTAAACTTTTTAGACATGGAACTAATCAGAAATGTGGATAATTTTATTGAATACAAATGGAAACCAAAGACGTATCATTCAACAAGAATGATTAATTTTTATTCCAATCACCCGCTTAATTTTAAAAAGAATATTTTATACAATCGGACATTATCAGCGCTGCATAGAACTTCCTCTAAGTATTTTTGCGAAATAAAAAATAAATTGCGAAAAATGTTTAAAGAAAACAACTATCCTAGAGCATTAATAGAGCAGCAAATAAAAAGGGCAGAGAAACGTATATTGTACACAAAAAGACCAACTGAATTTCCGAATAAGCAAGACAAATATAAATTTAAACCTGAAATTTTTAGCATATCTGACGACTTTTTTAATGACATAGAATGCAGAAGGAAAAGAAATAATTCTGATACTATCATAGCATCAAAGCCACCTAAAAAAATTAAATTAGTTTCAGATTTGCTTAATAAAGATACTGAAAATAAAAACAAGCGCAAACGAGATCAAAACGATAATCCCCCTGAATCACAGAAAAAGCAAAAGTTATTACAGACAAGTATTCAAAAATTCTTTATGAAAAATACGAATTTAAATAAGCAAATAGCTTTGAATGAGCATTTATTTCTACAAAAGAGAAAACAGGTTATAATAAAACCAAATGACAAAGATTTGAATAAAATAAATCGATATTTTACTTTTCATTACCATCCTTCAATAGCCAATAGACTTAAACAAATATGTAAAGACGTAGGTAAAATAAGTTGGAAATATGGTAACAAAATTGAAAATAGTTTTAGCAACATTAAGGACAAAATTAAACCAACTAGTACAAAGAACAATATATACAAAATTCGATGTAACGATTGCAACGCATGCTACATTGGGGAATCGGCACAGCTTTTGCAAAAGAGAATTGTGCAACACGCAAAAAGCATTGACACAAACGAAAACAGGACAACATTGACAGAACACGCACTAACTTTAAAACATAACTTTAATTTTAGGGACGTTCACATTTTAAATAAAGAAAGGAACACACTAAAAAGAAAAATCAAAGAAAATATCTATATAATTAAAAATTCAAACACCGCCATAAATAAAAAAACAGATTTAAAGAATGTGCACCAAATTTTTCATAGCATTATAAATTAAATCTCACGAAAACCTTTTTACCAATAATCGATACCTTTGAAACAGCTAAAAAATCGATACAAACCAGCCATATTCATTACCACAGATGATTTTTCAGTATTACGCCTGACTCAAGCTAGACAACACGACGAGAGGACTTCCTGATAAGGTAGGATTAAGATTAAGATAAAATATTATATGTTCATATGTAAATTTATTTAAGGAAAGGATAGATATACTATTGGTATACAAAAATTATAAGTTTGAGATTTACAAAAATTATTGTTGAATAGGAAAGCCCCTGAAGAGGTGCGAAAAGGCACGAAACATGTCGGGCGAAACATACAAAATAAAGTAGTTAAAGGAATAAGTGTGTACTACTTTATTGACCCCCTGCCAGAAAAAGAAACAAGAAAAAGTGAAAAAATATATATCGGGTCATCATTCACCAGAATTAATATATGTATATATATATATATATATATATATATATATATATATATATATTTGTCTGTTCGCTCTCTAGCTCGAAGACGAATGGTCCGATATTGATGAAATTTGGTACAAAAATCAGTCGTCCAATATGAAAGGTCAAGTTCGTTAACCAGCAAAATCCGCCCACTGGAAGATGGAGTTTGGGGCGAAATTCGCGCAGAAAAAATCGTAACGCTTACGTTTTTGAGTTCATAAGCTTGTAAGTACTCTTTTTATATATATATATATATATATATATATATATATATATATATATATATATATTTATATATATATAGATAGGGTTGGCAAATAAGTCCTTTCGGTTTTTGTATTCATGTTTTGTTTACAATATGTCACATTTATCTGATGCAATTAATCCCAACAGAGGATTGTTTATCCTATTTGTAATATGTAAACAGTTATGTCTGTCGACACTTGTTAAGATTAGGTCAGTATTGCGTTTGTGATCTAGCTGAGAAGATGGACGGTAATTTATTGCATTATAGGCATATTTTGCTGTATTATTTCAAAAAAGTCCGACTCGCAGGAACTGCAGCATCTTAGCGCGGTTCCGTTCATGTCCCTAGTGCCATTTGATAAGCTTAGAAAAGAAATAAACTTATTTTTTTTATATATCTCGTGAAAATTGACAAAATCCTCTCGAAAATCTCGAAGAAAAGTGATATTAAGGCGTCAGGGACACCGACAGTAGCTAACTTTTACACAGAAGCGGAAATTACAGAATCTGGCTCTCATTCTAAAGCAAAGCTCTATAAATCAATACAAAATATGCCTAATAAAGCCTTTCTAGTGGATACAGAAGCATGGGCGTATATGAGGGGGGGGGCTGAGGGGGCTGCAGCCCCTTCCGAAATTTTGAATTGATGATAAAAACTTCTCGTAAAACCCTTAAAAATAAATTAAATAAGATCACTTAGTTCATAAAACATATTTTATTTTACGTGTAATAGCGTTTTAGTTGCCTAAAACTATTCCAAGCTCTAAATATTTAGTATTCCGTACCCTGGAAATGGTCTCAGCCCCCCCCCCGAAATTGTTTTTATATACGCCCATGTACAGAAGGATCAAGAAGAAGTTCACAAGATTGAGTAGAATACCCTGCCTAATATAGCCTATATAGAATAATATGCCGAATAAAACCTATCTAGTTAATACACAAGGACAAATAAAAGTCTTGACGAATAACAAGTCAAGAAAAAAAACTTTATTTAACAAAATAAAACAAAGTTTAGTTGCCCAACTACAATAGAATAATATACCTAATTAAGTCTATGGAGTAGACACAAATGGACCAAAAACAAGTCTTGTGGAATATTGTTTTTTTTTTCTAATTAAATACTTTTTATCAATATTTAGTATATAACCTTTGTTGAAAACTATTGATTGCTAATTGATGAATCTGTTTACAACTAAGTACTCTTTATGAATATTTAGTATATAACCTATGTTTGGATCTGAGTTTTTGGGGTGCTCTCCGCCTAGGCTTTGTATTTGTGTCGGCAGATACCTGGGGTATATTTACAGCTCTTGAGGATTAACTCTTAGCAGGTAAATTTCCTGCGGACCTTCTGCTTCTGGAAGCAGAAGCAGTCTGGATTTAGGACTTAATATACATATGTAGACTAAATCATAGCAAGAAGTAATCCTCCGTCGTCGGTTCTTAACTATGTAGACTCGCTAATGTTATCCAATCTTAGATACATCGTATTTAAAATCCACAGCAAAAACACGACATTTCATCAGAATCCCCTGCTGAATAAAACTTATATAGAATAATATGCAAAATAAAGCCTATCTAGTGGATAAAAATAGAGGAAAAAAGCCGTTCGTGCTGGTAGAAAATCTTAAAAAAGTATTTCGCTCAGAAATCTCCGAAATATTGTCACTAATTTTACGTATCCTGTTTTATAGCCAAATAGATTTATATTCTATAATCAATAAGAAAAACCTACTAACAATAAAAAACTATGGGTAACAGATGAAAATACGGAATATCAAGAATAATTCTAAAGAACGAAATCAACACCAGTACTGTAATCTAGATATTCATACGGCATCTTCGAATTCTAACAAACAAAATATTGATTCTAATTATACGTATCCTGTTTTATTGACAAATACATTTGACTACTATAAGCAATTAAAAACACTAGGGAATATGCCAAAGAACTCGGAATAGGAGCCTCGACAGTTTCAAGACCTTTGAAGGAAATCGACAAATCCAAAACTGACATTTCATACGGTACAGCCTGATATATTTTTCACAATGAATTGCTTTTCTTATTCTAATTAATCTGTTTTATTGTCAAATACATTATCCTACTATAACCAATGAAAAAACAACAAGGAATAAAAACAAACAAGAAGAACCGTTCGAATAAACGAAATCAATTACTTCAAAGTTTAAGCACTTATTTCTCCGATTGACATAGCCTAATCAAAAATTGTTTTAGAATCTTTTTTGTAGAAAATTTAGTAAGCTTTCGCATGGTAACCCTCCGTTTACCAATATTCCTAACCGTCTTCGAGATATCAGGGAATGTATGCGAAGTTCCCAAAACATTTCATGTCTGTTAATAAAATATTTTATTCTAATCCTTCCTTAGCTCCAAACGTAACCGAAATTTTAACATATTAGTGTTGATGAAATTTAAACATGCAGAAAATGTTTCAACTGAATCCCATAATTTTAAGTATCAAAATCAAAGACAGAAAGAACAGTTCGAATAAGCGAAATCAATTACTTTAAAGTTTTAAGCACATATTTCTCCGATTGACATCGCCTAATCAAAACTTTCATTAGAACGTTTTTTGTAGAACATTTAGTAAGCTTTCCAATGGTATTCTTCCGTTTCCCAAGATTCTTAACCTTTTTCGAGATATTAAGGAAAGTATACAAAGTTACCAAAACTTTTTTATGTCTGTTAATAAAATATTTTATTCTAACCCTTCCTTAACTCCAAATGCAACCAAAATTTCAACATATTAGTTTTAATGAAAGTAGAAGATGCAGTAAATGTTTCAACTGAATCCCATGATTCTAAGTACCCAAACCAAAAACGGCATTCAAAAATTATGTTTTTCAGTTTTCTCAAAAACGGTTAAAGCTATCGCCTTGAAAATGGTTTCATTCGTTTTCCTAGCCCAAGAAGCCTATAACACGAGTACTTACAAGCTTATGAACTCAAAAACGTAAGCGTTACGATTTTTTTTGCGCGAATTTCGCCCCAAACGCCATCTTCCAGTGGGCGGATTTTGCTGGTTAACGAACTTGACCTTTCAAATTGGACGACAGATTTTTGTACCAAATTTCATCAAAATCGGACCATCAGGGAAGCCAGAAATGAGCGAACAGACAAATATATATATATATAAATAAATATATACATATATATATATATATACAAATTTGAACCACCGTTATTTTCGGTCTCTAGGGGTTCTGAAACGCGAAATTTTCTTGTCTGCACTTCCGGATTGTTTCATTGTATCAACCTTATAAGCGGGGTTCCTCCCTATGGGAGAGGGAGGAACCGCGCTAAAAGGAAAGCGAGCTGCAGAGGCTCATAAAAAAATATGCGGGGTCTATGGGGATAAAGCCTTAACAGAGCGCACGTGCCAAAATTGGTTCGCCAAGTTTAGGGCAGGGAATTTTGACATAAACGATAATGCTTTCTGTATGGTGGGATTTCAAGGGTGTGATTTTTTATGACCTGCTGCCACAAGGTAAATCAATCGATTCCACTCTATACTGCTCACAATTAACAAAATTGAATGAATCAATACGACGAAAACGCCCAGAACTGGCAAATCGAAAGGGTGTCGTCTTCCATCATGATAATGCCAGGCCCCACACTTCGTTAGTCACCCGCAACAAATTGTTAGCCCTTGGATGGGATCTTTTGCCCCACCCTCCCTATTCACCGGACCTTGCTCCTAGTGACTACCACTTATTCCGGTCTCTACAAAATTCCTTAGGTGGAAAACGGTTTGAAAACGAACAGGGTGTCAGGGAGCACCTTGATCATTTTTTCGCTAATAAACCACAGACATTCTAAGAGCATGGGATTATTCAGCTGATGGAGAGATGGGGTAAAGTAATAGAAAATAATGGACATTACATTGTAGATTAAAATAAAAATTATGTTCAAAATATACAATAGTTTTCTTTCAACTTAAAAAACCGAAAGGACTTATTTGCCAACCCTATATATATATATATATATATATATATATATATATATATATATATATATATATATATATATATATATATATATATTTGTCTGTTCGCTCATTTCTGGCTTCCCTAATGGTCCGATTGTGATGAAATTTGGTACAAAAATCCGTCTTCCAATATGAAAGGTCAAGTTCGTTAACCAGCAGAATCCGCCCACTGCAAGATGGCGTTTGGGGCGTAATTCGCGAAAAAAAATCGTAACGCTTACGTTTTTGAATTCATAAGCTTGTAAGTACTCGTTTTATAGGCTTCTTGGGCTAGGAAAACGAATGAAACCATTTTCAAGGCGATAGCTTTAACCGTTTTTGAGAAAATTGGAAAAATAGTTTTTGAATACCGTTTTTGGTTTGGGTACATAGAATCATGGGATTCAGTTGAAACATTTTCTGCATGTTCTACTTTCATTAAAACTAATATGTTGAAATTTTTGTTACGTTTGGAGTAAAGAAAGGGTTAGAATAAAATATTTTATTAACAGACAAGAAAAGTTTTGGTAACTTTGTATACTTTCGTTAGTATCTCGAAAACCGTTGACAATCTTGGGAAGCAGAAGGTTACCATTCGAAAGCTTACTAAATGCTCTACAAAAAAGGTTCTAAAGAAAGTTTTAATTAGGCGATGTCAATCGGAGAAATAAGTGCTTAAAACTTTAAAGTAATTGATTTCGTTTATTCGAGCGGTTCTTTTTGACTGTTTTATTCCTTGTTATTTTTAAATTGCTTATAGTCGGATAATGTATTTGACAATAAAACAGATTAAGTAAAATAAGAAGATCAATTTATTGTTAAAAATGTAGCGTTCAAAGAGAGAGATTCCAAATGCCTCAGAGCGGAGGCCTTTCTGCCCGACTTATGGGATAGTTGACCCATACAGGTAAGATTGTAAATCAAGACCTTTCAAGACTGGTTTGTTTGAGATTTCATTTGGATAGGTGTTTCGCTATTGATCTAAACAAAGTAATAACTGTTTCTATTCTATGCCTTCATAAACACTAGAGATTAGAACGGAACCGCGCTAAGATGACGCAGTTCCTGCGAATCGAACTTTTTTTCTTGTTTATTCACGGCTAAAGCATACTTATGGTGATATATCTAATTTGCACTTCGCCTGTTTTAGCGCGGTTCCTCCCTCCCCCATAGGGAGGAACCCCGCTTATAAGGTTGATACAATGAAACAATCCGGAAGTGCCGACTAGAAAATTTTGCGTTTCAGAACCCCTAGAGACCGAAAATGATGGTGGTTCAAATTTGTATATATATATATATATATATATATATATATATATATATATATATATGTATATATTTATTTATATATATATATATATATATATATATATATATATATATATATATATATATATATTTGTCCGTTCGCTCTCTAGCTCGAAGACGAATGGTCCGATTTTGATGAAATTTGGTACAAAAATCCGTCGTCCAATTTGAAAGGTCAAGTTCGTTAACCAGCGAAATCCGCCTACCGGAAGATGGCGTTTGGGGCGAAATTCGCGCAAAAAAAATCGTAACGCTTACGTTTTTGAGTTCATAAGCTTCTAAGTACTCGTTTTATATGATTCCTGGGCTAGGAAAACGAATGAAACCATTTTCAAGGCGATAGCTTTAACCGTTTTTGAGAAAATTGGAAAAATATTTTTTGAATACCGTTTTTGGTTTGGGTACTTAGAATCATGGGATTCAGTTGAAACTTTATCTGCATGTTCTACTTTCATTAAAACTAATATGTTGAAAGTTTTGTTACGTTTGGAGTTAAGGAAGGGTTAGAATAAAATATTTTATGAACAGACATGAAAAGTTTTGGGAAGTTCGTATACTTTCATTAATATCTAGAACACGGTTGGGAAATCGTGGTAAGTGGATAGAAACTATTTGAAAGCTTACTAAATTCTCTACAAAAAAGATTCTAAAACTATTTTTGATTAGGTTATGTCAATCGGAGAAATAAGTGCTTAAAACTTCAAATACGTCTGTTTTGTTCTTATGAACGGGTTTTTGTCGTTCTTGTTGTAATTTTTGTCTCTTTCCCTTCGTTTTTTATTGCTTTTTATTTTTGTAATTTCTTATGTTGCGAAAATTTTGTGTGTAAAACAGGATATGAAAAATGAGGCCAATTTTCTGTTGCTAGAAATAATATAAATTTTGGGAACTTTCTTTAATATCTCGAAAACTGTTGAGAATTTTGGTAAACGGAAGAATACCATTAGAAAGCTTATTAAATGCTCTACATAAAAGGTTCTAATAAAAGTTTTGATTAGGCGATGTCAATCGGAGAAATAAGAGCTTAAAGCTTTAAAGTAATTGATTTCGCTTATTCGAAGTGTTCTTTTCGCCTGTATTTTATTCCTTGTTATTTTTTAATTGCTTATAGTTGGATAATGTATTCGAAAATAAAACAGGTTAAGTAAAATAACAAAAACAATTTATTGTTAGAAATATAGATTTCCAAGATTCCAAGACCTTGCAACTAGCGGGACGGTTTCTTGTGTTGCCGACCCTTCCAGGTCAGATTGTAAATCCTACCTTTCAAGACTGGTGGAACCAAAATATAACTGTCAGGGTTCGGTCACTGCTACTTAATAAAACTACATTTTATCGTAAAAATGGTTTTATTGTGCCGACGTTTCGGCTTGAACTTCAAGCCTTCATCAGGGCTGTAAATACAAGTAGGACATATTTAACACTAATATATGCACATATCTATGTAAATATATATATATATATATATATATATATATATATATACATATATAATATATATATATTTATATATATGCATATACACATACACATATACACGCACACATATGTACATATATATGCCCACATACCTACACATATGGGGTATGTATTATTAAGTAGCAGTGACCTAACCCGGACAATCCCTACCTTGCATCATCAACGGTCAACGATCTCCTCTCAACAAAATAATAACTGCTTCTATTTTAATCTTTCGAAATTAGACTAGGGATAAGAACGGAACCGCGCTAAGATGAGGCAGTTCCTGCGAGTCGGACTTTTTTTTCCTTCAGGACGATGATAACCTTCGAAGTTTTTCGACCTTAAACCCCATCCATCCATTCATTCCTTGTTTGAGTAAGGTTAGGTTGGTGGTTTAAGGGCAGAAAACTGCTCGATCATCTCCGCCCTACGAGTATAATTAAATTGTGCAAGTTTAATGTTACTTTTATCCCTGTTTGGACTTGGACCATAGCCCAATATGAGTGATCGTCTGAGAAAACCATGTGCTCTTGGCAATATAAAAGGGGAAACCTGTAAAAAGTTTATCTCTTACAAGTATACCACAGTTGTTGTTAGGTCATAACAAATACAAAAAGCCCCACTCGCAGAATCTGGTTCATTTTAGCGATTTTCCGTTATTATACCAGGCATCATTTGGAAAGTCTGGAATAAATAAAGCCAGTATTTTGTGAACAATTAAAGTACTTACTTAAGTACATTTTTTTCTAATTTTCATTATCTTCAATTTAATATAACTGCTAAAATAAATTAAAAAACAGCAAGCAATAAAAACTTAAAAAATCAATCACAAAGAACCGTTCCGTTCAAAGCATAGGAACTAACACTTTTTCAGATTTAAACATGTTTCTACGATTGAAATCATCCCATCAAAAATTATTTCAGAACTTGAAGAAAGCCCAACTCCAAAATTATTCATATTGGCAACGATTTGAACCTATTCAGGTTTATCATCAGGTATCTTATATTAAGTTATCTTATATAACTATATAAAAAAAAAAAATCAGTCCCATAACAGGCCACGAGGGCCCTGAGGGGCAGATACTATAGAGGTATCTGATTCATGACCATACAGCACACTAGGGAGATAGTATGATGAGTACTATGCTCCGGCCGCCTGATTTTCCCCTTGGCTGCTTCGACTGCTAGAGTCATTAGCACCCAAGGTACCCATTATTAAATTAATTAAAGGCTGGGTTTTTTTTTTGGTGTTTTAAGACAGTTCAACCACTAGGGTCATGGATGCCTATGTATATGCGTGCAATTGAAAATTAATTGATGTAAAGATGTAAAAGAGTAGATTATTTGAATCATATATGTAGATTAATCATATACTTGATATTTAATCAATCATATAATTAGTCGTTGAATATATTTTTATTTTAGAGGGGGAAAAAAAACAAAAAAAAAAAATACTTAAAAATGTGGTGTAAATGTAAACACGTGGGATGACACACACACGAACACTCATACATACACACATACACACATGCACGCGCGCACACACCATCACTGACACGCAAGCGTCAGTCTATTTTCTAGATCTACTTCTCCTTATAGATTTAATTGTTATTTATATTTTTGTGATCAGATCTGTAGCCCTGAGGAATCTCAATGTTCTCTGGCACAATTCATGGTCGTCTCCAAGTATGTCAAAGAGAGTACCATGAATGTCCAGTTGATTTCGAATCTCCTCGTAGGCTCTACAGTCCGTGAAAATATGTTTAATTGTTAGATCTTCACCACATACTGTACATTCAGGCCTTTCTTCCCGCTTGAATAAATAAGAATGGGTGAGATTAGTATGGCCAATTCGCACTCTCGACAGAACCACCTCATCCCGCCTACTGTCTTGAGATGAGGTTTTCCATGCCGAGGTAGTGGATTTTATCTCTCTTAATTTGTTGTCTCTTTTTCTATTCCATTCATATTGCCACATTGAGTGAGTATAATATTTTAAATGGGCAATAGCATCCGACTGTAGGATGTGCGAGTAAGGAATGCCATCTGTAATTGCTTTTTTTGCTGCTAAATCCGCTTTATCGCTGCCGCTTATATTATTGTGGCTCGGAATCCAGCAGAAAATGACGTGTCGATTTCTTTTGTAATGAAAATCTATTCCCTCAATAAGGTCTTAAATGATCGCATTGCGGGAATAGAAGTTTTGTATTGAAAGGAGAGAAGACAGAGAGTCTGTGTATATCACTAGGTTATTAGTATTATGATTTAAACTATTTACTGCTTTGCTTAATGCAAGTAGCTCTGCTGTATAAATGGAACTAAGATTTGGTAGAGATAACATCTGTATTCTGACATTATCCACCATCGCACATCCTACGCCATCTTGAGTTTTGGAACCATCTGTGTATATCTCTGTTGCTCCAAGATACTTCAATCTGATTCTATTGAATTCAGCCTGAAATATCATAGGAGCGGTATCTCTTTTGATGTACCTAGTAAGTGAGAGATCGATTTTAGGAGCGTGAAGAGTCCAAGGTTCGAGATTTGGAAATGCCAGTTGATGAAGTTTGCTTAGATCGAAATCCACATTGGACAGCAATCTTATGGATCTATGTATAAATTGGTTGCTGTTAGCAAGGTTGTTATCATTCAAATATATGTTTCTGAAATTGTGGTTTAAAGGGTGATACGGAGATGTAATTATTTTTACGAAGTAAGATAAGGCCAGATAATCCCTTCGATACTGTAAAGGGGGCTCACCAGCATCTACCAATATACTATCTACGGGGCTTGTCCGGAAAGCACCCGTTGCTATTCTCAGACCAGAATTATGAATACTGTCTATTATTTTTAAGGTTCTGGTACTGGCAGATCCATAAGCTACACATCCATAGTCCAATTTCGATCTAATCAAACTTCTATAAAGCATTAACATACTCTTACGATCGGCTCCCCATTTAGTGTTGCTTAGAACTTTTAAAAAATTCAAAGAGTTTAAGCATCTCTTTTTTAATTCTTTTAAATACGGTGCCCATGAAAGTGTGTAGTTGAAGGTTAGACCCAAGAATCGAACTTCAGGTTGAATCTGGATTTCCGCCCCATCTATATTAAGTGGAGGCAACTCCAATATCCTACGTCGGCTAAAAAGAACCCCCACTGACTTGCTTATTGATATTTTAAAACCATTCTCATTAAGCCACGCAGAGACATTGCAAAGGGCTCTTTGAACTTCGGTAAAACAGTAAGCCACACTTTCATGAGCACAGTATATTGTTAAATCATCAGCATACAACATTCCGAATACCGGGGCGTGTATCTGATTGAGGACCTCGTTTATGGCAACGCAGAATAGTGTTGCACTCAAGACACTGCCCTGTGGGACACCATTCTGCTGAACAAAAATATCAGAGAACGTTGAACCGCATCTTACATAGAAAGATCGGTTATTTAAAAAATTTTGAACGAACTTCAGCATGTGACCGTCAATCCCGTTCCTTGCGAGTGAGTTTATAATATGCCGCCTCCAAGTGCGATCAAAAGCACTTTCTACATCAACAAAAACCGCTAAGAGTCTCATTTTAGCTTTAAAAGCGTTAAGAATAGCATTTTCCAGGCCCACTAAGTTATCAGTAGTACTCCTGTTCTCCCTAAATCCACTCTGCCAAGGATGGAGTAAACTATGTGTTTCCAAGTACCATTGAAGTCTTTTTACCACAAGTTTCTCCAGTAGTTTGCAGAGTGAAGATGTGAGAGATACAGGACGATAACTAGTAACTTTGTCTGCTGGCTTATTAGTTTTCAAAATTGGGACAATAATGGCAAGACTCCAATCGTTCGGAAATTCACCTTGTGAATAGATACGGTTGAAGACTCTTAAGATAATCATTTTACTTTGCATGGATAAATTTTTAATCATAGTAGTGCATATTTGATCAATGCCGGGCGCAGTTTCTTTGCGGGAATTTAAAGCCAAGTTGAATTCATTGATTGTAAAAGAAATGTTGAGCGGATTATTTGGTTCATAATTAATTATTAATGGTTTTGCCTCTTCATCATTTTTAATTCGTAAAAATTCTTCAGAGTAATGCATCGATGATGAGTTGTTTTGAAAATAATTGCCGAAAGTATTTGCTATGGAATATGGTTCTGTATACTGATTGTTAAAATTGTTAAAGGCTGGGTTGGCCTAGGGACGGTCAGGGAGGAATTCAACCCATGAACGAAGACACTAGAAGAAAAAATCTTTAGTGCTTGCTAAAAATTAAGCATTATTTTTTGTTTTTATATATCTCAATTTTTACCCCGGAACCACCTCACATTACTTTTATTTCTACCGTTTATTTTCCTTTTTATTTTTCTCCTTTTTTTTTTTTTTTTTTTTTTTTTTGTATAATTTATTTATATCCGTTTACGGCTTACTTGAGAGCGTCTTTTCAGAAATAGAACATCTGATCTACTTTATTGCGGTACTCCATTAAATCAAAAGATAAATATCTGTTTTTGACAGCTGATTTCATTACAAAGTAACAATAACAATTAAACACTTACTACTGATTTAGATGGTAATCAACATGAATGAATCGTTATCTAACAGAGCCTCCTCCATAATAGTACTCATTTCTTCATTGATTCATCACTCATTATCTCTTATCATTAGTTTGTAAATTCATGATTTTATTGATTTTTTTTTTCACTCTTTATGAGTAGTCTAAAACGATTTACATAACTCATAATAAGTATCTTATGAAGATATTCAAACATTACCAGATATAAGGCACTTAAATTGTAGGTCATTAAGATCTCTATGACAGTAATCATTATTTAATTGGGTATAAGAATTTCATAAAATTCATCACGATTTGCATAACTGATAGGAAGTGCCACTTGAACACAACCAGATTGGCACTTACAGCCACTTACTACTTAGCTTGTAGGTTGTTGTAATTATGGCAGTAATCATTATTTAATTGGGTATAAGAATTTCATAAAATTCATCACGATTTGCGTAACTGATAACAAGTATCACTTGAACACAACAAGATTGGCACTTACAGCCACTTACTATTTAGCTTGTAGGTTGTTGTAATTATGACAGTAATCATTATTTAATTGGGTATAAGAATTTCATAAAATTCATCACGATTTGCGTAACTGATAGCAAGTGCCACTTGAACACAACCAGATTGGCACTTACAGCCACTTACTACTTAGCTTGTAGGTTGTTGTAATTATGACAGTAATCATTATTTAATTGGGTATAAGAATTTCATAAAATTCATCACGATTTGCATAACTGATAACAAGTATCACTTGAACACAACCAGATTGGCACTTACAGCCACTTACTACTTAGCTTGTAGGTTGTTGTAATTATGACAGTAATCATTATTTAATTGGGTATACGAATTTCATAAAATTCATCACGATTTGCATAACTGATAACAAGTACCACTTGAACACAACCAAATTGGCACTTACAGCCACTTACTACTTAGCTTGTAGGTTGTTGTAATTATGGCAGTAATCATTATTTAATTGGGTATAAGAATTTCATAAAATTCATCACGATTTGCGTAACTGTTAACAAGTATCACTTGAACACAACCAGATTGGCACTTACAGCCACTTACTACTTAACTTGTAGGTTGTTGTAATTATGACAGTAATCATTATTTAATTGGGTATAAGAATTTCATAAAATTCATCACGATTTGCATAACTGATAACAAGTACCACTTGAACACAACCAAATTGGCACTTACAGCCACTTACTACTTAGCTTGTAGGTTGTTGTAATTATGACAGTAATCATTATTTAATTGGGTATAAGAATTTCATAAAATTCATCGCGATTTGCATAACTGATAACAAGTATCACTTGAACACAACAAGATTGGCACTTACAGCCACTTACTATTTAGCTTGTAGGTTGTTGTAATTATGACAGTAATCATTATTTAATTGGGTATAAGAATTTCATAAAATTCATCGCGATTTGCATAACTGATAACAAGTATCACTTGAACACAACCAAATTGGCACTTACAGCCACTTACTACTTAGCTTGTAGGTTGTTGTAATTATGACAGTAATCATTATTTAATTGGGTATAAGAATTTCATAAAATTCATCGCGATTTGCATAACTGATAACAAGTATCACTTGAACACAACAAGATTGGCACTTACAGCCACTTACTACTTAGCTTGTAGGTTGTTGTAATTATGACAGTAATCATTATTTAATTGGGTATAAGAATTTCATAAAATTCATCGCGATTTGCATAACTGATAACAAGTATCACTTGAACACAACCAAATTGGCACTTACAGCCACTTACTACTTAGCTTGTAGGTTGTTGTAATTATGACAGTAATCATTATTTAATTGGGTATAAGAATTTCATAAAATTCATCACGATTTGCATAACTGATAACAAGTATCACTTGAACACAACCAGATTGGCACTTACAGCCACTTACTACTTAGCTTGTAGGTTGTTGTAATTATGACAGTAATCATTATTTAATTGGGTATAAGAATTTCATAAAATTCATCACGATTTGCATAACTGATAGCAAGTATCACTTGAACACAACCAGATTGGCACTTACAGCCAATTACTACTTAGCTTGTAGGTTGTTGTAATTATGACAGTAATCATTATTTAATTGGGTATAAGAATTTCATAAAATTCATCACGATTTGCATAACTGATAGCAAGTATCACTTGAACACAACCAAATTGGCACTTACAGCCACTTACTACTTAGCTTGTAGGTTGTTGTAATTATGACAGTAATCATTATTTAATTGGGTATAAGAATTTCATAAAATTCATCACGATTTGCATAACTGATAGCAAGTATCACTTGAACACAACCAGATTGGCACTTACAGACACTTACTACTTAGCTTGTAGGTTGTTGTAATTATGACAGTAATCATTATTTAATTCTTTATATGATTTTGATGAAATTCATTTTCAAGATATGCAATTCAGTAACAGTAGAGGACCAAATGAAACATCAGTTTTAGAAGACGGTGATTTTCTAGAATCACTCATGACAGCACAGCCATCCTTTCGTCCAGCTAAGATCTTATACTCGCGTCCAAAAACCATCTTCAAATGCTTTAACGATGGTTCATAAAATGTAGGATTAAAGTCAATCCTGAAAAATCCTCCCATAACAGTCACTCTTCGAAGATCCAAATACTCCTCTATCGATCTTTGCCAGAGTGAAATGTTTGAAAAAAAACGAAGCTACCTATGTATAGTCCGCCCGCTATCAAAAGAACAAGTTAGTGCGCAGGTGCTGCACCCAGCCCATGTTTAGGAAGAGCTAGCACTCCTCAAGCCACGCCCCTTCTTGTTCTTTGGTTTGCGGGCGGACTATAGGACTCTCCTTGACAGACGACTTACCAGGAGTTAAAACATTAACGCAAAAGAAAAGACAGAAAACAAACAGACCACTAGATTCTCGTTCCAAATTATCATTACAGAACAAGAGACGAATAACACTACAATACTTCAACCCACCTGGACGTATGGCTTGGAAGTTTGGGGGTGTGCCAAGCGATCCAATATTCTCAGAATCCAATCTCTCCAATCCAAAATACTCCGTAAAATAGTCAATGCTCCATTCTATGCTTCAAACTACACTATCCATAACGACCTAGAAATCCCCTTTGTCCAAAACCAGATACCTTAACTTCTACTCCCGTTTGCCTGGTCACGACAATCCCCTGGTCAATAAGTTCAATCAATTTTCGATTTTCGACTTCTTAAGTGTTAGTTTTTTGACGGGGGGTTTACTCCGAACCCAAAACACTAATTTGACCATGCCAGCCGTAATATTGGTTATATTTCAATGAAACACGGTATTCTTAGCGGTTATCTAAAGAGAAAAGTGAGATGTAAAAATAAACTAAATCGGTTCATTAGAAGGGGGGGTGGGGGTTACTTCGGACCCACAATACCAATTTGCCACTACCAGCCGTGATTTTTGTTATATTTCGACGAAACTTGGTATTCGTAGTGGTAATCTAGAGAGAAAAGTAAGATGTAAAAATAAACTAAATCGGTTCATTAGAAGAGGGGGGGGGGGTTTACTTCGGACCAACAATACCAATTCGCCATTACCAGCCGTGATTTTTGTTATATTTCGACGAAACTCGGTATTTGTAGTGGTAATCTGCAGGTACAAATGTGTTGTAGAAATAAACTAAATCGGTTAATTTGGAGAGGGGGTTTACTCCGGACCCAAATTACAAATATACTCATACCGGTCGTAATTTCTGCTGTATTGTAACGAAACGCGGTAACTCATGGGAAAAAGGTGTTGTAAAAATGAGCTAAATCGGTCAATCGGAAAGGGGGGTTTACTTTGTAATATATTTCAATAGAATTAGCTTGCCAGACGTAGGTTCGCAAGGCCGCCGCAAGGAGCGCTATCTCCCACTAGAGGGACTGAATCCTGTTCCTGCGTCAGATCAAAAGACGAAAGTATGAAGTTTTTAGTATTTATTAAGTAGTGTAGTAAACATAATTCTGGAAGCAAATTAATAATTGAACAGTTACTCATTACAAAATTAAAAGAGAACTATTCATCTTTTTATTTTATTTATGTAGGATATTTTAAGCAAATCGTTCTGGAAAGCAGTCTACACTACCCAAATTCTAAGGAAAGTGCTTAGTTATGCAGCTCCTAAGTGAAGGACTTTTTTTTTTTTTTTGGAACGGTTTTTTATCTTTGTTTAACTAACTATTTACTTGATTGTAGTAAAAGAAGATAAGAAAATGAGGAACTTAGAGGTAACAGTGTTTTCCTGGAGCGAACGTTGAGAAGGAGGGGGAGTCATTCCCGCTAAGGATACTGTTGATTTTCTATTTTCCTGCTTTAAACCTCCTTTTCTTTGAGATTTTATTTTAGACCCTACCAATAACTGATTGTATTCCTTTACTAATGACTAGGGACCGGATGTTCATGTATTTACATATTTTTTTCTGATTCTCAGATCGAAAGTTTTGATGAAATTCTGCACGTTTTAAGTTATTTTGAAGCATTTAAACAGGTTTTTATTTTACGTATTTTGTCAAAAATGCATATTTTTACATATTTTGCCATAAATACATATTTTAATATTCTTCTTACTTTGTAATTGAAATAAAAAAGGGAAACCGAGAAAGAATGCTTTACTCATTGAATCTAGATCACTGTGTCTTTTCTAATTGCAAGAAGCAAAGGTGGCTGGCTGCCATGCTTCCCCAGCGCTAATGGTGCAGGAGGAGATCCGTTTTAAAAAAAATATATAACAATTTATAGTTTAACAATTCTACTAGATACTATCTAAAACCAAGGAATAAGTAAAAGAATCATGCCGATATCATTTTCCAAACTCGATATATAAAATAATAAATTTTCAACCTATTTTATTATATTTCTTAGCTCCTAAGACGCATTGGACGAAACTCTTGGAAACGTGCCGACTATTTTTCGATGCAAAAACAATCACCAGTTTCTGCGAGCCGAACTTTTTAGCACTATCCTCCGAAAGGAAAGTAGCTATTGAGGTTGCACTCATGACGGAATTTTTGGAAAATTTCTTCGAATCTTTATCGATCCTACCTAGTAGACACCGAACATGACCCCCGTTAAAATTTATATATATATCTATAAAAAAAAAAAAAAAAAAAAAAAAAAAAAAAAAAAAAAAAAAAAAAAAAAAGGTATCTGATTCATGACCATACGGCACACTAGGGAGATAGTGTGGTCAGTACTATGCTCCGGCCGCCTGATTTTCCCCTTGGCAGCTTCGACTGCTAAAGTCATTAGCACCCAAGGTACCCATTATTAAATTAATTAAAGGCTGGGTTGGCCTAGGGACGGTCAGGGAGGCCGAATTCAACCCATGAACGAAGACACTAGAAGAAAAAATCTTTAGTGCTTGCTCGGGATTTGAACTCAGTCCTCCAGCTTATTAGTCCAGTGCTCTACCACTGAGCTAACCTCGCCCCCATATATATATATATATATATATATATATATATATATATATATATATATATATATATGCATATATAGTTATATATGTGTCCGTTAACAAGATACAGGCCAGAGTTTTTGTGTTTTCGCCATGTAACTTGGAATGTAGTATTCTTCCATCAAACGATTAAACGAGTTCGTTAACCAACAAAATCGGTCCATTTTGGAGGGGGGGGGGTTTACTCCGGAGCCAAAGTAGATATTTGCCAATACCAGCCATAATATTTGTTATATTTTAACGAAGCTCGGTATTCGTTATGGTCAACTGAAGAGAAAAATTTGTTATAAAAATAAACTAAATCGGTTGACTAGAAGGGAGAGTTTACTCCGGACAGAAATTACTAATTTCCTTATACCGGTCGTAATTTCTATTGTATTGTAAAGAAACTCTTAATACGTCCTGGCTATCGAATAAGAATGAAGTGTTGTGAAAATGAACTAGATCGGTCCATCGGAAAGGGGGGGAAGGTGTTACTTTGTACTATGTTTGAATTGAATTCTCCCGCCAAACATAGGTTCGCGAAACTCATCAAGATCAATAGATCAAAATGTGAAGCTTTGTGTATTTAGTACGTAGTGTAGTACCCCGCATACACAAAACTCTGAAAGGAAATTAATTAGAAAATTAATAATTGAAACAGCTGCTCATAAAAAATGCAAAAGAGTAGAACAATTTATGTTTTTATTTATCTATATAGGTTATTTACAGCAAATTATTCAGTAATGCAGTCTACACTACCCAAATTTTCAGGAAAGTGCTTAGTTATGCAGCTCCTGCGTGACGGACTTTTTATCGTTTTTTTTTATAAAAGTTTACGTTTGACGTTTAGTAGAGTGAACCTATTTAATATTTACGCACCCTCCGCAGGACTTTTTAATTACCAAAGCTTCATTTCTTATAAAAAAAAAAAACTATTATCACTAAATGGGAAACGAAAAATAATAAAACACAATAATTCCTTTTAAGCCGACGAGAACGCATAAAGATTACACGGTTTATTACTACTCAAAATATGGGCGTCATTGAGAACTTTAAGTATTCAAATTATGCAATAGATTTCATGTTAGATCACAAAGGCTATATTCTCTTTATATATATTTTTTATGTCATTACTTTTTCTTTATAAGGTTAAAAATAATGACTGGATAGTATTTATTATTTTTAGCGCTGTTCCTCCCTCCCCCATAGGGAGGAACCCCGCTTATAAGGTTGATACAATGAAACAATCCGAAAGTGCCGACTAGAAAATTTTGCGTTTCAGAACCCCTAGAGACCGAAAATAACGGAGGTTGAAATTTGTATATATATATATATATATATATATATATATATATATATATATATATATTTATATATATATATATATTTGTCTGTTCGCTCATTTCTGGCTTCCCTAATGGTCCGATTGTGATGAAATTTGGTACAAAAATCCGTCGTCCAATTTAAAAGGTCAAGTTCGTTAACCAGCAGAATCCGCCCACTGGAAGATGGCGTTTGTGGCGAAATTCGCGCAAAAAAAATCGTAACGCTTACGTTTTTGAGTTCATAAGCTTGTAAGTACTTGTTTTATAGGCTTCTTGGGCTAGGAAAACGAATGAAACCATTTTCAAGGCGATAGCTTTAACCGTTTTTGAGAAAATTGGAAAGATAGTTTTTGAATACCGTTTTTGGTTTGGGTACTTAGAATCATGGGATTCAGTTGAAACATTTTCTGCATGTTCTACTTTCATTAAAACTAATATGTTGAAATTTTTGTTACGTTTGGAGTTTAGGAAGGGTTAGAATAAAATATTTTATTAACAGACATAAAAAGTTTTGGTAACTTTGTATACTTTCCTTAATATCTCGAAAAAGGTTGAGAATCCTGGTAAACGGAAGAATACCATTAGAAAGCTTATTAAATGCTCTACAAAACAGGTTCTAATGAAAGTTTTGATTAGGCGATGTCAATCGGAGAAATAAGAGCTTAAATCTTTAAAGTAATTGATTTCGCTTATTCGAACTGTTCTTTTTGTCTGTTTTTTATTCCTTGTTATTTTTTAACTGCTTATTGTTGGATAATGTATTTGAAAATAAAACAAGTTAAGACAAATAGAAAAAACAATTTAATGTTAGAGATATGGATTTCCGAGATTCCAAGACCTTGTCACTAGCGGGTTCGTTTCTAGTGTAGCAGACCCTTCCAGGTAAGATTGTAAATCATGACCTTTCAAGACTTTACTACTCACAGGAATGGCGTTAGTGACCTTAAGGGTTGACACGCCATTATAATAATTAATTAAAAAAAAAAGACTGGTGGAACCAAAATAATAACTTCTTCTATTTTAATCTTTCCAAATTAGACTAGGGATATGAACGGAACCGCGCTAAGATGATGCAGTCCTGCGAGACGGACTTTTTTTATTTCTGTTGTAAGTCAATTCAATCTCGGGATCTTTTTTATTTATTTCTTTTAACTCGAGAAACAATACTTTAAAAATGGCAGCAAGAATTGAATACCAAAACTGATAATAAATTAAGAAATATTAAACCCTTTATTCTATCGTCCAACCGGGATAACCGCCGAGAAGAAGTTGTCCTTGCAAAATATAATTATATATATATATATTTCACTTTTTCTTGTTTGTTTTTCTGGCAGGGGGTCGATAAAGCAGTACACTCTTTGTTCACATTAACCGCTTTATTTGTTATGTTTCGCCCGACATGTTTCGTGCCTTTTCGCACCTCTTCAGGGGCTTTCCTATGTAACAATATTTTTTTGTAAATCCTAAACTTTAAATTGTTTACACTAATATACATATCCTGTCCC